>OY743225.1:76603934-76626184 GCA_963555765.1 Orthonevra nobilis
GTGCATTTTGAAACCATGTACTATAGTCCAGCAGAATTAAGCAAAAAAGCCTCGGATTTCATGTCTCGGTATTTTTGTCAATAAAAGGTTCTCAGAGCTAAATTTTCAAATTTGTGCTAAGTAAGAGATGCTCATGACAATCAGTATCACAGAAATCGTAATATGCGAATTCGGGAAAAAAGTGCATTTTGAAACCATGGACTATAGTCCAGCAGAATTAAGCAAAAAAGCCTCGGATTTCATGTCTCGGTATTTTGGTCAATAAAAGGTTCTCAGAGCTAAATTTTCAAATTTGTGCTAAGTAATAGATGCTCATGACAATCAGTATCACAGAAATCGTAATATGCGAATTCGGGAAAAAAGTGCATTTTGAAACCATGGACTATAGTCCAGCAGAATTAAGCAAAAAAGCCTCGGATTTCATGTCTCGGTATTTTGGTCAATAATTGGTTCTCAGAGCTATATTTTCAAATTTGTGCTTTTTAAGAGGTGCTTATGACAATCAGTATCACAGAAATCGTAATATGCGAATTCGGGAAAAAAGTGCATTTTGAAACCATGGGCTATAGTCCAGCAGAATTAAGCAACAAAGCCTGGGATTTCATGTCCCGGTATTTTTGTCAATAAAAGGTTCTCAGAGCTAAATTTTCAAATTTGTGCTAAGTAAGAGACAAACAGTATCACATTTCAGTATCACAGAAATCGTAATATGCGAATTCGGGAAAAAAGTGCTTTTTGAAACCATGGGCTATAGTCCAGCAGAATTAAGCAAAAAAGCCTCGGATTTCATGTCTCGGTATTTTTGTCAATAATTGGTTCTCATATTTTCAAATTTGTGTTTGGTAAGAGATGCTCAAGACAATCAGTATCACAGAAATCGTAATATGCGAATTCGGGAAAAAAGTGCATTTTGAAACCATGGGCTATAGTCCAGCAGAATTAAGCAAAAAAGCCTCGGATTTCATGTCTCGGTATTTTTGTCAATAATTGGTTCTCAGAGCTAAATTTTCAAATTTGTGTTCATTTAAGGATGCTCATGACAATCAGTATCACAGAAATCGTAATATGCGAATTCGGGAAAAAAGTGCATTTTGAAACCATGGGCTATAGTCCAGCAGAATTAAGCAAAAAAGCCTCGGATTTCATGTCTCGGTATTTTTGTCAATAAAAGGTTCTCAGAGCTAAATTTTCAAATTTGTGCTAAGTAAGAGATGCTCATGACAAACAGTATCACAGAAATCGTAATATGCGAATTCGGGAAAAAAGTGCTTTTTGAAACCATGGGCTATAGTCCAGCAGAATTAAGCAAAAAAGCCTCGGATGTCATATCTCGGTCTTTTCGTCAATAATTGGTTCTCATATTTTCAAATTTGTGTTTGGTAAGAGATGCTCACGACAATCAGTATCATAGAAATCGTAAAATGCGAATTCGGGAAAAAAGTGCATTTTGAAACCATGGAATATAGTCCAGCAGAATTAAGCAAAAAAGCCTCGGATTTCATATCTCGGTATTTTCGTCAATAATAGGTTCTCAGAGCTATATTTTCAAATTTGTGCTTTTTAAGAGGTGCTTATGACAATCAGTATCATAGAAATCGTAATATGCGAATTCAGGAAAAAAGTGCATTTGAAACCATGGGCTATAGTCCAGCAGTTCTCAGAGCTAAATTTTCAAATTTGTGCTTTTTAAGAGGTGCTAATGACAATCAGTATCATAGAAATCGTAATATGCGAATTCGGGAAAAAAGTGCATTTTGAAACCATGGGCTATAGTCCAGCAGAATTAAGCAAAAAAGCCTCGGATGTCATATCTCGGTCTTTTCGTCAATAATTGGTTCTCATATTTTCAAATTTGTGTTTGGTAAGAGATGCTCACGACAATCAGTATCATAGAAATCGTAAAATGCGAATTCGGGAAAAAAGTGCATTTTGAAACCATGGGCTATAGTCCAGCAGAATTAAGCAAAAAAGCCTCTGATTTCATATCTCGGTATTTTCGTCAATAAAAGGTTCTCAGAGCTAAATTTTCAAATTTGTGCTAAGTAAGAGACAAACAGTATCACATTTCAGTATCACAGAAATCGTAATATGCGAATTCGGGAAAAAAGTGCTTTTTGAAACCATGGGCTATAGTCCAGCAGAATTAAGCAAAAAAGCCTCGGATGTCATATCTCGGTCTTTTCGTCAATAATTGGTTCTCATATTTTCAAATTTGTGTTTGGTAAGAGATGCTCACGACAATCAGTATCATAGAAATCGTAAAATGCGAATTCGGGAAAAAAGTGCATTTTGAAACCATGGAATATAGTCCAGCAGAATTAAGCAAAAAAGCCTCGGATTTCATATCTCGGTATTTTCGTCAATAATAGGTTCTCAGAGCTATATTTTCAAATTTGTGCTTTTTAAGAGGTGCTTATGACAATCAGTATCATAGAAATCGTAATATGCGAATTCAGGAAAAAAGTGCATTTTGAAACCATGGGCTATAGTCCAGCAGTTCTCAGAGCTAAATTTTCAAATTTGTGCTTTTTAAGAGGTGCTAATGACAATCAGTATCATAGAAATCGTAATATGCGAATTCGGGAAAAAAGTGCATTTTGAAACCATGGGCTATAGTCCAGCAGAATTAAGCAAAAAAGCCTCTGATTTCATATCTCGGTATTTTCGTCAATAAAAGGTTCTCAGAGCTAAATTTTCAAATTTGTGCTAAGTAAGAGATGCTCATGACAAACAGTATCACAGAAATCGTAATATGCGAAGTCGGGAAAAAAGGACATTTTGAAACCATGGGCTATAGTCCAGCAGAATTAAGCAAAAAAGCCTCGGATTTCATGTCAGTATTTTTGTCAATAAAAGGCTCTCAGAGCTAAATTTTCAAATTTGTGCTAAGTAAGAGATGCTCATGACAATCAGTACCACAGAAATCGTAATATGCTAATTCGGGAAAAAAGTGCATTTTGAAACCATGGACTATAGTCCAGCAGAATTAAGCAAAAAAGCCTCGGATTCCATGTCTCGGTATGTTTGTCAATAATTGGTTCCCAGAGCTAAATTTTCAAATTTGTGCTTTTTAAGAGGTGCTAATGACAATCAGTATCATAGAAATCGTAATATGCGAATTCGGGAAAAAAGTGCATTTTGAAACCATGGGCTATAGTCCAGCAGAATTAAGCAACAAAGCCTCGGATTTCATGTCTCGGTAATTTTGTCAATAAAAGGTTCTCAGAGCTAAATTTTCAAATTTGTGCTAAGTAAGAGATGCTCCTGACAAACAGTATCACAGAAATCGTAATATGCGAAGTCGGGAAAAAAGGACATTTTGAAACCATGGGCTATAGTCCAGCAGAATTAAGCAAAAAAGCCTCGGATGTCATATCTCGGTGTTTTCGTCAATAATTGGTTCTCATATTTTCAAATTTGTCTTTGGTAAGAGATGCTCACGACAATCAGTATCATAGAAATCGTAAAATGCGAATTCGGGAAAAAAGTGCATTTTGAAACCATGGACTATAGTCCAGCAGAATTAAGCAAAAAAGCCTCGGATTTCATGTCAGTATTTTTGTCAATAAAAGGCTCTCAGAGCTAAATTTTCAAATTTGTGCTAAGTAAGAGATGCTCATGACAATCAGTACCACAGAAATCGTAATATGCTAATTCGGGAAAAAAGTGCATTTTGAAACCATGGACTATAGTCCAGCAGAATTAAGCAAAAAAGCCTCGGATTCCATGTCTCGGTATGTTTGTCAATAATTGGTTCCCAGAGCTAAATTTTCAAATTTGTGCTTTTTAAGAGGTGCTAATGACAATCAGTATCATAGAAATCGTAATATGCGAATTCGGGAAAAAAGTGCATTTTGAAACCATGGGCTATAGTCCAGCAGAATTAAGCAACAAAGCCTCGGATTTCATGTCTCGGTAATTTTGTCAATAAAAGGTTCTCAGAGCTAAATTTTCAAATTTGTGCTAAGTAAGAGATGCTCCTGACAAACAGTATCACAGAAATCGTAATATGCGAAGTCGGGAAAAAAGGACATTTTGAAACCATGGGCTATAGTCCAGCAGAATTAAGCAAAAAAGCCTCGGATGTCATATCTCGGTGTTTTCGTCAATAATTGGTTCTCATATTTTCAAATTTGTCTTTGGTAAGAGATGCTCACGACAATCAGTATCATAGAAATCGTAAAATGCGAATTCGGGAAAAAAGTGCATTTTGAAACCATGGACTATAGTCCAGCAGAATTAAGCAAAAAAGCCTCGGATTTCATGTCTCAGTATTTTTGTCAATAAAAGGTTCTCAGAGCTAAATTTTCAAATTTGTGCTAAGTAAGAGATGCTCATGACAATCAGTACCACAGAAATCGTAATATGCTAATTCGGGAAAAAAGTGCATTTTGAAACCATGGGCTATAGTCCAGCAGAATTAAGCAAAAAAGCCTCGGATTTCATATCTCGGTATTTTCGTCAATAATAGGTTCTCAGAGCTATATTTTCAAATTTGTGCTTTTTAAGAGGTGCTTATGACAATCAGTATCATAGAAATCGTAATATGCGAATCCGGGAAAAAAGTGCATTTTGAAACCATGGGCTATAGTCCAGCAGAATTAAGCAAAAAAGCCTCGGATGTCATATCTCGGTCTTTTCGTCAATAATTGGTTCTCATATTTTCAAATTTGTCTTTGGTAAGAGATGCTCATGACAATCAGTATCATAGAAATCGTAAAATGCGAATTCGGGAAAAAAGTGCATTTTGAAACCATGGACTATAGTCCAGCAGAATTAAGCAAAAAAGCCTCGGATTTCATGTCTCAGCATTTTTGTCAATAAAAGGTTCTCAGAGCTAAATTTTCAAATTTGTGCTAAGTAAGAGATGCTCATGACAATCAGTACCACAGAAATCGTAATATGCTAATTCGAGAAAAAAGTGCATTTTGAAACCATGGGCTATAGTCCAGCAGAATTAAGCAAAAAAGCCTCGGATTTCATGTCAGTATTTTTGTCAATAAAAGGTTCACAGAGCTAAATTTTCAAATTTGTGCTAAGTATGAGATGCTCATGACAATCAGTACCACAGAAATCGTAATATGCTAATTCGGGAAAAAAGTGCATTTTGAAACCATGGAATATAGTCCAGCAGAATTAAGCAAAAAAGCCTCGGATTTCATATCTCGGTATTTTTGTCAATAAAAGGTTCTCAGAGCTAAATTTTCAAATTTGTGCTAAGTAAGAGATGCTCATGACAATCAGTGTCACAGAAATCGTAATATGCGAATTCGGGAAAAAAGTGCATTTTGAAACCATGGGCTATAGTCCAGCAGAATTTAGCAAAAAAGCCTCGGATTTCATATCTCGGTATTTTCGTCAATAATAGGTTCTCAGAGCTATATTTTCAAATTTGTGCTTTTTAAGAGGTGCTAATGACAATCAGTATCATAGAAATCGTAATATGCGAATTCGCGAAAAAAGTGCATTTTGAAACCATGGGCTATAGTCCAGCAGAATTAAGCAAAAAAGCCTCGGATTTCATATCTCGGTATTTTCGTCAATAATAGGTTCTCAGAGCTATATTTTCAAATTTGTGCTTTTTAAGAGGTGCTTATGACAATCAGTATCATAGAAATCGTAATATGCGGATTCGGGAAAAAAGTGCATTTTGAAACCATGGGCTATAGTCCAGCAGTTCTCAGAGCTAAATTTTCAAATTTGTGCTTTTAAGAGGTGCTAATGACAATCAGTATCATAGAAATCGTAATATGCGAATTCGGGAAAAAAGTGCATTTTGAAACCATGGAATATAGTCCAGCAGAATTAAGCAAAAAAGCCTCGGATTTCATGTCTCGGTATTTTTGTCAATAAAAGGTTCTCAGAGCTAAATTTTCAAATTTGTGCTAAGTAAGAGATGCTCATGACAATCAGTGTCACAGAAATCGTAATATGCGAATTCGGGAAAAAAGTGCATTTTGAAACCATGGGCTATAGTCCAGCAGAATTAAGCAAAAAAGCCTCGGATTCCATGTCTCGGTATGTTTGTCAATAATTGGTTCTCAGAGCTATATTTTCAAATTTGTGCTTTTTAAGAGGTGCTTATGACAAACAGTATCACAGAAATCGTAATATGCGAATTCGGGAAAAAAGTGCATTTTGAAACCATGGGCTATAGTCCAGCAGTTCTCAGAGCTAAATTTTCAAATTTGTGCTTTTAAGAGGTGCTAATGACAATCAGTATCATAGAAATCGTAATATGCGAATTCGGGAAAAAAGTGCATTTTGAAACCATGGAATATAGTCCAGCAGAATTAAGCAAAAAAGCCTCGGATTTCATGTCTCGGTATTTTTGTCAATAAAAGGTTCTCAGAGCTAAATTTTCAAATTTGTGCTAAGTAAGAGATGCTCATGACAATCAGTGTCACAGAAATCGTAATATGCGAATTCGGGAAAAAAGTGCATTTTGAAACCATGGGCTATAGTCCAGCAGAATTAAGCAAAAAAGCCTCGGATTCCATGTCTCGGTATGTTTGTCAATAATTGGTTCTCAGAGCTATATTTTCAAATTTGTGCTTTTTAAGAGGTGCTTATGACAAACAGTATCACAGAAATCGTAATATGCGAATTCGGGAAAAAAGTGCATTTTGAAACCATGGGCTATAGTCCAGCAGTTCTCAGAGCTAAATTTTCAAATTTGTGCTTTTAAGAGGTGCTAATGACAATCAGTATCATAGAAATCGTAATATGCGAATTCGGGAAAAAAGTGCATTTTGAAACCATGGGCTATAGTCCAGCAGAATTAAGCAAAAAAGCCTCGGATTTCATATCTCGGTATTTTCGTCAATAATAGGTTCTCAGAGCTATATTTTCAAATTTGTGCTTTTTAAGAGGTGCTTATGACAATCAGTATCATAGAAATCGTAATATGCGAATTCGGGAAAAAAGTGCATTTTGAAACCATGGGCTATAGTCCAGCAGAATTAAGCAAAAAAGCCTCGGATTTCATATCTCGGTATTTTCGTCAATAATAGGTTCTCAGAGCTATATTTTCAAATTTGTGCTTTTTAAGAGGTGCTTATGACAAACAGTATCACAGAAATCGTAATATGCGAAGTCGGGAAAAAAGGACATTTTGAAACCATGGGCTATAGTCCAGCAGAATTAAGCAAAAAAGCCTCGGATTTCATATCTCGGTATTTTCGTCACTAATAGGTTCTCAGAGCTATATTTTCAAATTTGTGCTTTTAAAGAGGTGCTTATGACAAACAGTATCACAGAAATCGTAATATGCGAAGTCGGGAAAAAAGGACATTTTGAAACCATGGGCTATAGTCCAGCAGAATTAAGCAAAAAAGCCTCGGATGTCATATCTCGGTCTTTTCGTCAATAATTGGTTCTCATATTTTCAAATTTGTGTTTGGTAAGAGATGCTCACGACAATCAGTATCATAGAAATCGTAAAATGCGAATTCGGGAAAAAAGTGCTAAATTTTCAAATTTGTGCTTTTTAAGAGGTGCTAATGACAATCAGTATCATAGAAATCGTAATATGCGAATTCGGGAAAAAAGTGCATTTTGAAACCATGGGCTATAGTCCAGCAGAATTAAGCAAAAAAGCCTCGGATTTCATGTCTCGGTATTTTTGTCAATAAAAGGTTCTCAGAGCTAAATTTTCAAATTTGTGCTAAGTAAGAGATGCTCATGACAATCAGTGTCACAGAAATCGTAAAAAGTGCATTTTGAAACCATGGGCTATAGTCCAGCAGAATAAAGCAAAAAAGCCTCGGATTTCATATCTCGGTATTTTCGTCAATAATAGGTTCTCAGAGCTATATTTTCAAATTTGTGCTTTTTAAGAGGTGCTTATGACAATCAGTATCATAGAAATCGTAATATGCGAATTCGGGAAAAAAGTGCATTTTGAAACCATGGGCTATAGTCCAGCAGAATTAAGCAAAAAAGCCTCGGATTTCATATCTCGGTATTTTCGTCAATAATAGGTTCTCAGAGCTAAATTTTCAAATTTGTGCTTTTTAAGAGGTGCTTATGACAATCAGTATCATAGAAATCGTAAAATGCGAATTCGGGAAAAAAGTGCATTTTGAAACCATGGAATATAGTCCAGCAGAATTAAGCAAAAAAGCCTCGGATTTCATGTCTCGGTATTTTTGTCAATAAAAGGTTCTCAGAGCTAAATTTTCAAATTTGTGCTAAGTAAGAGATGCTCATGACAATCAGTGTCACAGAAATCGTAATATGCGAATTCGGGAAAAAAGTGCATTTTGAAACCATGGGCTATAGTCCAGCAGAATTAAGCAAAAAAGCCTCGGATTTCATATCTCGGTATTTTCGTCAATAATAGGTTCTCAGAGCTATATTTTCAAATTTGTGCTTTTTAAGAGGTGCTTATGACAATCAGTATCATAGAAATCGTAATATGCGAATTCGGGAAAAAAGTGCATTTTGAAACCATGGGCTATAGTCCAGCAGAATTAAGCAAAAAAGCCTCGGATTCCATGTCTCGGTATGTTTGTCAATAGTTGGTTCCCAGAGCTAAATTTTCAAATTTGTGCTTTTTAAGAGGTGCTAATGACAATCAGTATCATAGAAATCGTAATATGCGAATTGGGGAAAAAAGTGCATTTTGAAACCATGGGCTATAGTCCAGCAGTTCTCAGAGCTAAATTTTCAAATTTGTGCTTTTTAAGAGGTGCTAATGACAATCAGTATCATAGAAATCGTAATATGCGAATTCGGGAAAAAAGTGCATTTTGAAACCATGGGCTATAGTTCAGCAGAATTAAGCAACAAAGCCTCGGATTTCATGTCTCGGTATTTTTGTCAATAAAAGGTTCTCAGAGCTAAATTTTCAAATTTGTGCTTTTTAAGAGGTGCTCATGACAAACAGTATAACAGAAATCGTAATATGCGAATTCGGGAAAAAGTGCGTTTTGAAACCATGGGCTATAGTCCAGCAGAATTAAGCAAACGCTATCAGTACTGCTTGTAAAACAAGCTCTGTAAGTGACAGTGTTACTCATAGAGTAATACCCATCTTGTCACAGTCATCATTTAGCGTGGTGTTAGTTATTATAATTATACAGCATACACAAATACACATAAAAAAAAAGCAAAAATATAATTCACTAGTAACTTCAAATGACAAAAATACAGCAAATACAGCAAAATGCATGTTAAGAACAGATACGACCAAAAAGTTTACGCTTGAGTGTCAGTTTACTAGAAACAACATCGAACATGTGGCAGTTAATATTAGCTTGTATTGTTATCCGCGTTAGGAGTTCATTGCAGCCGTAGTTCGTACGGTGGTATTTAATGTCAAAAATGTTAGTTGATCGGGAATTAAATGACTTAACACAAAATCAACTAGGGTAAGAAGTGCTGATGAGTCAATATTACTGGCTATAAGCTGATGCAAAAACACAATATCACAGACTTCGCGACGTTTTTGCAAAGAATCAAGGCCGATAAGAAGAAGACGGTCCTTATAAGGTGGAAGGCGAAGAGGATCAGTCCATGATAAATGTCAAAGTGCGAAACGAACAAATTTGCGTTGTACAGACTCGATACGGTCAATATGTGTCAGGTAATATGGTGACCACACATTGGAGGCGTATTCAAGCTGTGGCCTGACAAATGTTGTGTACAGGGTTCTTGTTATTAATGGACATTTAAATTCTTTACTCCAGCGCTTAATGAAACCGAGGAGGGAGTTACTTTTGTTGACAATTTGCTCAATATGAGTTGAAAAGTCAAGATCTTGAGCGAATTGTACACCTAAGTCCCTTGTCAGGTTAACTTTGACCAGTGCAGAACTATTTAACGTATACGTATAGGTCAGAGGACTACGTTTTCTAGAAAAGGACATGTTTAAACATTTAGAGATGTTTAATGATAGGCTATTGTTGGAGCACCATTTTGCGAAAGAATTAAGGTCATCGTAAAGAGCCCAACAGTCTGAAAGATTGTTAATTCCGTTAAATATTTTTATGTCGTCGGCATAAATTAGAACTCTAGAGTTCTTGAGCACACTTACAACATCGTTAATAGAAATAATGAATAACAGAGGACCTAGGTGGCTACCCTGAGGCACACCTGAGGTAGCGTTAATTGATTAAGAGGTTGATCACCTAAACAAGACTTGATAGGTTCGTCCGTCAAGATACGAGCAAATCCATTCCACAAAGGATGCAGGGAATCCAAGGGCTTTCATTTTAAAAGCTATTAGCTTATGGGAAATCTTATCAAAGGCCTTACTGAAGTCAGTGTAAATGCAATCGACTTGACCCCCTTCTTCTAATGCTTTATTAGTAAAAGAAGTAAACTCCAGCAAGTTAGTCACAGTGGATTTGTTTTTTACAAAACCATGCTGTTTGTCAGTGAGGAAAGGCTTGCAACTAAAGTAAAGTGCCTCAAAGAGTTTAGGCAAACAAGATAGCTTAGCTATAGGTCTGTAATTAGTAACGTCATCCCGGCAACGTTTTTTGTGTACCGGAATTATGAAACCATTTTTCCATAACTTTGGGAAAACTCTATGGTGAATGGATGCCTGGAATATGAAAGCAAGGGGCCCTGCCAGAGCACTGCCGCAGTTTTTCAAAATTATTGGAGGTATTCCATCAGGTCCGCAAGTGGTGTCATTTGCAAGTCGATCGAGATGGTAATTCACGTCATCAGAGGTTATTGATATTGGATTCATGGAACTGGGGCAAAAGCATTCGAGGTGGGTGAACTCTATTGGGTTGGATGTAAAATTGTCAGAATCGTACGCTGAATTGAAAAAAGATGAAAAAAATTTGCAAATATCTTCTGGCTTTTTGCTGGAAAAATTCAAGCATGAAAGTGTTGAAGGATAGCCATCAGATTTTTTTTTGCTGTTTATAAACTTCCAAAATAATGTAGGGTCAGTTAGAAGGGATATACTCATTCTTTCGGTATATTTATGGTAAAGATGAACTGAAAATAACTGAAATTCCCTATGAATGGATAGGTAATGATCGTGATCATCGGATTTATTGCTTGAAAGATACTTCTTCCATGCTTTATTTCGTCTATTCCGAAGACTACGTAGTTGGTGATTATACCATGGAGCAGTTGATGGCGATCACTAAGGAGTCCGCCTTAGAGGAACAGATGAGACGAAACAATCAAACATGTGTAAATAAAATTGTTCAACCATTTGGTCAACTGTTCCCTTCAAAATATTGTCAAAGTCAATCTTAGAAATTAATTCATTCAGATGAGTAAAGTCAGTATTTTTGAAGTCGAATACAAGGTCATAGTTAACCATATCACAATCAATCTCGTCGTTATGAGAAATAGTTAAATGTAGAGGAGGATGGTATATATCAATTTTTGTCATAGGGGAGAGACTACGTTCAACAATGCAGTTACTTGCATTTGTAAAGAAAACCAGGTCAAGTTGACGGTTCATGCAGTTTTTTATACAGCTTAATTGCTGTAAGCCACAAGACATGAAAGAATCAAGAAAAATTGACGATTGACGAGATAAGCTACCAGCTGCGACACAACTAAGTTCGTCGTCAGAGGGTATCCATTTTAAAAGGGGTAAATTGAAATCACCTAATAATAAAATTTCGCCAAGAGGCTTGCAGTGATCAAAAACATAGTTGACAGCAGCTGAGACATTTTCATAAACAATGTTAGTGTCAGTTTAGATTTGAGCTTAACTGTGACACAGATTATGTCAAGATTTTCAGTATTCGGGATTGGAAAGATGCAACTTGCAAAAGTGTTTCGAATACTAATAATAACACCACCTCCTACTGGATCTGTGATGATGTGTGGTGTGAAAGAGGTAAATTTTTATTCCTTAAGAATGTAAAAATTTGTCTTTCTTCCTTTAATTATGTTTTTATCGGTAATCTACTGAATCCTTTAGTTTGATTTCTTTTTCATTATCGTTTAAACTTTTTTTTCAATTTTATTATTGAATTTTTATCTTACTAAGTTTTTCTTTTATTTTATAATTTTATCGCATCCCCATCGATTAATTATTATTTAGTTTTTACATTTCGTACATTCGCTTCTTGTCACTATCTGAAAACAGAATGTAATAAACTATTTCACTTTAAAGCGAAAAACAGATTTACTTTTTACATTTATTTTTCTATGATTATCTTTTTGTATAGCTTTAAGTTTCTAAATGAAATATAGATTTATAATAATAATAAAATAAATAAAATAAATAAAATAAAATTTCACCGGACAACACGAACTTCAAATAATGCATTTTAATCTCGTCCCAGTTCTATTATCGATATCATTTCCGACTTTGAACTGAAATATTTAATAAAACTAGGAGAGTAGCCAAAAAGGAACGTTCTCTTGCAGTAGTCAAGATCAGGGCCTATTGCATCCGTGATATATTGATCTTTTAAATTAAAGTTTGTTTTTATCATTCATCCGCTCGACGGAACGGTTCAGTGTAGCAGTCTGATATTGTTCTTTTTGTTTGTATCTTCTCTTCCATTCGCTTTTTTACGACAAAGACCGAACGTTCAAGCACAAAGCTATACAAAGTCTTCGGTAAATTCTCCCTTTCCAATAGCTCTTTAATCGACAAAGATATTTCCTCAACTATCAGATCAAAAACGGTGAAGCGATTGCGAACAATAAGCACCGCAAAAGAAATTGGTGGTCCCATCAAACAAATGAAACACTACTTTTCATCTGACCCACCGTGTGTTTGAAACCATCCTCGTTTGTTATCCGAATATAGCAAAGCATTGATTGTCGAACTAGTCTCTTTACCTCCAAAGTATGACCGAACTTAAATCCACAAGTTGGAAGCATATTTTCACAGACGGATCAAACTCTAGCCACGTAACCTCTATCGCTGTTACTTGTTAAAATGGGTCGGTTTTGAAAGCCGAAATTTTGCCAGAAAACGCGTCAATTTTTACAGCAGATGCAATCGCCTTGCAAGAAGAAAAATATCTACAAAACTCAAGGTAATGTCACAATATGCACCGACAATATATCTTCTTTGAATGCCACTCTCAGTCCAAACCACAACACCGAATTTATAGCCAAGTTTGAGATATCTTTGCCAATCACACGCACAAAATAAAACTAATGAGGATTCCGGTTATACAAGAGAACGAGTTTGTTGACATTGCCGCAAAGTTGGCTCCTGTATCCAACTTCAATATCTTTTCAGAGCTCGATGTATAAAAATCGCGAAAGCTTAAAATGAGCCGACTCTTAAATTGGTCAAAATACCAGGATCATTATGCAAATATTAACAACCTTTCCTCATGAACACCAACTTCGTCCGGCTTCGCTTGGGACACATTATCTTAATCATTTATTACATTTTAAAGAACCAAAATGTCCAGCATGCAAGAACATCTTTGATATCTCACACATTCTTGGACAAATACCGTTCCATATCTCTGGATCATTCAACGCCAGCATTCTGCTGTAAAACTGTTTTTTGGAGCATGTATTTGGTCTTTCGATTTTGGAGCTTTGAACTTACTTACATACTTACTACGAAGCCATCCGAAGACATCAACTCTTCGAATGTCCTCATGTACTTCATCTCTTTTCTCCTGCTCTTCCATTCCATGCGTCTAAGTCGGAGCGCTTCTACAGCAGCCTACTACAACCTCTTCGCAATGTTTGAAAAGTTTACTAGGAAGACCACCATTAAAGTTTCTTTGTTTATGAAATGCTTCTGAAATGTTTCTTTGGTGTGGACAAACCGTTAAATTCGTGATTTCGCAGCTCTTAAATTGAGTTTAAATATGTGGAGCTGTTACAAGTCGTAAAATATTGAAATAGTCCTTTCTATTCTCAAAAAATCCGAACACGAACGCTACGAATATTTTGATGAGAATTTATGGATTTCAAATAAAATTTTGATTTCAATGAAATTGGCCTATCCGAATCGAGGCTAGAAAGTCATTTTCCTCGAAATAAATTGCATAATAAAAGTTTTCAATTCAACTTACGGCTCATTTACTAGGTGAACTCAATAGCGAGGACTCGTGATCCAGAAGCAATAAATTGCGGCAGTGTTTCAGAGTGTATAATAGCTGTTTTGGGAAAACTTAGTTTTACGCGATTTATTTGATTCTCAGAACTCCATTCTTCTGCATTGGCTTGCAGTGTGTTGACCTTGTTTAATCAAAGAACTTTTATTGCGAGGCCAGAGGCGAAATAATAATTTTCGAAAGCCTCCTTGTTGTTTTTATTGTGACCTATTTTTATACATTTTTTTCTATTTTCTTATTTGATTGTTTTGGGGTTGCGTGCAATTGATTGATTAAATATTTGTGTTTTAAGAATAGGGTTCAAAGTATAAAATTCGCGACATTTATAGTTTGCCAAGCTATCAATGGCAGCTTTTTAACTCCTCTATCCCATATTGGTAAGGGTTAAGTTTCCTTTGCCACTGTTGTTTTGTTTTCGTTTTGACTGTGTCTTAATTAAAAATAGCATTTATCGATTTATTCTTTAGTATTTTGAGGTCAGGGTACACACTATGAAATGAAAGAAATAATGTTTGAAATTCACTTCCCGTGATGTGTTCCACTTAAGTGAACACAAAATATGCTGTGACTTGTCTTTATCTCGGAATGCTCTGAGTTTTCTTTTTAACAATAATTATTGTTAGATAATTAATACCGAATTCACATTTTAAATAATAAATTAGACAAATAAAAAGTGGGCTGACTTCTGGGATAAGTTTTCAGCTGGTTGGTCCAGTACTCAGCCCCATGCGGCCAACTACTGGTATTTTCGTGGTTTTCGAAAATATGGTTAAAATTTCTGAATTATATTACACTCAATTTAGAAGTATTTATAGCATTTTCACCAGTAGTCGGCCACCTTTAAAAGTTGTTTGGTACGGGAGGCTCAGATCTGGATATCATTGCTCTAGTAGTCGGCCATATGATGTTTTTCGGTCTGTATATTGGTATTTCTCAAACCACTACACAATCTTTCATTGTTCTCCTAATTCTTCCGCTCGCTCTGTGCTACACGCATTATAAAAGTCGTAATATCCTCTTGAAGAGCGAGCAAATAATTAAAAAAAAAATATTGGTATTTCAAGCGAATTTTGGATAAATTAAGCAGTTTTGTTAGTAAAGAAACTCACTTAATTTTCTTATTTGTTATTGAGACAAATATGTTGTTTAAAATCCATTCAGATTCACAAATACGCCTTAGAATAACTGACACAAGCGATGGTGGCTATAAGAAAAGGAATAAAGATACGAAAAGCTGGTCGGGAATATGCTTTGCCAAGGGACGCTCTACAAGATAGACTACACCGCGGAAGATGGGATCGGATGCCGTCCTAACTAAACAAGAACCTCACCAAATGCGGTTTCCCCTTGAAGCCCAATGATGTTCTTAATAATGTTATATTAATAAAAATTAATTTAAATATTATTTTAGAAGATAGAAGACCAAACTCATTAACAATCGACCAGGCAAAAAGTGGACCAGGCAAATTTAAAAAGAAATCCAGTACTGCGTCACAGGGCACAGACATATCCGGATCGCATTTTAAATGGAGATGATACGGGTTTCAGTCTTTGTCCAAGAAGCGGAAGTGTTATAGCACCTCGTGGGTACAAGAATTTGTATAAAATCGTACAGGGAAAAAAAGAAAAAGAGGCTTTAAAGGTTCTTTTCTTTTTTTCGAAAGTGGCAAAACCTTGGCGCCCTGTGTTTAGTTTTTCCTTACGTAAGACCTCCAAAAGATATTAGTTTTTAGGAAAATCCGACACCGGCTGGATTAAATCAGACGTATTTTACAATTATATAACGTGAGGATTAGACAAGTGGATAATAGAACATAAAAAAAACAGTTTTTGTCTTGGCACCGAAGTCATTTGACAATGAATTTAATTCAATTTTGTCATGACAAAAACAAAATTTTGTATGCTCTTCCACCGAACACCACCCATGTAAGAGACCTGCCGTCGTAAGTGTTTTCGAGCCTCTCAAGTCGGAATGGAAGAACACATTTCATCACTAGGCAATGCAACCCAAAATCGTGAATAGCGCTTTGACAATCCCCTTTTAGCCAGAAATAGTCGCTAATAGGTTCCGAAATTGTAAGTTGTATCCGTTCAATACGGATGCTGTCGATTATAGAAAGTGTGTCCAAAATAAAATTGAAAACTTAAAAAATAAAAGTAGAGAAAACTCCTTCAATACACCATCAAAACCAATAAAGAAAAAGGATTTCAATGCCGCACAAAGGTCATAACGCATTTAAGCCAAGACTTGACTTATTCCGGGATAGATGCCAAAACCGTTCTCGACATCCATTCAAGTGCGTAAAGGAACTATCGACTTTGGAAGTCCACGAAATCCTATTATGCTGACTTTGGCAACAGAAAATGAACCTATGGTCAATACGGTCAATTGCCTTCCACCTTTTCTAATAGCAGGTGAACAAGATAACGTCAGTTTGCCAGTTCTTGAAAACGAAACACTGGAATAACTTCTTCATTAATGTGATAACGAATTCTACTTTGATTTCTACTAATTTAAGAAATATAATCCTGGAAAGGATAACAAGCAAGAGGGTAGTGGAAACAGAGATAAAAGAAAGGAAGGCTTTTGAAATAGAATGGGAGCAATATCTTCTGAAGAATAGAGACAATTTGAAAAGGAAAAGGAAAAACAAAAAGAGAAAAAGAAAGCCGACATTTTAACAAGAAAACTACACGAATTAAGGCCAAAGAAAAGAAAGAAGAAGAAGATCGCATATGCCAGATCAGTCGATTTATTTTTGCGAGAAAAAAAACAAAATAAAATAACTTGCTATAATTTTTTTGACTAGTGCTAATTGTTAATTATTTATTCATGAGCAATCTCTCGGTCTAAGATGTGATAAATATTTAAGTGCGTTTTATTCGGCAAAAAAAAAAAACAAAAAAGAACAAAAGTTAATTACTTTGACTCCCACGGGAGGAGTACATGTAGGCTTGTTCGCCCACGGTTCTCACAAATGAAATATACCTGCAACAAAAACAAATCAACGAATAACTGCAATTACAGGTGGAGGAGTTAAAAAAGCTGCTAGAGAAGGCTTACAGCGAAAACTTCTCCACCGTTACACATCAAAGAAAAAGAGCCTCCGAATCAAATTCGAATAAAAAAGAGAGCATTGACCGGTATGAGTTGCTCGATAACGACGACCCAAGCACATCCTCTATAGACCCGCAACTATCGAAACATGAATTGACGACAAACAGCGAACTTATCCAGGCTATGCGAAAAGAAAACGAAAAAAAATTGATAAGACGATAACAAGGAACATAACTCCAAACAAATTCGACGAACAAAATCAACAAGGGAAGACGACAACCACAGTAGATGCAAAAAAAAAAATGCCACCAATCAACATATATAAAAAAGACAGTCGTAACATAAGTCGGCTTCTGGAAACTCATATTGGTAGAGGTCAATTTAGGATTAAAATTATTAATAACAATAAGTGAATGAAAACAACAAAACCGACTGGAAAAATTCTAAGGGTCTTCTTAAGCAAACTAAGTCCGATTTTTTTTTGTTAAAGGGTCTAAGTGTTAGCTTTTCCCCTTAGGAGGTTTTAGAAGAACTCCAAGAAGAAAAAAAAAAGACAAGAAAAAAGAACACTACCTTTTATAGCGGTACACTTATCTCCAGATAGTCAGGCTCATAATCTGCGAGATATTATGCACATTGGAGGGCACATCGTCTCTTTTGAAAAAAATCGAAAGAGCGACATTACACAATTCCGTCGGTGTCAAAGATTCGGTCATGTCGCATCGAATTGCAGCATGATATATAGATGCGTAAAAAGCCGGGATACTCACGAGCCAGGTGAGTGTCATATCAAAAAAGATTCTTCAAAAGATCAACTGTCTTGCGTTCTTTGCAACAACACCGGACATCCAGCTTCCTTTAAGGGATGTCCGATTTTTAACAAACTTGCGGATGAAATGCAAGAAAAAAAACATAGCAAAGGAAAGATCAAACCAAAAAATTAAAATTTTTGAAAACTTCTGTAAACAAGGCGTTTCATACACAAGTATTTTCGGTAACACGGCTCTCACACTATTTCGCGTACTCAAAAAGAAAATTTACAGAACCAAGTAAATAATCTCGCCAAAGTGGTTGCTGAACTAGCAAAGAAGTTAGATACAATATTATCCACACTTCATGCCTAGATTGTCAAGATTCAAAGAACTCAAGATAGCCGCTATTAACGTCCATTCCATATGATCTAATGATAGAAAAGATGACTTATTGTGCCTTGTAACAAATCATAGACCAGACGTACTCTTTTTGAGTGAAACAAATCTTAATGACAGACATTACTTGGAGTTCAAGGATTACAATCTCATACGGACTGACGGAATAAAATCGAACGGCGGTGGAACGGCGATTCTCATCAAAAAACCACTAAAGTTCACAACAGTTGAAAATGATATCATCAAAAATTTTAGTCGTCTTGAAACCACTATTATTTCGCTACCTCTGAGGAAAAAAAGTCATTTGTTCTTAATATAAATAAATATCTCTCGTGCATCCGCTAATGAATTCAATACCAAAATCGATAATCTGTTCGAAAATATAAGGCTAAATAGTTTAAACAACTATTTCGTCTTAGCGGGAGATCTAAACTCGAAGCATTCGACTTGGTCTAATTCATGTACCAACACCAACGATGAGAACCAAGTTGAGTATAAATTAAAATTGTATAGAAAAAATTTTTGATGCCATTAATGGTCTGCTACAAGGCACCTTCTAAAATGCTGAGGGACTTGGATGGCTCAGTAACATCCGCCGACGACGTCATTCTGTATGCTTATGGTTCAAAAATTTGCGAAATTAAAAACGAACTCCAACTGAAGTTTGATACCCTCGAAAAATTCTATGAGGATTGGAAACTACAAATAAACAACTCTAAATGCGAAACCATACTGTTCCGCACCCCAGTAGGACAGGGCAATTCAGACTTGCGACGCAATTGGAGAAATTTGGTTATAACATCTTCAAATGGCCTTCGAATCGAATCAAAAACTGTTGTGAGATATTTAGGAGTTTACTTAGATAAATTCCTATATTATAATGATCATGTTAATATCCAATTAAAAAAAGCAAGGGCAGCATTTGTGTCGCTGACGAAACTTTTTTATTCCAACTATTTGAGATCAGATGTGAAGGTCATTTGCAACCAAGCTTTTGTGCGTCCAATTTTGGCTTATGCGAGTCCAGTGTGGTGGAACATAAGCCCATCTTATATGGAGAAGTACAGAATTTTTGAGAGGAAATGTCTTCGAGCATGCACGGGAATGTACAGAAGCGCTCATTCCGACTTTCGGCATTACGTCTCCAACAAAAGACTAATGGATGCTTCCGGCGTGTCTAGTATTGACAATGTCATTTTAGATCTTGCGAGGAATCATTTTGCGCTCTCGAGTAATGTTAATGAGAATGAATTCATATCGGGTTTATTTTATCCTAACCCTAGGTATTTTAGAAATTTATTGATAAGTGGACATATACCACCTGAAGCATTCCTTTATCTGGATGCATATGGCTATCTTTCCGACTCGAGTAATGTCCCTATCATATATCATGCTGCCAGAAGAGCAACAGTGCCTGCATACTCAAGGGATGAAACCAATATTTGGAAATACTGTACCTGATAGAGATGTAAATAATAACAATAGGCCAAATTAAAATAAATACTGGTGGCTAGATTGTTTTTTCGTTTTTTTTTTTTTTTGTTTTTGTTCTTTGTTAAAGAATATATTATTATGAGGAGTTTTTTAACCTCCACCTTCTCTTCTCGCAACGAAAATAATAAATTATAAAATATCTCAAAAAAAAATATGTTCTAGTAATTTAGTTTAAGTAGTTATTATAAAATTATATCTAATGGGAATTTTAAGTTGGGCATTTACGAAAATGTAAATTTATTGATTAAGCGTTTATCTTGTTTCTCGTTAAGAAAGTTGTTGAAATTATTTTGGAAATAAACAAGTTTGAAAAAAAGGAAGAAAAAACAGGAAAAGATAAGAAACTCAAAAAAGCGTAAAGTTACGAAAAATAGATGAGCACAGTGATTTTTTTTTATTTTTAACTTTGTACTATTACCAGTACTATGTACTAGTACCATCATGATAATGTTGATGATATTGTCTCCGAATCTGATTCTGAATTGAATAACACATCTCTTGCAAGTGAAGACGAAGATGAACAAATCGCGAACATCATCATAAGAGGATTCGGGGGGCGAGAATGTATCAGCAACAAAAAATAATGTACACTTCAAAAGATAGGTCAAGTTGGGCAAATATGCTGGTCGCGTTCGGCAACGTAATATAATAAGAGCTGTCAAGTCGTTGCACAAAATAAATCTCCCACCAGGACAACAAGTTTATGACCCGGTGGATGGTTTTTATTTATATTTGAACTCTGACATTATCACTGAAATTGTTCAATTTACTAATAAAGAGGTTTCTCGAGTCTTGATAGAAGAAAATTGGCAGAACACAGACACAGTTGAGATGTATGCATTTTTCGACTTGCTGCTGACTGCTGGCCATCTAAAACAAAGTACAACCAGTTACGATGTTTAATGGAATCCTGTGTACGGTCCTCCAATTTTAAGCGCTTTAAGTTTTTGTTGAGGTTCATAAGGTTTGATGACAAAACAAGTAGGTATATCCATTCGACGCCAAAGAAATAAATTAGCTCCTATTAGAGACTTTTTCGATAAAATAAATAATAATTTGAAAAAAAAAATGTATACTCTAGGCGAAAATATAACGGTCGATGAGCAGCTTGCGCCATTTCGAGGACGTTTGGTGGGCCTGGACTCAGAAATTTTTTATCCTGTAAACATTCATCCAAATTTGGATTCACTAAAAAGGCTACTCTTATTTCTTACGTGCAAAAATAGAATGAATGGGGGGGCACGGCGGATTCCAAAAAACCAGAAACCAGATTGATCTACAACAAAACAAAGGGAAGAGTAGATAATAATAAATTGATTTCAAGCGATAAAAAATAAAAAAAAAAACAATACTTCTTTAAAGGCAATTTATTTATTAAAAACACGAATGTTACATGACTATCACTAACGGAATACTTCCTCGAGTTCGTATTCTTTTTCTCTACTTATAGGATACATATTTCATGTGTTTTTATCGTAGACATAGTGTCAGCGATTTTACAATTTATTTAGATCAAAAGCTTATTTTAAGAATTACAAAACAATTATTGTTTGTTCAGCCCATCGGTTAATGACCGGATAAACGTGTCATATTGATCGTTTGGTGTTTTAACCTTTGTTAGCGCTGGCATATACGTAAATTGCGTACATGTTAACAAGACGGACAAACCGATGGCCTTTGGCTTTCTTTGCAAATTTCCCTTGATGTTAGTTCGTAGCTGCATATGTCCTCTGGACAAATTTGTACCCCAAGTGGAAAGAAAATACCACGAAAGAAGGCGGTTGTCTCTCGTGAGTGTCACTGAAGCTCTAATAAGGACACAGATTGAACGAAGAAATAGTACTGGTTTATCGACATTTCCCGTACAGGCGACATTCATATTTTTAAGTACGTTATTATATCAAAAAAGTATACCCGGAAAACCAATGTGCCGAGAAACTTCAATCCTTATTATGGTGGACACAGATAAAAACTTCACTGGACGACATCTAGGTGTTGAAAGGTTGATTAAAATCTTTCATTTGAAACTCGCTTTTGTAGACACAATAATTTCAAACAGAATAAAGAAGATTAAAACAAACCAGGCTGACAGTACCTGGTCATCACAAGGTACATGTGATGACCAGGTACTGTCAGCCTGGTTTGTTTTAATCTTCTTTATTCTGTTTGAAATTATTGTGTCTACAAAAGCGAGTTTCAAATGAAAGATTTTAATCAACCTTTCAACACCTAGATGTCGTCCAGTGAAGTTTTTATCTGTGTCCACCATAATAAGGATTGAAGTTTCTCGGCACATTGGTTTTCCGGGTATACTTTTTTGATATAATAACGTACTTAAAAATATGAATGTCGCCTGTACGGGAAATGTCGATAAACCAGTACTATTTCTTCGTTCAATCTGTGTCCTTATTAGAGCTTCAGCGACACTCACGAGAGACAACCGCCTTCTTTCGTGGTATTTTCTTTCCACTTGGGGTACAAATTTGTCCAGAGGACATATGCAAGCTACGAACTAACATCAAGGGA
>OY743225.1:76626384-77105023 GCA_963555765.1 Orthonevra nobilis
GGCACATTGGTTTTCCGGGTATACTTTTTTGATATAATAACGTACTTAAAAATATGAATGTCGCCTGTACGGGAAATGTCGATAAACCAGTACTATTTCTTCGTTCAATCTGTGTCCTTATTAGAGCTTCAGCGACACTCACGAGAGACAACCGCCTTCTTTCGTGGTATTTTCTTTCCACTTGGGGTACAAATTTGTCCAGAGGACATATGCAGCTACGAACTAACATCAAGGGAAATTTGCAAAGAAAGCCAAAGGCCATCGGTTTGTCCGTCTTGTTAACATGTACGCAATTTACGTATATGCCAGCGCTAACAAAGGTTAAAACACCAAACGATCAATATGACACGTTTATCCGGTCATTAACCGATGGGCTGAACAAACAATAATTGTTTTGTAATTCTTAAAATAAGCTTTTGATCTAAATAAATTGTAAAATCGCTGACACTATGTCTACGATAAAAACACATGAAATATGTATCCTATAAGTAGAGAAAAAGAATACGAACTCGAGGAAGTATTCCGTTAGTGATAGTCATGTAACATTCGTGTTTTTAATAAATAAATTGCCTTTAAAGAAGTATTGTTTTTTTTTTTTATTTTTTATCGCTTGAAATCAATTTATTATTATCTACTCTTCCCTTTGTTTTGTTGTAGATCAATCTGGTTTCTGGTTTTTTGGAATCCGCCGTGCCCCCCCATTCATTCTATTTTTGCACGTAAGAAATAAGAGTAGCCTTTTTAGTGAATCCAAATTTGGATGAATGTTTACAGGATAAAAAATTTCTGAGTCCAGGCCCACCAAACGTCCTCGAAATGGCGCAAGCTGCTCATCGACCGTTATATTTTCGCCTAGAGTATACATTTTTTTTTTCAAATTATTATTTATTTTATCGAAAAAGTCTCTAATAGGAGCTAATTTATTTCTTTGGCGTCGAATGGATATACCTACTTGTTTTGTCATCAAACCTTATGAACCTCAACAAAAACTTAAAGCGCTTAAAATTGGAGGACCGTACACAGGATTCCATTAAACATCGTAACTGGTTGTACTTTGTTTTAGATGGCCAGCAGTCAGCAGCAAGTCGAAAAATGCATACATCTCAACTGTGTCTGTGTTCTGCCAATTTTCTTCTATCAAGACTCGAGAAACCTCTTTATTAGTAAATTGAACAATTTCAGTGATAATGTCAGAGTTCAAATATAAATAAAAACCATCCACCGGGTCATAAACTTGTTGTCCTGGTGGGAGATTTATTTTGTGCAACGACTTGACAGCTCTTATTATATTACATTGCCGAACGCGACCAGCATATTTGCCCAACTTGACCTATCTTTTGAAGTGTACATTATTTTTTGTTGCTGATACATTCTCGCCCCCCGAATCCTCTTATGATGATGTTCGCGATTTGTTCATCTTCGTCTTCACTTGCAAGAGATGTGTTATTCAATTCAGAATCAGATTCGGAGACAATATCATCAACATTATCATGATGGTACTAGTACATAGTACTGGTAATAGTACAAAGTTAAAAATAAAAAAAAATCACTGTGCTCATCTATTTTTCGTAACTTTACGCTTTTTTGAGTTTCTTATCTTTTCCTGTTTTTTCTTCCTTTTTTTCAAACTTGTTTATTTCCAAAATAATTTCAACAACTTTCTTAACGAGAAACAAGATAAACGCTTAATCAATAAATTTACATTTTCGTAAATGCCCAACTTAAAATTCCCATTAGATATAATTTTATAATAACTACTTAAACTAAATTACTAGAACATATTTTTTTTTGAGATATTTTATAATTTATTATTTTCGTTGCGAGAAGAGAAGGTGGAGGTTAAAAAACTCCTCATAATAATATATTCTTTAACAAAGAACAAAAACAAAAAAAAAAAAAACGAAAAAACAATCTAGCCACCAGTATTTATTTTAATTTGGCCTATTGTTATTATTTACATCTCTATCTCTTCACTGGACGACATCTAGGTGTTGAAAGGTTGATTAAAATCTTTCATTTGAAACTCGCTTTTGTAGACACAATAATTTCAAACAGAATAAAGAAGATTAAAACAAACCAGGCTGACAGTACCTGGTCATCACATGTACCTTGTGATGACCAGGTACAGTCAGCGGCAATTCGAATGCGGTACCAATGTGGCCAATTATAGAACACCTTGAATTCTTTTGCTATCTTGGTAAGACCAAGTCTATGAAAAATTACACGAGAAAGTGGACATGATTCGAAGCATACGGTTCAAACTTTGCTTCAAATTCTGTAAATGTTATTAATTGTTACCTCTGTATGCCTGAGGTGAGTTTTCTTTGAACATGGTTTGCCAATTCGCCAAGTTTGTGAAAGAAGTGGGCTCCAAGGTGGAGTGAAAAATATCTTTCTTACCTTTGATTGCACTGGTTTATAGTGTTATAAAAAGGGGTTAAGTTTCTGAAAGCATTTCAAATTCAGCTAGGGCCAAATGTGCCTCTTAATCCATCTGACAACTAGCCAAGTCTTTTATGATTTTGGCTTCAAATATATTTGCAACCAGTTCCGATTGCTTCAGTCAAACTGGCATATGTATATGCATGTCATCATACATATTGTCCTATCCGAAGGTTGCGTTGGCTTGGGCTCAGCAAACATTTCTTTATCAGCCTTGCGTTGGCCAAATAATGATAATATACTAATTGAGGCAACTAAGAAACATTTGAGTTTAACGTTTTACTTCCGATGAGCCGTTTTACTGCCGCTCCGCGTTACTGCAGTATGATCCTGTCGAAAAATGGAAATGTATGCAATCTCAAAATTGTGCCCAAAATGATGCAGCAGCCGCAGCTGTCCCGCTTCGGTTAACTTTTCCGAACGGCAAGTGACAGATAGGGAAATTGAAGACTTTACATTTTTTTTATGTTTATGCTTTCGTAGAACAAATGGTAAAACAAAGAAATGTAAGACTACGAATTCGAAAGATTTGAACCCGAAAATATTTCGAAGTACGGCGATATTCTGGGCTTCTTAAAAGCACAACTAAAGACACGAATGTAAGCAAATGTAAATTGTATAAATAAAATAAAGGTTTTTTGTTTCCAACAGGACTACAAGCAATTATTCTCTGATGTTGCCACCAAGCGAACATCTTTTTACATGGACTGCATTGACTCAGCGACAACGAATAGATCCCTCATATCTGAAGGTCCCTTTTTCTTGGAAATCCTCTTGACCTCGGAAAGCCATTCCTGTTCCATCATTGCGAGAAGCGCAAAAAAAGGGGGCAAGCTATGAGGAGGACACTTTTCTTTCCAAGGCAATGTCCAGGAATTAAAAAAAAAACGCGTGGAGCTATTCCATCTTCCACTGGGACATCTCTTGAAGATTGTTTTGCAGGAGCTTTTTGGAAAGACTTAAAACTTGTCCACCAAGAAGAGGGATGACGCTAAAATTGGCTTGCTCAGATATTTGAGTTCGATGAGCAAAACAAATGGAGTCAAGTAAAATATTCAATTTTGTTTTTATGTTGAGCAAAACCAGTAAAAACATTACAATTACTGTGGTTAAAATGGTAATTTTCCTTCGTGCAAAAAATAGTCTATCAAGGTTAATGTGCGAACGAGTATCAAATCGTGGCTTTCCTCCAGCCACATTCCGTTCACCACTCGTGTCATATGAGTCACAATAGTTTCCATGACAGCAAAATTTGCAATTGTGCAAAGTGTCCGTAATATTTAAAAATTTTGTAAGATAACACAGACAAGGACGACTTTTTTGTTTGCATTTTTGGGATGAAATTCGATTAACTTTCCAAAGATTCGTTAGCGAGCTGCCAAACGAAAATGCCAATAGTGTTCTCATTGCTCTCGAAAGCCTAACATTGAAAACATTTTCCGGCTTGTTAAGTATAATTCCGGGATAGGGTCTAATCTAATTTCCTCAGAGAAAAGCAATATCACCATCAAAATAAGCTGGAACAATACATTCTGAATTCAGAAGCTTTTCAGGTCGTGTTAGCTTCACATTGTTTCCAAAATTTTTTCTCCCAACAAAAGAATTGCGGAAAATTCCTGCATCATACCGTTTGTTCCAACGTCGGCATAATTTGCGTCACAAATTGTAAACAAAAGGATGCCTTAATAGTTAAAGTCTGGCGGACGTTTTATTTCGATGTACTTGCGATCAATACTGCCAACGAAGTTAGGCATGTTCCACCGATCGTTGAACTCCAATCTGACGTTTTTTTCCAATCACATGTGTTCAGTGATAATTAATTTCAAAGTTTCTGGTTGACTTCCACAACGATTCTGCGAACCGTCGACCCATACGAAATGACCATGCCAAATAATGCGGAGGTACTCCTTCGGGCAGATACCTTCTGAACCGAGAAACAAAAGGACAAACAAATTTTTTTATAACAACTAAAATCAGCGTTATGACAATTCAGCCTTCTGGATCAATTGACTTTCGAATCGATGTTTTCTTGAGCGATTTTCTAACCAACAACAATTTGAAAGTAACTCGTTTTGCATTGAGTTGATTTGGAAAAAAAAACGATCAGGATCATTCCTTTTTATGAATGTAAACGTAGTTTCGAAAAAAGCCTTTGGAACTCATTTCCTGGTACACCAGCGCCCCACCATCTCCATTTCTTTTTTTAGAAAACATTATATCCCATGTAGACCATCTGAAGTACAATCATTAAAGATACAACTTCTTCTTCGTCATCCATTTTATTCCAGATCTTATTTGCTATGTATAAAACTGACTCTTGAGTTTTCAAAGCGTTTAGTTCCTTGCAGTCTCTGCATAAATCCGGTGTGACCCAGCCTGATATCAATTCTTTTTTTAGAGTTCCGTGCCCAACGGAACCCTAATACCAAGGTTCCGCTGACGGTGAGTCCCTGATCAGTCCGTCCATCCCTCTGTCACAGCGCTGAATCTTCTGAACCGTACCTTTTAGGGCTTAAACGATACTTGCAATTTTTACAGAATGTGTTCCACTATGGCCTCTACAACTACAACAACATATAATAAAAATAAAATTATTATTATATTATTATTATAATTAAAAACCTTGTTTAAAATCGCGACTCAAGTAGGATGAGAAAAAAAGTAGTGTTAAATATTTTATTCGTTCTGTGGTACGGAACCATTCGTGTGCGTGTCCGACTCGGTTGTTTTACTTTAAACTCAAAATTTGTATTTACTTCGCTGTCGTGTATATATTGTATGATAGAAGCCTGCCCTCATTCGCTGAGCTCTTTTAAAGCATTTCCTTGTGTCTGTCTCTAAACCACTCTTAAGTCGATTGCATTTCTTTGTGGATTTTTTATATAAATGATGTAGAAATTATTTAAGTTTACTTTTTCAAGTATTTGGACAGTGACACAAATAAACGAGCAAGCTCCATGTGCACAGTCGTATCCGCTCGCATGCATCGTATCTCCATACAATATTTTAACCCCCTTTTCGTACGTGCTGACGTGGGGTTGTGATGGAATAAAAAACATTTCTGCTTGAATAAACACAACTAAGTGAACGGGAAGTGTTTCCTTTGCCATATGAATAAGAGGTACAATACGTGCGATTTCGCCTTTACGAACACCACATATTTTTTGAGTCAAGAACGTTGTTATACCATAGAAAACATATTGCACAACTGAGAGTGACTCAATGCTGAAACGTAATGGTGGAAATATCTTGATAACATAAGATATGACCCACAAATTATACATAAACAGAAATAGAAATAAAATAATTGTATGCCCCATCACCGGGTAGTAACCTTATGTGATGAACCAGTAAAGGCAAGGAGGGAGACTTGTTAAAGAAAGAAAATTCCTTTAAAAATAAAAACCTAAACTACCACAAAAAAAAAGAGGGAATACGTCGAAAACTTGGCTCCTTTCCAAAGCGAGGCCTTGCAACATGATACAAAATATTTATCTATCGTCAACACATACCCGCCTGTTGTTTGTGTGTTACTATTTTTATAGCTAAGTGCTGCACATAGTCCTTTATCCGTAATACAACATTCCTAGCATCTGGCTGGTTTGTTTGCCCCCACACCGCGTGCGCTCTGCACTGGACTGCATCTAGCAGATTGGATGACATTGGCATATCCAAAGTTCTGGCCACGTTTCTGGCACAGTTTGGTAAGGTAAAACTCGCTGAATATTTCATTTCCGATGCAAAAAGGGCATCGCACAGATTCGCTGTCCTCGGTCCTGCTGTTGCATTCTCTGTCCCCAACAATATTAGTAAAAAAAAGTTTTTCAGTTTTTGTTGCTATTATTTTGAGGTATCTCTGGTATAAGCAATGGTGTTGTATCTATAATAAATGCAAGTACTCGATAGATAGATATACGGATAGATGCCGTACTTCCCTTAGCATTTTTTTGCTACACAAAGTAGATGAATTCTTAATTCAATATGAATTTTGTGTAGCGTGTGGCTTTTTATTGGATTCTAAGTCATTTAAAGGATGGCCGCAATTTGTAATGAAATTGAATTACAAATGGTGAAGAACAAAAACAAGAATTCTGAAGGATATCAGAAACTTGGAATTGAAGTAGGAAAGAAAAGCTTATAAAGCAACAGCACTGTAAATGGTATCGACCGAAAATTGATTGGAAAACAAGTCTGACTTAACCCGCATTATGTTGAATATATTTTGCAAACAAAAATATATTATAAATGTAAATATTAAAACATAAGTGGGGGTTTTTATTGCAAACCTTTTCTCTGATTCCCGGGAATGATATTTCTCCAACTTATTTAACAAACGCTCGAAGATCTGTTTCTTGTCAGTGATTTAAGCAACGTTAAGTACTATAATCAGTTGTCAGTACAATACTTTTCGCATCATGATTTGATATTTGCAACTTTTGAAGCAGAAATAATCTTAGTCGAGATTTTAAAATGTTAATTTATGGCTTCTTGAGGCAGATTTAGTTGGAATCGAGTGGCAACAAATTTATTTTATGTCCGCTCCTGATGCCCAAGTAAACTTTTTACAGAACAAGTTCCACTTCAAGCAAAATAATAGCCAATTTAAATCGTCAAGGGATGCAGCGTTCTATGGATGGAAACGGTTCAGGACTCTAGTGGTTCATTACTAGAGAACTCTAAAATATGGGAAGCTAAACTGCTAGATACTGCTTCTTAAAGTAAAACTCTTTGGAGAAATATTAATGATTTAGGTGTAGGAAAGAAAAAAACTGATGATCTTAGCCACGTGAACCTGAACCAGTTGAACTAGACTCACAGTCCCCGAATTCTTCCTCTTACCATGGCTCGACGAGTGGATTCTCAAAAATAAGTGCATTTTTGGACTAAAATTAAAGTCCTGCTTTCTCTAGGATAGACGACTACGATTTTCCTAATGTGAAAGTCAAAAGTAACTATTTTTGATCTAATTCATTCTTATTTTATTAAAATTATTCTACCATACATACTGCCTTATTTTACACACATATTCAATACAATAATACTAATTCTAACTCCGTCCTTCCCTCTGCTTTGGAAAGAGTACAAGGAAATTCCAATTTTAAAAAAGAAAAAATTCATCAACTCTCCTATTGAGTATAGACCCGTTTCAATTCTCCCCTATCTATCAAAGGTTATGGAAAAAACTTCTTAATTTCAAAAATTCTATTGTAAGTTTTTATGGGACACGATTTACTAAGCCCCATCAAGTTCGGTTTTTAAACAAAACACAACTGTATCACGTCCCTATTCGACAATAATACTCTCTATCTCCTTGATGTTTTTTTTTTCGTTTCGTTTTTTTAACTTTCCATCAGGATGTTCATGTAATCGGTCCGATTTTGGGAATTCAAAATTGTCACATATCTCAACGTTTCGAGGTCCCAATAATCGGATTCCATTGTTTTTAAAAAGATGACCGTCTGTGTGTTGTGCAGATTTTTTTGTCAAGCATAACTCGAGAACTCGAGAAATCAAGCTTTCGAATCCAACTTAGTTTCGTTCGAATATAGGCATACTGAAGAGCTGAAAAGCTTTTTGTTCAGGACGGTTTAAATTTAATGATAAAAAAACTGTCAAAAAAGGGACAATTTCACTTCTTCAAATGAAATCAATTTAGTGTCCCAATAAAAAAAACTTCAAATTTTCAACTACCTTATCAGATCAAAAAATATGTATAAATCTGTACACTGCCGTTCAAAAGTGTCCGGACAAATTCCTTTGAATTTTTTTTTGTTCAATTTTCATTCCGAAAATTTTATCAAGATTATGCCATGTATCAACAATTGACTAAATTACATTAGTTCTGAACTATTATTAATTTAAAGACTTATACAGTATAAAGTTAATATTTTGATGTTTCGCTTTCTCAATATCTTGATCCACGTTTCCACGACAGTGCTGGGAAAATTATTTCAGAAATATGAGTCCTATAAATCTTTTTCATTTTTCATGATTCCGAATGACGTCTACAATACTGACACATGAAACCGTGGATAAAATTGCATTACTCGTATATTAAAAGGCGTTGCAAGGAAGATCACAACATCCGAAGATTTAGTTTGTTTTACCACTGTTGTGGTTATAACACTTACGCTGACATCAAACGAAGAGTACCAGTGGCTGAGAAAGTAATTACGTTAAGCCATTTCTAGTAGGACTTAAGTGTCGCTCTATAAGACCCCCTGCATCCCTATATGCTGCAGAAGCACGTACAGTTTCAAAAGCGATGAAGGCGCCTTAGGTTATTTCGAAAGAAAATTTTGAAAAATAAATATTAAATTCGGAAATCTTTTTTATATGATTTAAAGTTAAGAAAATATGTATTTTATTTTTTTGATTGCAATGCCGTTAGGGAATGAATGATGTTTTCATAACCCAAATGGAATTTGATATTTGGATTTGAATTTTTTTATCTTGAAATGGGAAGTTCACGGTATGTGCAGACCTAATCGCACCCAAACCTATTTATTTTTGTTTACTGAACCACAATTAATTAATAAAAAAACTAAAACATCTGCCTAGAAGAATCTGGATATTTTGTTTAATAAAGCATTGTATTAGGACGATCATATCCGACAAGTCATCGGTTAGTTAAACGATGCCCTTAGTAAACTCGTAATATCATGTCACTTAACCGCAGTTAAGACAAAGTTGCCCCTTGCAAGATCTATTCTTGTACCAATTATATCTTATGGGTGCGACATCGATTGCAGACAAAACGTTTGGTGATTGGATTTTTGTTACAAAAAGGATTTTGAATTGAATTAGAAACTATGTAAGTCAAGTTTTTAAATTATACTAGATATTTTTGTATCGGACCCTTCTGAGGTTGAAGATCTCGAATCATCCAGTGGCATGGAAAAGGTTACGAAAGATAAAGTAACTGATTGCTTTCAATGCGGCGCCATTGGATAGCCATAACAGCAACCAATGGGATGTGAACCAATGTAAAGGTTCCGCCTGTAATTCTGATAATTTCGTACCCAACAGAACAGAATTCGCTCACTTAGAGAACTTTTACCCTAGTTAAATGGGTCAACTATCAAAAACTCCTAGTCACGTGGAATACCATCTTGCTCGCATGGAACTGACACCACCTGTGGACCTGATGGGATATTTCCAATAATCTTAAAGGATTTCTGTAGCTGTCTTCCAGCTCCCTTGGCTTTTTTATTTCAATCCTTTATTAACCAAAAAGTTTTTCCAAAATATAGGAAAAACGGTTTAATAATTCTGGTGCACAAAAAGGGCTTCCAGGGAGGTGTTACCAATAAAAGACTCATATCTAAGCTATCTTGCTTGCCGAAACTCTTTGAGGCTATCATTTTCGACAGCGTTTATTTCAGTTGTAAACCTTTCCTCACTGATAAACAGCAAGGCTATGTTAAAAATTTGTTGGAAATTTATTGGAGTTTATTTCATTTACCAATTAATTGCTAGAAATAGAAAATCAATTCGACTGCGTGTACACCTCTTTCAGTAAGGTCTTTGATAAGCTTTTTCATAAGCTTATTGCCTTTTAAATGAAATCCCTTATTTTATGCTCGTATCCTGACGGGAGAACATATCAAGTTTTGTTTAGGGGATAGACGTCTAATAAAATAAACGCTACCTCAGGTGTACCTCAAGGGAGCCATCTTGGTCTTCTTATATTCATTCTAGCCATTAACGACGTTGTAAGTGTGCTAAAGAACTCATACGTTCTCCTGTGTATATCGAAAAAAGAATGAAGCAAGAAGTGTCACTCCAAAAATCTCAAAATGTTTTTTGAACCATGACCTGAAGCATTGTTATCCATCTCTCTATGTGGCCAAAAAAATGAAATCCTCAACTTTGTACAGCTTGAAGAAATCGCGAATGTGCCTTCTTCTCCATTCGCCCTCTTCGCAGGTAGGACCAAAACTAGGACGAATGATTTTTTTTTTTCTGGATCCCAATATTTGCTCCAGCATTCGGCTCCATAGAGCAAGAATAGTAAAGTCACTGTCTTGTAAGGCAGAATCGTTGTCCATCGCGTTAGGTGTTAAAAACCAAGTTGTTTCGATAAACCTTACCCAGTTGTTGCCTAGGTTCTTACCCCTAAAATGGACACTCTGGAAGATATCCTGAAATGTCAGTCAAAAGGCATTTTTAATTTGCTTTCAAAAAGTCTATTTGTCCCAAGGACAGCAGAGCTTTTCATACATTGTATATTGAGAAATTGATCACGCAAAATGGTTGTAAAAAATTACACAAAATATAATAAAATAAATTAAAATAATTCATACAAAATGGAGAAACGCCGATACATCACATTCTGTCATACAAAGACCTCTTTAGGGCCCTAGCATTTTAACGACAAGTTTTAGAAAAAAAAATTTCCAAAAAAATGCGACTTCTTCGCTTATCTCAAATAAAAATGCAGATAATTTTCTTATAACTACAATAAAACATTTATTACGACAAACAAATGCAATAACGAGAATTTCGAAAAGATCTACATTTATTTACATCACTAATTGCTAGTAGTAATAAATTTACATTTCATTGGGTTCAACTGTGTTTAAAATATTAAAAACCAGTTTGCTATCTATTCAACTTTGTTCAACTTGCATCCGAGTCAAGAAGGCAAAATATCGATTCACTTCCACTTTACTAGATAGAAAAAACAGCGCTGAAAAATAAAAGCATTTTCAACAATTGCCGCATTCGATTGCACTTAATTCGCTTTACTCAGTACAACTTTGCACACCATAAAGCAAATCGTCCAATTTTAATTTAGTCTTAATATCGGTCGGAGCACCATGTCCCGGCCGTCCCCAAAACGTATCGAATGTCTCGAAATGCTTACTGCACATGTCATTGTCGATTTTTCTGGACATTGAAACGCTGCGTCGTTTCTGCGACATTTGCATATTCAAATCGCTCAAATATTGTAGATCTACATTCGTCCATCTGCAGAAGGGTTCAATATGGTTGTCATGGCGCATTAATGAAATGATTTTGAAAAGAATATACATGTACATATGACAAGGAGTGCGTTTGTCTTATTATTATAATAAGCAGTAACATTGAAATTTAGATTATCAATGGCTGACTGTGTTCTATGCTTATCTGATATGCAAAGTGAATTTCTTTAAGCAACATTTATTATTTGAGGCGTACCTATTGTCGGATGAAGTCCGTTTCGTAACATCCGTACTAGATAAGCTTATGGGACGGATATCGGCCCGTCGACGTGCTAAGAGCGGAACTAACTCTACGCCTGCCCCGTCTTGTGCACTGGACGCAATAGTGCAATGACGCGACACCCGAGGGCAAACCTTTATTTTGGAGTCAACTTTGCTTGTGATACGACTCAAACGATTCGACTCGGTTTTTTTATTGTCTGGTGGCTTAGAGGGACTGCAGTCTTTTGCCGGACATTTGCACGTGCAAAGCGTGCAACATTTCTCTAATTTCTTTGGTTGACGCTTTTTAAATGTTGACTTTTCTGCTGGTGTTACCGGATTGTCCTGATCCAATTCCTTTAACATTTCCTTGTTAGTCCAGCCCTACGGATTTGTGTTAAAATATTTACTCAACCTAATTGTACGCTTTGCATACCATGGATCTCATAAATGAACTGTCGACGGCCTTTGGACTTCGCCATGCCTTGCCACCTGGTCCGGGCTTCCCCCAGCATTGTGGTGCATTCTAAAACAAATGAATGACTATTAAATGGTTCATGCATACAAAAGGGGTATATTTACCGGTTTTTCTCGATGCTTTCTGTGCGCTTCAAGTGCAGGACACTCATCCTTATTACTAACAACTATCTTGTCTAAGGTTTGCTTTCCCTTTGGAAGAGCTTTATAACACACTTCAATGTCCACATGACCTTTATTACGAAATGTCATTGCTGGATGATCCTTCAATGTTATTTGTAAGCCATCTGCTGTGCTGTGGACCTTCTCTCCCGAGGAGGGTGATTCTGCTATGACTGCGTATTTTTTTGTCTCGCAATTGGCGCTGTCACCAATTTCGGTCACGGTCACTCCGTGACATTTTCTTCGTTTGCCCGGTGAAAAATAATTGCTGTACCGACGGCAGGGTAGTAAAACTGAAGAGCTTCGGTTCAGGTGCATTCCGCTCTGTAAACGAAATGTGAATCCCTAATTACCTTCAGTATGAGTGCTTTATAATTTACAATAGACGGCGTTGAGTGCAATCCAATTGAGGTTATGTCCCTTCTGCGAACGTCTACGTTGGGTGCTCCACCGCCAGGCCGTCCCCAAGGGCAATGTTTTATGAACATGTCATAATACTGCAAATAAAAAGAAATTAAATTTATTTAATTACAGTGATAGTATTGATAAATTGAGTATACGTGATATTTTAATTGCGATTAAATTGAGGTAGAATTTATTTTCGTGTATAAATTAAAATAAAAGTTATCTGCACAATTTGGCCAGAAATTTGAGATTAAAAATTATAACTTTATCTTCCTAATAAAAATTTCACATGTTAATTAAAAAAGATGTTAAAGCAAAAAATAACAATTCGCACGATACACAAAAAACAATAGTAATAATAAATAAATATAAGTGTGAGTTTAAAAAAAGGATCTTTGTAAATGAAAAAATAATTCTACTCTTACATTATAAAAACAAGGAGGTTGTTAATTTTGTTTATAAGAGGTTGTATTCGAAACAACTCGTTCGATTTCAAAAAATTGTTCACCAACATTAAGAATGGACTTTCAGGGTGGACAAATACATTCGTGATTTGATGCTGGAAAGCCTAGAACGAGAAGGTAAGGTCAAATCAAGACAACGAGGAATCTATCCCCGCTTAGGCTTAGTATTTTCTAAAAAAAAATGTACTTAAAACGTAATTTTGTTTTTCAAAATCAACGAAATCATGTACGATAATGCCAAAGCTTTTTCTCAAGCCAAAATCCCATCCTTAAAATTAATGGTTTTTGAGAAATGATATTTGAGTCAACATTTTTAAAAAAAAAAAAAATAATTCTTTTCTTTAAATGATTTTCTTTTTAAATGTTGCAAGATTCAATGCTTTTATTTGTTTTTTAGTTAAATCCGAAAAATTTGGTGCCAAAAGCAGTCTAAGTCGTTGTTTAGTAAAAAATAAAGAAAGCTACTTTTACGCATTTTTTGTGTTTGAAATTTGAATCTTTAGGTCAATAGCTAAATGATCGTCTTATCCTTTGTTTTATTTTTTCCTGTATGTCATCTGTCTTATTTGCAAATAAAAAAAATAACTGGATTAACTCAATTTACTCTTTTTTCGGGACACTTTATAAATTAAATTAAATTTTGCTGTCGATCAGCTAGAACTAACAATAAAAAGGTTTCTTATATTTTAAACTAAAAAAACAAAATATGTTTTAACTAAACACACATAAATGTGCAAGGACATTTTATATATTTGTGTTGCCACATATTTTACAGGTCAGAGATTTTGTGGCTATATATTACTTCTGAAATAAGATTAGTTATCACAATCGAAATGACTTATACTTTTACAATAATATAGCGTTTTAAGGGAAAATTTAAAAAAAAAACTCTACAGAACAAAAAAAATTACTAGAGTCATAAGAAAGAAATTAATAAATATATAAATGAATAAATAAATAAATGTATTAATAAATAAATTAATTAATATATGTAAGGATGTATAAATAAGTGAACAAATAATAAAATAACTAAATAAATAGCTAGTAATAGCATTCGAGAAGTTCCATTTAGGTAATTTGCCGAAAGTTTTGTTAATAGCAATGAACAGACTTACTGGCCTATAGCTGCAAGGGGTTTTGTTAATGTATCGCTGCATTTTAAAGCATGCGTTTATTATAAAAGTCAAAAGAGCTTCGTAAATTTTTATGGTTGCTTTATAAAAAAATTTAAAAGTCCAAAGCAATTGGCCAAAACCAATGGGAAGACATTGAATGACTTAATCTGCAAACGGGAATGTATATTTTGAAATATCTGTGAAATGTTTGTCATAATATGTTTGTACTACTATGGCCGCTATAACAAATAAAAAATTGAAATTAAATTTTAACGCCTTAAAGCAGGCAATGACCCAGTTCTAAATTAAGTCAGCATAAAAAAAAAACTTCCAATTGTGATACTTTTAATTCATAAATGATCGTTTGAAAAACGTTTTTTTTCCATTTCCATTATTGGCATTGCACGTAAATCGATTTCGAGCCTTCACTTTCACCAAGTGGCGCACGACAACATCAATTGGTACTCCTACTTGCTCGTATGTGCTATGCTATGATAAATCTAAAATTAAAGAAACGTAAAGTATTGCATGTGTTGATGGGTGGTATGGTAGGGATCCTTCGTGTGCGAGTTAAACATACACTTTAAGAAAGCTAAATGCTTGTAACTCTGTGTTATTTCAAAAAGATGGGGCAAGTTCACATGTAACCAAGAAACTCTGCATTTCATTAGCCCCTCTCCAGACAAGAGTGCACCTAATTTTTTCTTCTCTGGATATCGTAAAGGAAATTTTATTTGTATATATAGTAAATATTGAGTAATAGCAACAATAAAATTAAATAATTGCATATACAAATAGAAATGGAAAGAAAATGAAATTAAAATGAGAAAATCTTAGCTTAATATTGAAAGTAGTCATAAACAGCTTTTTGCATTTCCCAGATCTTGTTTCTTGTTTCGTGAGTCTTGGAAGACCACTTCAAAAGATAAAAGGAAGACCGGGTCTATATTTATGCGCAAAGTAAGAATCAATGACGATTTTTTGATCATGTAAGACAATATCTTCCAAGTCCATAGACATTTGTGCCCATATTGTTGAAAGCAATATTTAACTATTTTACATGGCCAGCAGCAGAGAGGTTATGTTTTTTAAACGCATAACAAGTCACTTTGTCCAAAAACATAAGCTGATTTGTAATTCAAAAAGACTCAGGGTATCTTATAAGTGTTAAAGCGCTGCTGCAAATTATGAAAACTCTAGTAATGCATGTCGCAGATCGAAAGGCAGGTTTGTGTGACGAATGGAAAGACTTAATAAGTAATCATGCAACACGTTAGAGCAATAGTTCATCAGCATTTCCCATTCCCAAATATGTAACCCAATCAGCTTTTCCGCCACCCTGAGTACACCGACCTCAAACATCGAACTCATCACTTCGCCACTTGCATCCGGTTCACCAACACAATCCAACGGTTTGTTATTGCTTGCATTGTTAAGGTAGTCTGAAGAATAAAGCGAAACAAATAAATCAGAACATTACAGATCACCATAGGTGACAAATCTGTGTTTTTGGAACTCATCACCCTGCTATCAGCAGAGCCAAGGACATAGCGTCTGTGCACAAACCATTATTTTTGATACTTGAATTTCATCGGCAGATACAACTATAGAAAGGCCACTCGCTGGGTCAGATTGAAGGTTGCACACTCCAGTGACTGTGTAATTTATGTTCAAGGTTTCCTTTGAGATTCGAACCTGAGGCCCAACAATTGATACACTCAATGGGCAACCGCTTAACAAACTTGACGTCATTCAGCCATTGTTCATTCATTTGGTAGATCGTTCATGAAAGGCAGAAAAGTATTTGTACCGGAATTGATCCATGAGGTATATACCCGCGAATCTCTTTCCATGTGATCTACCGAGACCACATACAATCATTGCGTTTCGGTAATTCAGATTATCTTTTATCAACGTGCGATCTGTCCTTAAGTATAACAATCTACTGACAATTAGTCAAAAGCTTTGCAAACATTTTAATATACCAATAATTAATAATAATAATAAACTATTTGTCACAGTCAAGCACTAGGTAGCAGACCTTAAATAATATGCCGTAAAAGCATTGTTCGTTTCGCACTTCGGCATTTATCATGGACTGATCCTCTGCGTCTTCCACCTTATAAGGACCGTCTTCTACTTATCGGCCTTGATTCATTACAAAAACGTCGGGAAATCTGTGATATTGTGTTTTTACATCAGCTTATTGCTGGTAATATTGACGCACCACCACTTCTTAACCAAGTCAATTTTAGTGTAAAGTCTTTCAATTTTAGAAACTTACACATTTTTGACATTAAATACCACCGTACGAATTACGGATGCAACGAACCTGTTACTCGGATGTCAATGGAAGCGAATGCAAGCTGTCATATGTTCGATTTTGCATCCAGTAAACTGGCACTCAAACAAAAACTTTATGGACGTGTCAACTCTTAATGTGCATGCTACGTATTTCTTCAGTACTCTTGTTTTTATTTGTATTTATTTTATAATTAACAATTGTAATTAAAATATATATTCTTTTTTTAATATTTGTTAAACTTTGTATTTGTGTATGGTACTAGGCTTTATTTGTTTATGTTTACTAACAACTAACACCACGCTAAATGATGACTGTGACAAGTTGGGTATTACTCTCTGAGTAATACTGTCACTTACAATGCTTGTTTTATAAGCAGTACTGATAGCGTTAAAAAGCGGCATATTTAAAAAATAAAATAAAGTGAGTTCATAGCACATCCACTGACTGTAAATCAGTACGTATAGACAAGCAGTAAGGAACCTGCAAAAATAGGTTTATTTGTCAACAAATCCATTTTGGTATGATGAAGACAATAATGAAGTCACGCTAGTTTAATTCAAACTAAAAATATTGAAGCATACTTCCACAATTCTATTAATAGAATTTGCTGACTGGAATACGACATCCAAGCTCACATTCAAGTATGGCGCGACGGCCTAAATAACAACTCGATGTGATTTATGGCTTATTTGATAAACATTGTCATTAAAGCAACAGAAGAACTCATTAATGGTAAGAGAAAAATATTGCAGACGAACCTTAAATTAAATATTTCCCATTTTGGGAATCAGAGGCATAAACGTTCGTCGATAGTGTGTGCACGTTATGCTCTTGACCCTCCTTAAAGCTTTGTACTCTTGGGAGGATTCTGAATCACTTGCGAAATGTATGAACGAGCAAAAATATCTACTGTCCCCTTACTGGTTTTGAACCCACAATCTCACGCTAAGCGAGCGACGCACTACCCACTGAGCAACGGATTTATTTATTTATTTCGAATGCTAATGATCTAGCGTTTACAATTACAAATTATTATTAAAATGTAAGAAGAAGATTTTTTTAAAGATATGGTATTTATGTTTACAAATTTGCAGTTCAAAAGGTGTGAATATTTATCAAAGATAAGTTATATATTTTTTTAAAGGATGTAGAATATATAGTATATTTGTATAGGGGAAACCATTATGAAAATAAAATCGAAAGCGCTGGGTTCCGAAAATATTCATCCAGGCTTTATCAAAATACTTCTTCCCTAAATCCTCCACCCTGTATCGCACGTCATCAACACCATTATCACAACTTCAACATTTCCAGAGAATTGGAAAATTGCAAAGATTCTTCTCATACCGAAAACATCGTCCGGAAAAAGAACTGAGTTTCGCCCAATTGCAATTGTACCATTTAGCTAAGTATTTGAAACCATTGTTAAAGATCAAATCAAGATTTATTTGAAAACCCGTAAGCCAATCACCAAATATCAATCGGGCATCCGGGTAAAACACAATTGCATCACGGCATTATTACGAGGATATACGTTCAAGTCTTGACAGTGTTATGGAGGGACTTGTAGTTTTCTAAGACTTTTCGAAAGCTTTTGATAGTGTTGTTCACAATATACTGATCAATAAGATAAAAACGAAATTTTCGTTAAGTAGTTCATAACTGAATCTTCTGTCGTAGTACCTGCCCAATCGATTAAAGATGTTCTACTAGTTTATTAGCTCTTTCCGCAGTTCCGCAGGGTTCTGTGCTGGGACCTGTATTATTCATATGTTTCATAAATGACATATCTGAATGTTTTGTCACGTGTCAATACCATATATATTCAGATGATGTGCAAATTTACATGCCTTTTTCCAAATTGCATTTTAGTGAGGCCACAAGTAGTTTTAGTACTGAACTTAATCGTATATTCAATTGGTCGATGGAAAACCACCTCAGGTTAAACCCAAATAAAACTAAAGTCATGATTTAAGCAAGATTACAAACACGTTTCGAAAATGTAGAACGCGTAAAACTCTTGGTGTGTATTTTACTCAAGGTCCAAACTGGGATGTGCATATAAAAAGCATTCTCTCTAAAGTGTATGGTGCTGACGGCAAAGTATCTATCACCTTCAGTCAAACGTTAACTTGTTGTATCTTAAAACGTATTTTGCCTATCATACTTTACGGATGTGAATTATTTTCAAACATGGACTGTGAATGGAAACAAAATATTGCGTATAATAGTTTTGCTAGATACATTTATGGTATAAGTAGACGTGAACACAACTCCGACCACGCTAAAGCAATAATGGGATGTTCCTTGTCAGCGAACTCTATTTTTGCTTTACAAAACTATGACCTCTAGGGAACCAGAATATCTTTTCGAAAAATTACAGTCTGGTAAAATCATATGAACCTTACAACTTATTATACCCAGGCATAAATATTAAGCAACCACTCGTCAGTTTTTTGTTCATGCACTTCATCTCTGGAACTTGCTTCCCATTGATGTAAAAGGAACGAGCAGCAAAAGGACCTTCAGACGGAAAGCATTTTCATTTTTAGCAGATAATTACTAGTGGAATCTTTAGTTCCTTTTGCTATCTATATTTCCTTTTCTATCTCCCTATTTCAAACCTCAATTGCTACGTGGATATACTCATATCTTAATTACAATCAACTTTACACATTTATTATAATTTTGATTGTTATCTTTACTTCTAAGCTATTTTTCATCTCTGAGGTGAATTTTGACCATGACAGTTGTCACATCAGAAACTTCATGTCATTGTCTAATTATTTCAGTCTAGGTTATTGGTCATTAGTGAAAACACACAAGTTTTCGTAAAGCCGTAAAATGTCTACATTCGTGCAATCAAAACAACATTTGCGTTAAGCTTTAATATGCTTCTTTCATTTAAAGAAAAAAGCAACCGAAGCGCATCAGTTGCTTACCGAAGCTTACCCGGGCTATACTATAGACGTTAGAATATGTCAGCGGTGGTTTAAGCGGTTCAAAGATTGTGATTTTGATACCGAAGACAAAGAACGCCCCGGCTAGGTGAAAAAGTTTGAAGACCATGAATTGGAGGCATTGCTCGATCAAGATCCGCCAAAAACGCAAGGAGAACTTGCGAAATCACTTGGCGTCGCTCAGCAAACCAATTCCGATCGTTTGAAAGCAATGGGAATGATCGGAAAGGTAGGTAGGTGTTTTTTGCATCGAATCGTCACTGGTGATGAAAAATGGGTACATTACGATAATCCAAAACGTCGGGCAACGTATGGATACCATGGACATGTCTCAACATCGACGGTCGTTCAGAATATTCATAGCCTGAAGGTTATGCTTTGTATTTGGTGGGACCAGAAGGGTGTTGTTTATTATGAGCTGCTAAAACCGAATGAAACAATCACAGGCGAGGTCTACCGACGACAATTGATGCGTTTGAGCCGAGCACTGAAGGAAAAACGGAAGACACGATTAAGTTATTTTGCAACATGCCAATGCTCAGCCACATGTTGCAAATGTCGTCAAAACTTACCTTGAAACGCTCAAATTGGATGTCCTACCCCATCCGCCGTATAGTATACTTTGAATATTGAATTTATATCTATTTTTCCTCAATAAAGCATTGATTTTTGAAAAATCGACATTTTCAACCGGTAGTCCTATTAACAATTTTTTTTTTTACTCAAACATTTAAAAATCAAAAGGATTTATCTTATATCATCGATCCGAAAAAGTAAATAAATAAACATTTCTGGAAAATCCTTGGGGTACATTGAAATTGAGACGAGAATTGTTAAGACTGGCTTTCAATCCAACCAAGCATTGAGTGCGCTATATTGGAAAAAAATGAAATAATGATGATATGCTGGTTGAACTCAAGTTTCTGATACAACACAACCCCTTAAACTGAGATATTAACATCATTACACGTTGTCCAACAACCTAAATTGTATGCGAAAGTTGACGACTAAAATGAATAACATTACACTAATCGACATTTAAAAACAATTATTGCTACAGCATAAATAAAACGCATCTTCTTAAATATAGTAACAGCTATACAGTAAATATAGCATAAATAAGACAGCGTGCGCTCTTTGAAAAAGAAGGCAAATAATTTATAAACAAAATGAACAATAACGGACCCAAGTGGCTACCTGGTAAGCTTTCTGTAATCACAGCATAATCTTTTCGTCCCATCCTTCTTGGATACCAGCACGACCGGCGACGCGTACTCGTATATACTGGCTGCATAATCTTTTCTGCTAACCACCTATTGAGCTGTTCCCGCACTATTTCATTATCCGCACTCAAGTCCTTAGTTTTATTCGGCCTATAATCGCTGATTATTTTTGCTAAAACCCCCTGCTGCTCTTCCTTTAAATGGCCTAACTCAACATCTTCTATGACTTGAAATTCTCCTTCCTCCGCTGACAAACAGATAACTTGGAACTCATCGGCTAACTCATTCATCTTGCTTTTTACTTCAACTTTCTCTACTCTCTTACGGCCTCCGCTCTCTTACTTCAACGCCACTTTGGCTATCTACAACTTTGCAACTCTCTACTTCGACGGCACTCTTGCCAACACCAACTTTAACTATGTCATGGTTTTCTTCCAACTCATCTCCAGCCGAATTATCCCAGCTCTCCTTTTGTCGAAATTCTGCTCCATCTACGGTCATTATCAAGTCGACATCACTCAATATTTCATTCTCCAGCACAGCTGAATACTGCATGTAACTCTCCTTCACAACGTGGAATCTTACTTTACCCCATCTATGGCAAGGTCAATCCAAAAGCTATCTAACGTCGTTACTTTACAATTACCCATACCAAACAAGTTTCTCTTACACGAGTCTAGCTCGGTGTAATCCATCATAGCCAAACTATCATACCTTAACAGATTTACATCGCTGCCTGTATCTACCAACGCTGCCAATGTAACACCACGCATCGTTATATTTTTGAAAATGAGATTGGATCCGACCGCTAAAGAGACTCTTGCCTCCGGCCAAGTTTTAGCTCCCTTGTTGATCCAGAACGAGCGTTACCTACTTCCGTCTTACGTCGTGTTCCCGACGATTGTTCTCCTTCGCACTCAAACGCACGATGACCTACTCTTCCGCATTTGAAACATCTAAATGCTTTACTAGGACACTCTTATTTTGTTCTTATAACGTTAGTCAGAATAAATTTTCTGACATGGTTCTGATATTGCTGGAAATTGCTAAATTTTTTTCTGCGGATATTTGTTATATAGTTAGTTTATTTATTTGGTAAATATTTACAAATTCGTATGTTACCAAACATTTTACATACAGATATTTTATATTTTAGTTTCTATATCTTTCTACTAAAAGCAATTTAGTTCCTATACAATCATATAAGTCAAATAAAAAATCGGTCCTGAAGGAAAATTTCCACGAAAACCATTAATTTAATCCATAAAAAAAAGAATGAAACAAATAAATAGACATAATTTATAGATATATCTATTTATTTAGATAATTTATAAAAGTTATATAAATATGCAATATAAAGGGTGATTTTTTAAAAGCTATAGGAAAGTTTTTCAAAAAAAAAAAACACATAAAATCCAGAAAAATGCATGAAATCTTTATTTGAATCGATAGTACGGTCCATATAATTTAATGTTTGAAGATTATTTTATGCAAATGTTGACCTTGACCGCGCCTCAAATGGTCCATCCGCTTAGTCCAGTTTTGGCATACTCTTTCCAACATTTCGGCTGGTATCTCACCAATAAATGCTTCAATGTTGTCTTCCAATGCGTCAATTGAAGCGGGATTGTCTGCATAGACATGAGCTTTAATATAGTATATGCCCACAAAAAATAGTCTAAAGGCACTAGTAATAGTAAAATCGCACGATCTAGGCGGCCAATTGACTGGTCCCGAACGTGAAATAAAATGTTCACCGAACTCGCCTCTCAATAAGTGCATTGTTGCGCGTGCTGTGTGGCATGTGGCACCGTCTTGTTGAAACCACATGTCATGCAAGTCAAGCTCTTGCATTTTGGGCAAAAAAAAGTTGGATATCATTTTACGGTAGCGCTCACCATTCACAGTTACGTTACGATTCGCATCATCTTTGATGAAGTACAGTCCAATGATGCCACCATCCCATAAACCGCACCAATTTGTGACTTTTTCTGGATGCATTGGTAGCTCTTGCAATGCTTCTGACTGAGAAGCAACTCGACAATTCTGCTTATTTACGTACCCAGTGAGCCAAAAATGAGCCTCGTCGCTGAACACAATTGTTCGGTAAAAAAGTGGATCTTCGGCCAACTTTCCAAGAGCCCATTCACCAAAAATTTTGCGTTGCGGTAGGTCGTTTGGCTTCAATTCTTGCACCAGCTGTATTTTGAAAGGCATCACACCTAAATCCTTCCGCGAAATTTTCCACGTTGTTTAGTAACAGAGGCTCAATTGCTGCGAACGGCGGCGAATCGATAATTGATGGTCATCATTAACACTGGCCGATACAGCTGCGATATTTTCTTCAGTTCGCACTCTACGTAAGCATGTTGGTGGTTTAATGTCCAACAATGTAAATTTGGTGCGAAATTTAGTCACAATAGCACGCATTTTGATAAAAAAAAAAAATTTGACAGTGAAACGAAACGTGCGTCAGCTGTTTAAACCAGTGTTGCCAAAAAGAAAATAGCTAAAAAATCACCCTTTATGTATTTATACAAAAGTTTATATACATAAAAATAAACAGATACATCAAACAAATAAGAAATTAATATGATCAAATAAATCAACAAATAATAAATATTTAAGTCAACAAACGAAAAAAGATCACAAACAAAAAAAGAGGTTGATAAAAGACATAAACAAATAAATAAATAGATAAACAAATAAATTAATAAAAAAATATAAATATCTATAATCTCAGTTGAAATTTATTTTAATAAATATAAATTTATTAAAATATAGTAGAAAAATAATTGATTAACCAAAATGTTATCGGGGAATGCACAGCGGTTCATGAATTTATCTTTAAGTTTTTGGATACCAGCAGAGATCAATTGAACCTTTCCTTTTTTGTGGAGATCAGAGGTTTAATGGTGACAGGGAATGTTAAGCATCATCTTCAATAGCTTTGTTGGGCAACTTGTAATCTCCGAATTTGAGATTTTGCACACCCTCCCCACGCTTGAAATACAACTTTAAGTATTATTATTTCATTTTCTTTCGAGATCATCGATTCTTTATTTATGAATGTGCATAGCGCAGAAATTGCAATTTTAACTTGTTCTAAAGTTTTGTAATCTCTATTCAATGGTATTTAATGTATGGTTCCCAGATGATCATAGCACCGTTCACACAATTTTGGCTTACAGGAACATAGCATTACTTTCTTTTTCGTGTGAAAAAAATTGCATGAATTCTTTCTACATTAACTTTCATTTTCCATTTGTTATAATATTTTAAGAGTATTTAAACCGCATTCCCATGATTCCTCTCATTATAGAAAGAAATGAATACGATGTGAAAACTGCTGTATCATCAGCATATATGGCAATTATACACTCGGTTAGCTGCGTCACGTGTAAAGATTTTGTATAAAATTGAGCTAAGAACTGCACCCTGTGGGCCAATTGAAAGGTTACAAAAATAACTTCACGCACTATGGAACGCTGATCGGACAAAACTATTGAACAAATATAACGTAAAATGGATATCTATCTTTTTTTATAAGTGAGGACATTGTGCCACAATTATACACCTTTTTAATGAGGTTCTTTAAATATTAAATTTCTTATTTTGATAAGCGTAAATTCAAGAACAGATCCAAAATGTGTACAAAAATCACAGACAATTCTTTTGTTACTAAAAAAACAACATCAACAAACGCTCGAAGGTCAACTGGTCGTCAAGTTTTCTCAATTTATTCAATAATATAATTATCCTTAAATGAAGATTTATAAAATTGGTAAAGTCGTCCTTAAGTAATGGCGTGACCAAGAAAAATATGGATTCATTTCGATAAAGTTCAAAGTAAGATAATAGATATATAAAGAAAATTTATAAATAAATGTTTTATTTAAAGAAAATTCATTTCAGTTGGTCGACAGACTTTTATCAAGTTCAAGACGAGGTTCAGAACGTCCGCTTAGAACCTGAAAGTGGTTCTTCCATAAAATAAGTTAATTAAGCTAATTAAGTATTTCTGAATAGCACTCAAATGAATGACTGAAAAATGCATTCAAAATCGACGAATTAAATAAAAACTATGCCACAAATTGGTAAAAAGCGAATGCTCATATGATATATCAAACATGTGCCCAACTATGAACACTTCATAATTCGAATGAATAAAATCTTTCCAAAAACATAAAGTCACAAGCAAAAAAAATGTGTAATATTTACCTCCTGTTTGTCCTTTTCGGTTCTTGCCATTTCTTCTGCCTTTTTACGGCGCCACAGGCGCATACTCTCCTCAGCATTTTTACGCTCAATTAATCTTTTCTTTTCTTCACACCATAAAAGAGGATGCTCATAGTGGTCATAACAAAATGTCCCCATGGCTTATCTAGTTCATTTTTTTTTAGCACGCACTTCCACCGAAAACAAAACAACACTTAAGAAATATCCTTTTTTGTAATTAAAATTCAAGTCCTTGCCTTTTTATTCCGCCTAAATCCTTAAGTTAACTTCAGTTAGAGAAAATCCGTTTCGCCCAAAGGCACACAAGATATCCGTAACTTTGAAAATTTAAGGAACAGAAAATAATTCACTCAAATCTGTCTTATCGTAGGCCATGCAAAAGTTAAACTCACACTGCCTCCAGAAGTTGTGCCGAAATTCACGAGGATGGCAAAATGGAAATGGCAAGTATTATAGATCCATCGGTACCAGGTCGGTCCGGGTACCAGGTGTATTGGCGCAAATACAATTTTCGCTCTATGGAATCGACTGTGGCTGTTCTGAATGGTCCTTGAGGCTTATTAAGCCAATGAATATGTTAAGGAGTGTATAGTTTTAATCCCAACAGTATATATTCGTACGTTAGTATGTCGTGTTTATTCGTCTTCTTTTATTGGCATTTAGTTTTCAAGAAGCGTGTTCAGGAAGAGAACTTCCTGGAAGTAGGACAAACAAATAGTTGTTGTGTCTGCACAGCTGCCGTGGAATTCCTTCTTTATAAGTCGGTTCAGTAAATATGTACCCACCAAGTATATCTGGCAGAATATTCCTTTGGAAATAAGCTAACGTGCTAGGGATGTAAATATGCCATAGATATTGTTTACGTGGATGAAAGCTCTTTGCGAAACGTATTTAGCGCTCGTAAATTTATCGATTAAACCCTTCAAAGTCAATCAAGTTTCACGTGCATGGAATGTTATTGTAGGTCACGCTTGTGCCTCATCCAAGGAATTCGAAGACATAAAATATGTTTCCTACGAAATATTCCTGCTAATTGCGTGTTGTAGTAGGTTTGTAGGCATTTGTTGCCTCTGTACACAATTGAACCTTCACTAGGTTATTCATACAAAACTGCATGCGTTTCATAGCAGGAATATTAATGAAATTGTACACAGTTGTGCGGGACCTTAATTAGATTGACACGTGCTTTAGTATACTTGATTAGTATTCACAACATTATGTTTCATCCTTCATGACAATATAAATATGATACAAGGGAACAAGCCTTATTTTTAACTTGAAAAACTGGCACCGAACTTTGGACGTGCAGGACTGAGGACTGAGCTAACAAAGTGCTTTTTATCCAGGAATTGAAGCAAATTTTATTCAAAGAAATCAAACTTTTGAGTGATGCAATTGAATTCAAAAACAAAATGCGAATTAAAGGCACATTAATCATCAGGTACTTTATCCAAGTACTATACAAGAAGGTTTGGAACTCGACTCGGACCACTTACCAATTTATTTGACACTAAGTGAAACTATTAAAATCAAAGCGGAAAATCCTTACCTTTCAAACAAATTCACAGATTGGTTTAGTTTTAAACAGATCCTAGAAGAGAAAATCAATATTCTAACTCTTGTCGAGACGAAAGACCAGCTGGAAGACGAAGCATACAAGTTTATCCAACTAATCCAAAATGCGGCCTGGAGCTGTATAGTACTCTTCCATCAAAGAGAAAAATGATGGGTAGCAATTATCCAAAAGAAATAAAGGATCTCATAAGCAATAAAAGAAAGCTCCGACAAAGGTGGCAACAAACCCGGTCTCCGTCCGATAAAGCGAAACTAAACAAGGCAACACAAGATCTTAAACTCGAGATAAAGCTTATCCGAAATGAGACAAAATATCTCACTAGAACTTTCTGCTGATAAGAGCTCCGAGTACTCACTTTGGAAAAGTACAAAATAGATAGATGATTCCACCACTTAGATACGGTAACGGACAATGGGCCAAAAGCAATGAGGGAAAAGCTACTGCTTTTGCAGAACACCTTCAAGCCTTATGATGCTGTTTGTGATGAGTTACTTAATTCGAACGAAAGTAAAAGTTCAGTGATTCCTTCAGTCACGATGCACGAGCTTAAGTTTGAGATAAGGGGCCTTAGAGACAAGAAAGCTCCAGGTTTTGACTTGATTACTGCGGAAGTTGTCAAGCAATTTCCAAACAAAGGTTTAGTCGAACTCTTAAGGTTAGTGAATAAATCAATAAGCCTCGAGTATGTGCCAAGCGTTTGGAAAGAAGCTGATGTGATAATGATCGTGGCATATGTTTTTTAGAAAATAAAAATAAAAATATTTCAAGCCAACACAATCGGATTTAAAACACTTCAATATTATTGCAATGACTTAAAAATGGCTTCAGGGACTTTATAATGGCTTAACTGAAAACACAAAGTATTGCATTCAGTTGAAATCCCAATCAATGGCATCAAAATGACTGGTGGCTACATTTTTGAAGTTAAAGTCTTTAAGTGAAATCATGAGTGAAACATTTTTGGCGGTAAATCAAATGAGTTAAATTCATAAAGGGGTACTGTCATGTGAACGCATAAACTTTAGATCTTTTAAGGACATTCGTTTTTTAAATTATATTAGACACAAAAAAATCAGGTCATTGCTTTAAGTCTTTAAAAAAAAAGATAATTTATTTGAAAATAAGCAATTTTGGTTTTGACGATAACTATTAATGAGTAGAAGAACATATGCGAACTTCAAAGCAATTGGTTAAACATTTTTTTTTTGGAACCATGACAGTTTTAGAAAATGATATATCAAGGAAAATGCGTTCAAAGTTTCAAGAGCAAAATTTTCGTGGAAAATTTATACTTGCACTTATCTGCTTTATCTGCACCATACAATAACCCTTCGGTGGCTTCATACGCATGATTTTCTGCAAGTTTTTATGACCTGAGGGAAGCTCTTACCTTTTTGGATTGATTGGACGAGCATCGCTCTGCACGGGTTATTCGTCGTTCATCGTACCAAAAATCTCCATTAAGTTAAGATTGGGTGAAAATCCTTCATTAAACATGCAATTAAATGATGCAATACAAATTTCCAGCGTCTTTTTTAAATAAATATTATGCTTTGGAACAAAGTTCCGGATGCAATTATTAAACGACTCGTTATTATTCTGAGCCTTTTTTCCCAAGCACCTTTGCATCAGATCAACCGACGATAATTTTTCGTAAACATTCTGTGTAAAAAAAACATGCTGTTTCTCCATCAAATGCTGGAGGATGTGTGTAGATTTCCTCTGTTTTCTCTACCGTATGTTGTAAATAATTGCACCATGCAATTCAACAGTACAAGTGCTGGGGGTTTCATCGGTTGAAATGTAATGATAGTATGTTGTACAAACTGCTTTCTTCATCTCTACTACTTGAGAATCTGGATTTCTCAAAATAGCCAAGCCAAAGTATGTACTTAGTTTAACTATCATCGCATTGGTCAATGCAAGAGTCACATCTTTGTTGCTGTTTGTTGTAGTGGATAATCTTTTTTTCGATATACATTTTGTGGCAGCATCTTTACCTGTTTCATTCTTTTGATTATTTTTGGACTTATTTTTTTCTTCTTCTTCTTCCTTCTTCCCAGCCTATTTTAACTTTATGTGTTATATGTTTTTTAAATTTTTTTTACGAAGTGCAAGACGTACTCTTTTTTCTACCACAGGATCACCATTGTAAGGATTTGTATCCAGTAAATATTTTAATGTTTTGCTGTCACCCTCTCCAGTGTATTTACTATATTTTACTTTAAAGTATTCGACTTACCGCTGAAATATTTCGATCACACCGTCAACGTCCTTTTTACCGGAACTTCCTTCACTATTTTCTTCACAATGCTCAATATGGTTCTCATACCACTCGAAAAACTCGTCTGACTCTTTACTCTCAATCCATTGCTCACTTGCTTTACATACTTTTGATTTTGCAATTAAATCTACAATTTTATTTGAATATTTCCGTATCAAAGAAACAACATCCAGAATGGAGTTAAAACCACGCTCAGCCAATGATCCATACACAACCGTTGTCAACATTTATTATTTTTTCTTCTGTAGCGGCTATTTTGAAAACAGGATCAACTATTGACTTAACAGCAATATAAATTTGTTTGATCATATCATAATATCCGTTTTTACTAATTCCATTACACAAGTCCACCAGCGAAGAAAATATATTTATTCCATAAAAATAAATTAATATATAATTCATATAAATAAATTTATTCCAGCCAGACCGACTCCAAGTAGTCGCATAATAAACACAAAACATCTATTGATTTCGTAAGCATTTTTGACCATAACAGAAGAAGTGATGTCAAATGCTTGGCACGAACACTGAACAGTCAACTTAAATAGAAGTCCTCGCGGTGATTTTTTTCAAAAATTTAACGTCACTGTCGCAGAGCTTGCACTTTAAAATTGATTGCAAAGTTGAGAGAAACACAGAATGCTGTGGCTGAATGCTTCGTCATTCGGTACATCAAAATCACTCTTGTCTTTTAATTTTTCAGCTGATGTACTCACAAGCTCGGGATCGGTGTCAGCAGTATACTGATTCTCCCGAAAACTCCTCTTTCTTTCATTTTGGTCTAGAGTCTTTGCTTCTCGGGCCTTTTCGATCGAGTTATATTTTGTTTTCCTGTTTGATGTTGACACACAGAGCGTCAAAAGTGTACTGTACTAAATCTGTTCAAGGAGTTTGTATAGTATTCACCACAAAAATTTATATACACTTTTCCACATATACATAGGTAGAAAATATACTAAAATTGACCGTCAGAAACTCCGTACGCAGATATAAAAGATCGTCGAAAACAATAGAACAGTAGCAGCTGCAAAACGGGGCGTGGCAGACAAGTCGGCAACTAAGAGTTATAACTTATTTAATACCAGAAATTTCTTCACAGCATATCGAATCCATTTTTCGAAGTGGTCACATGAGAATACCCCTTAAATGATTTAATTCCCATACAAATCTGGAAATTACCGTTGAAACATTAAAAAATTCGAAAAAGATAACAACGTTCATATGCAGGTTGCATCAAACTACCATTTTGATCATTCATTGCCTATATTGTGGGCCATAGTTCCAAAGTTTTGTATTGTATCTACGTATTGTGCAATTTACTATATGAGCAAAATTTTATTTTAAAACACATCTTACTCACTTGGCTCTCATTGCGAAGAATTGCAAGTCGGCTTAACTAGTCCGAGCTGCATGTTTTTGACTCTCCTACACAAAAACATGCCGTTCATTATTCCCCACACTTCAGAACAAGTCATAATGCTTCTATTGAATTTAGTGACTTTAATCGATTTTAAGTGTATTCACTGCGGACTTAAGCTAGCTTGAAGTGAATTCAGCCAATTTCATTACACCAGTTACTGACTCCAAAAAAATTATGAATTCTAATTTTTCAAAACCCAGACTTTCCTCAGCAAAATAACTCCAAATCATTCTGCATGAAAAAAATTTATCTTCGTGCTGCACAAGCCGTCAAACTATCGATTTACGACTCAAAAAGGTATGCTGAATTTTTTGTCAAAAACGGATTCAACAACAGGACTTTTGTTACATCCGGCAAAGATCATGTAAAGATGAAAGAATCGACAAATATTAAATAAGGTAAGTTTAACTGACATCCTGACCATTTGGTTGGGATTGTAAAATGTCACAAGGACTAAACTTGAAAACATTGAACGAAATCAGTGTCGAAATAAAGTCTCAAATTCCAAATAAGGCCTTCAGTATTTTCAATTCCGTTCCAAGTCTGCATTACCCTGTCCTACTAGGATGCGTAACAGTTCAAGGTTTCAAGGTTGACACAAAGCCTGGATTTAGTCAAATTTTAGTTGGAAGTCATTCTGTATCTCCCTTATCCCTAATCCATATCTAATGACAAATTCAGCGAAAATTATTAAATCGGTCATATCGGAGCCAATATTTTGCCAGACCTTGGGTGATTTCGAAAACAATAGTCGTCGTCTGCGTTCTTTCTGTTATCTCAAATCTTTTCTCTTGTACCATTAGAGTTTTCGTCGTTATTAAGTGTGTGATAAATTCATACAAACCCGTCTATCCAAACCACGTCGGAGGACGGCCGGCAGACAATAACTTGTACATATTTAGCATTATTAGTCATACGTCTTCATCCCGTTTTAAAAGAAAATAATCTCATCGCTGACCAACAGTTTGAGATTAGAAGTAAACACTCCACGATTGACTATATCGATAGAATTTCAGTCGTAAACGAGAAGGTTCTCGAAAAAATAAAATTAATTGTTCAAGCGTATTTCTTGACGCATTACAAGCATTTGATGAAGTGTGGCATGATGGTCTTAAGGTATAAATATGACTTTACAAAGTGCTTATATGGTATCTATAGTTATATCTTGAAACAGACTCAAAGAAATTTCAGCCGGCGTACCGCAAGGAAGCGCTCTGGGGCCGTGTGCCAAAAGAAGACGGCACCTTCATAGCCACGTGTGCTGATGCTACCGCTTTACCAGCAGTTGGCAAAACAGTTAATGAAAGGGCTGGGAAAACAAGAAATACTAAATAAAGTATACGAATGGACGAGGGTCTGGCGGATGGCCCTCTACGAAACGAAATCAGTTATCCATTTTCCCTAAATTCAACGAAAATGCACTCTGCAAACGAGACCAAATACGTTTGAATGACACTCGACGCTCTATGTAATAAATCTACTAGCTACAAACTGCATTTATACAAGTAAGTTCTAAAGCCGGTGTGAACTTACGGTACACATCTTTGGGTTTGTACCAAAAACATAAACGCAAATATCTTTGAAAGCCTCCAAAACAAAGTAAGAATTTAAATTTGTGGCTCTTTTGAGGGCCAGCGCCTATATTCACCATTTTTGTGCGTGTCTTTCTACAAAAATATCCATAGAGATCTCGGATTGCCCTCAGTCGCAGCTAAAACTTAAAGCTTCGTACGAAAACATAGAACCCGACTTATCGGACATATTAAGAAAAAAGTCCAATAAATTTCAGATCAGAGCAATTAATTACGTCGAAATATTTTGATTTGACGAGATAAGTGGGAATTAAGCTTGTTCCCACTCAATAGAATATAAATACTCTTACATATATAATGCGAGTTGCACTGAGCATGCAGAAAAATTAGGATAAAATGAAAGATTGTGTCGGAATGGCTTTTGGAACTCAGATGATGACCGAAATGTGACGGAAAGCTTGACATTGACATATTAAGTTTCACTGAACCCATAGGGTTTTATTAAACATAAGTTTTGATAAACTTTAAAGTTTTGAGGATTAGCTCAACATTCTACTGTCAGTGTTATACCTCTAAAGCAGAGACATCTACACATCATTTACACCAACCACACCAACTAATAATTCTAGCAGCCGATACAGCAACCATAACAATAAAAGTAACATGCCAAACCTTAAAGTTTCGTGACAGAAAAATTTCTGTTGTTCCTCTGTTTTAAGGTACATAGAAAACCCTCAAACCGCTATGTCAGCAAATTTTTGACTTCGTAGTTTTATTTTTAGTACTGATTTCAACGGAGAACCAATTTAATTAAGTTTATCCCCTTAGTCATCAACTGCGGATTGCTAGGCGAATAAAGGGTAGTGTTAAAGCTAAATTTCTATCTAGGAAGGAGCCGCATAGGTAACAATGCAATATTAAGTTTTGGAATTTCGATAATGCTACGAGTCTTTAAAATCTAATTTACCTTTATTTCAGCCCTTTTCGGGGCGTTGCACGCAATGCGCGTTGACCAACTTCCGAACTATTGCCCTTAGAAGGACTACTTAACATTTCTCATGAGGGACTTCTATCTTATCCGCTTAATTTCAGTGCTGAGAACTCCATAGCTTGTTGTACACGGTATTGAGTGGAAATTCTTGTGACGCATTAACTTCTTTTTGAAAGCATACTAGTTTTTATATAAGTACAAAATTATATCCACGAAAATTTTATTTTCATTGAGGCATAAATAATAACTTAACATCAAACAGGAGCACATTTTTTTACACCTCTCCTACAGATGTCCTCCTTCTATTAATTTCATGAGTTTGGTGACTTTTTCATATACCAATTCACGGGCATCAATACCCCAAACAAAATCCAAGTGGTTGAACTCAGGAAACTTGACTAAAAACTTTCCAACTACATTTGGCAATGCTTGGTGTAGTTTTTCAACATCGCTCGGTATCGTCAACCAGTCATTTGCGCCATAATGCAGGGCAACTTTTGCGGTCACGTTTCGAAGATTATAATCCGGCGGTGAAATCCTGCCATATTTTTTTAGATTTTCGAAAATTCCGTGGTCATATTGCCTAAAGCGGCCAGACGCTTTAAGCTGGCCAAAGTGCAATAGTTGTTTAGTTGATGCCCCAGCCGGTGTGTGTCCAAAAATTACTGGTAGCATAGTCTGTAAAGGCAAACGCTAAATTTAATTTTTCTGGATATAACAAATTCTGGCTTACGTGGTTCATTTGCTCCTTGTCAAAACCAGCAATCACAAACATTAATTGGGAACAGAAGTCCTGCACCACAGACTTGTCCTGGCAGATGTACTCACTGAATTGCCTAAGAAAATAGTTGCTCGGAAGGAAATCGTGAGTTCCAAAGAGTTTAAGAAGAACCTAAGAAACCAAGAAAATTATTTGAATCCAGACATTTCAGGTCATTCAAAAATAACTACATAGAGTTCATGTCGAAAGAATGCCAAAAATTCTATCACTGGGCTTTTGCATCCTTTGATGAACGCAGCTGGAGCCAGAGCTTGCATGGAGATGATTTTTTCATTGTACTCGGGGCGTTGACTGCACATTATCCAAAAACATGTCGTTCCCTATGGCGAAGTGGAATAAGATTTTAAGCTCGATTGGAAATCATTCTTACTTGGGAGTGTCCAATGTAGTGGAGCTGTGGGAATTTCGTTACATTGAGGATGTAATCAATTGTAGCAGGCATGTCGTATATTCCCATCTCGTGAAATGTGAACCGCCAAAATGCTGCTTTGTGTGGCTTGAGAGTTGTGTGATTTTTCGAGTAAGTGTTTCCTCGGACATTTGCCATCCATACGTCATATTTCAAGTCAGCAAGCATGTAAGCTAAAACAGAACAAAAAGCGAAAAATATTTTAATTTAATTCTGAAGATAACATGAGCGTGAAGGGTTTAATTTTCACTTTGGAAGTGATTGCTGATATGTTTGAGCCTGGCAGCGACCTTTCTATGTTTTTTCGATAAAAATTACATCAAAGTGAATTGAAAATTGATTCAAAATTGGCTTATCAAGCCGATCATTTTGCGCAATTGACAATTGCCTTTTCTACTAGAATAATCACCGTCGTATTCAACACGAAGAGTAATTTTTATTCCAGAATGGCAATCATTACCAAAATCCAAAATCGTTGACATGTTTCCTTCATTGAAGGTTTTGGACCTTGGAAATAACATTCATATGATTAGATTTTTAAGTTTCAATGCATTACTATTAACACGTTGACTGCCTCCATGGAAAAAAAATATTACTAGAGTGCCAAAAGTGTTTTTTTGGGTTAAAGTGATGTTTATGTGAAGAATTGTCCCCTCGCGTAAACTTAGTTTATTGGAGTGCCACGTAACCCACCGGTGGTCACGAGCTATTGTTGTGTGTTTCATTAGTTTATATATTTTCGTCATTTTGTTCCAGATTTTGATTAATTACAATCATTATGGATGATTTTTACATACGGAGAGGATCTGATGACGAAGAAGATGATTTTGAAGATTTAGATTCGGACGAAAATGCTCCATCAGATGCTGGCTCTAGCGATTCTGATTCAAATGTAATGCTTGATGGCCCTGATTCAGAGGCTTATTATGAACCTGACCTTCCTTCGACTTCTACAGTAGCTTATTCAAATGCATGGGTTAGTGTTACGCAAAGTTCACTAAAAGAATTCATTTTTGAGCCGCCAGCAACTCCTGAAACATCCCACACAAATATTTCAACATTGAAGCCCAGACCAATCTCAATGAAAATCAATTTTTAGAAAATAATGTTCTCCCCCGAAATTCACGCGCATATCGTAATATTGGAGTGTCAACAAATTTTATAAGAACTCTTTTGTCCCTGAAATAATGTCTCGCAACAGATTTCAATTGCTGTTGAAGTTCATTCATTTTACGGACAACTCAAGCACTGGAACTGACCGACTAGGCAAAATAAGAGGCTTACTCGAAATCCTCGAGCGAAATTTTGTAAAGGCTAGAACCCCAGGGAAAGTAATAGCTATGGACGAGTCTTTGATTCACTGGCGAGGAAGACTACAATTTCAACAATACAATCCGGGTCAATCCCACATATTCGGTGTTAAAATATATGTACAAGCTATGTGAACCAACAGTCAAAGAGGAAAACCAACCCTTCAACTTCCCACAGCACGGAAATTGTAATAGATCTGGAAATGGGAATCAAAAAGAGGTTACGCTGGCCAAGCTCAGGAGAAATGAGATTATTGGACGCAAGTCTTCTGGTTTTGTTATCTCAAAATGGAAAGACAAACGCGAAGTATTGATGTTGAGTACAAAAATCGAAATGGTGAAGACGTGAAAAAGCTTCAAGTTTTAACGGAATATAACCATGCCAAAGAAGGAATTGATATTTCTGACCAAATGGCATGCTACTTAACACCACTACGTAAAACGATCCACAAGATTGGATTCGAATATATTCTTTCAACAGCTATAGTAAATGCGTTAGCTATTTACAAAAAGCACAAGAACGTGTAAATTGTTGAATTCAGGCAGTCCATTTGCGAGAGTCTTTGTGGACTACCGATTGATACACCAGCAACACCACCAATCGAAGGGCACGGAAAATGAAAAAAGGTTTTAACTTACTGGGATTTCATGCGAGGGTAATCCCTCCTTTTGCTTAGAATGTTTTAACGAAAAACATTAAATTTTTCCAAATATTATGATCTTCTAATTCTAATCTAATTCAATTGTTTCTTTATTTCTTTAATTTTTCTTCTTTTTTTTCATTTAATTCATTTCTTTTGTATCACGTTAGGAAAAAAACAAAAGTTTGTACTACCTGAAAAAACAACAACAATAAAATTCAAAGTTTTGTATTGCAAATAAGTGGTTTTCGATTTTTTCCCTGCGCCAGGGCCCCTTAAAAAACGTCCTTCCAAAAATACCTACACCGTGACCCACCGGTGGTACACACGGCCTCTTGTGAATATTTAGTGTGACCCACCGGTAGGTCACATGGCAGTAGGATGTGCAAAAATGACCATTTTTGAGACCCATTTTAAAAGGTACACTTGCGTATGAACTTCTTCATTCTGAGTCCGGAGCCGTCAGTACAACGATGCATGCAATGACGATGACCGACACGGGGAGCCCAATTAGTTTTGTGCAGCAAAGATACATTCCACCTTGTTTGATGAAATCAATGGATCCTACCAGGCAAGAATTTGTGGGTATTAATAATAGTGTGTTAGTTATTTTTGGGAAACTACTTTGTAGTGTTCGAATTTTTAGTAATCATGTTGATTTAAGTTTATATGTTGTAAAGAATGATACGATGAAAGATGCAGTAGTACTAGGAAGAGATTTTTTGAAAAAAAGTAATATTAAATTAATTATTGAAAAAGAAAAATACGTTAATGATACTAGAAACATTGATCACAATATTAAAAACAAAATAATTGAAATATTAAACATTGACACGTTCGATGGTCGCTATGAAAAAGCATGCATAAATATTAACAAAAATTTGAGCTATAGTGAAAAAGAAAAGATAAGAACTTTTGTTACCGGAAGCATTACGAATAACTGCTTTTTGACCGAGCATTCTGACTGTGAAATGGTTATAACTTTAACCGATTCCAAAAGTGTTTTCAATTGCACACCTAGGCGACTACCATACACACACAAGTTAGAATTAGAAAAAATAATTGACGATTTGATTAAAAACAAGGTTATTCGTGAGAGCAATTCTCCATTTGCTTCCCCTATTGTGTTGACTAAAAAAAAAACAGGTGAATTTCGTCTTTGTGTCGATTTTCGACAGTTGAACAAAATTACTGTGAAAGACACTTTCCCTATTCCCTTAATAGAAGATCATTTAGATAGGTTGAGAGGCAAAAAGTATTTTTCGCTTTTAGATCTGAAGAGCGGGTTTCACCACATTAGGATGGCAGAGAACTCAGTAAAATATACCTCTTTTATTACACCAATAGGCCAATTCGAGTACTTGCATATGCCATTTGGCTTAAAAAATGCTCCTTCTGTGTTTCAGAGATATATTAATTCCATATTTAAAGATTTAATAAGATCTTCCGAACTGCTTGTATATATTGACGACTTATTAATCGCCACAGAAACGAAGGATGAACATTTTAGAATATTAGAAGAGGTAATGCAGATAGTAAACAAAAACAACATACAATTGCGTTTTGATAAATGTTTGTTCATGTTTGAAAAAATCTCTTATTTAGGATGTGAAGTCTCAGGTGATGGTATTGGCCCGAATGCAGATGGCTTACGAGCAGTAGCCAACTTTCCAATACCTATTAATGTCAAATCCTTACATTCATTTTTAGGTCTGTGTTCATATTTCCGCAAGTTCATTAGGGACTTCTCAATACTCGCCAAACCTTTATATGATCTCTTGAAGAAGGATGCAGTTTTCGTATTTAGCGAACGGGAATTGTCAGCTTTTGAAGCACTAAAACAGAAATTGCTCAATGCACCTTTGCTAAGTATTTATAGTCCTAATGCCGAAACGGATCTGCATTGCGACGCAAGCAACATAGGGTTTGGTGCAGTTCTACTTCAACGACAAGAAGACAATAAATTTCACCCAGTGTTTTTCTTTTCAAAACGCGCCACAGCTCCAGAATCCAAATATCACTCTTATGAGTTAGAAACGCTTGCCATCATTTACGCGCTCAGAAGATTCCGCATTTATCTCACTGGTATTAAATTTAAAATTTTAACCGACTGCAAATCCTTGACTCTTACTCTTAACAAAAAAATCCTTAATCCAAGGATTTCTAATTGGGCATTAGAACTTCAAGACTATGACTACGTCATTGAGCATAGGGATGGAAAGAGAATGAGCCATGTGGATGCGCTCAGTCGGTGCCAGAATATATTAGTAATCGAACCAGGCTCTTTTGAGCACGCACTCGCTGCTTCCCAACAAAAAGATCCAGTCATTGGAAAATTGTTTGAAACGTTAGAGAAAAGAGAAAGCCCGTCGTATGAACTAATAAATAGATAATAGAGTATTGTTTTATGTTCCAGCAGCGATGGAGAGAAATGTTATACAAACACACCATGATGGTCTTTGCCACGCAGGTGTTGAGAAATGTTATGATTTTCTCAGAAAAACTTATTGGTTTCCATTTTTAAAAGCAAAGATAAAGAATTATATTAACAGCTGCTTAAAGTGTATTCATTTCTCCCCATCTGCAGGTAAAAAAGAAGGCACTTTACATAACATCCCCAAAGGTGATAAACCTTTTGAAACTATTCATATTGACCACTATGGTCCATTACCTTCTTCAGCACGAGGTCTGAAACACTTATTTTTGGTAGTTGATGGTTTTTCAAAATACACGAAATTGTTTCCAGTAAAGAGTACGAGTACAAAGGAAGTAATTAAATGCCTTGAGTCTTATTTTTCATTTTACAGTAAACCAACTTGCATAATATCTGATAGAGGTAGCTGTTTCACATCTGAGGAATTTTCAATATTTTGTAGAAGCTACGATATAAAGCACATTAAGGTAGCTACCAGTTCACCTCAATCAAATGGTCAGGTAGAACGCATAAATAGGAAAATAACACCAATGTTATCTAAAGAAAGTGAAGAAAGCCCTGAAAATTGGCCAAAGCACCTAGATAAGGTAGAATTCGCTCTGAATAACGTTAAGAACAAAAGTACTGGCTCAAGTCGTAGCATGTTGCTCTTTGGTGTCAACCAAAAAGGCAAAGTTGTTGACAAAATCCGAGAATATCTGGAGGAAAATGTTATTGTTACAGAACCCAGAAATTCGGAAGCTGTTAGGGAAGAAACAAGTCTAAAAATTGTTCGTAGTCAAGAAAAAAACAAAGTTTATTTTGACAATCGACATAAAACACCACACTCGTATAAAGTTGGTGATTATGCAATGGTGAAAAATGTCGTCAATATTTCCGGTGTAAACAAAAAGCTTTTATCAAAATATAAAGGACCATATGAGATCGTAAAAGTGCTTGGAAATGATAGATATCTAATAAAAGACCTCGAAAATTTACAAATTTCTAGACTTCCATACGAAGGAGTAGTATCTCCAGAGAATATGAGGCCATATCGGTTATTTTAATTTTCATCTGCACGTGTCATTGTTTCTTTCAAATTCGTTTTAAAGTATCTATGATAGAATTCTTGAGTGATAATTACATTTTATCAAAAACTATCGCTTTATGATAATTACATTTTAATTTTTATTTGTGTATGCGGTTAAGAGAAAAAAATTGTAGCCAAATTATTGAATATTGTTTTTATCATGTTCAAAGTGAAAAAGTTTTGTGAGTGCTTCTGCATACGGTGGAAATCGTGGAAGATTTATAGTCAGGATGATCGAGTTGTAAGAGTCTTCCTTAAAGAATAACATAATCAAAGACAGTATATAATTAAAAGATCTCACGAAACACCCTACTCGCACTCGCACAGTTTATTAAATTACATAATGGTCTATGTACCAAATATCTAAGAGCATCGTATGATCTATCGTATGATCAGCAACTTTACTGTACAACATATGTTATGTACATTAAATATGTAAGCCTATCGATTGACTATGGCTCTCACTGGGTCAGTTGCAATAAAGTGTTCGCCAAAATAAGTTGCTGTTGCCTTTTATTTAAAATAGTTTATTTTTATGTCTTACAAAATCTTGATAGAAAATTAAACTGCCCTCCATATGCTGCCGCTTGACATATAGATAAGATGACTTCAAGCGGAAAAAAGCGTACTTAGGCTTACAAACATAGGGCTTTTCAGAAACTTGTTCTTGAATTATGCGAGACGAAAAATTTACGCACAAAAGTACGTGCACACACACACACCAGCCAGATCTAGATGATATAAAGTACAAAATAAAGTTTTATACAAAATAATGTGTTTTAAAAATTCGCACCTCAATTTAACGCCTGTATATGTAGTATATTGTATGGTAATATGGATTTCTTCGATAGCGTATCCCATTTCCACTTTGTTGCTTTTAAAATTATCATGCTTTTTGTCAGTTAAGAAAGATTTACAACTGAAAATTACACTCAAATATTTAAGACTTAAAGAGTTTTGGCAAACAGGACAGCGTGATTATGGCTATAGTTTTATATTTTTACCAAGCAAAAGCTCCACAGGTGATAAAAAGAATAAGAGCATAACATAAACAACAGAGAGAGGAAAATAGAGTGTATGAAAGCGTAGAAGCATCTTATTATATTTAAGGCACATTCGGATTGTTTGATGTTAGAAAAAAGAAAGTCTGTTTACCATGTTATTTGTAAATATTATCTTAGATTGAAGCTGTTTGCATAGAAAGACATAGTATAAGCGGTTGGTTTAACTCACAGCGACCGTTTGGTGTCAAGCAGGTAGCTTAAGCGTTTAAGCTTAGTTTTTGAAAAATTCAAATAATTTAAAAAGATAACGCATGAAAACTGAAACTGATCTTTGTTCATGACAATAAACATTTTATTGACAAATTTTTAACTTATAAAAGAATTGTACAAAAGTTTTCTTACGAATTTTTTTTTATATAATTTAGAAAGTTACTCAATGAAGTGCCATGATTTGTATTCCAATCCGATGCAGTAAGTTGTTTACTTTGATTCAACGATGGCAGAGTTGTGTCCTGCCAGCCAATTGGTGTTTGATCGGTTTGCGGAGCCGAGCTTGATGTGTCGTGTGGTGTAAGTACATAGTTTTCAGTGGGTGTGGCGGATTGTGTACAGTTAGACTTTGGTATTATTAATGTGGAGGTAGTTGTTTCACGACCGTTTACATTTTCAATTTCTTGCTTCATAAGTAAATTAAAAAAACTAAATTTTCCAACTGATGGCTTTCGTTTTGAAAGTCTTTTAAGTGTTTTTTCATAAATATCATAAGAACTCCATTTTTCGGAATTTCCTTGATTAGATTCAATATTCTTAGTTTTTTGTTTCGCAGGTGGTATGTTTGAATGGCGATTTAGAAATAACAAAAAAGGACGCAAAAATTCCAGTTTGTGGGCAAAGGACCAAGTTTTATATTTTCTTAGCATCTTCGTTGCTTGAACAGCTCTTCTTTGTTTGGGTCTAAAATATTTTCTGCCCGGTTTGTTTTCCCTTTTTTGTTGGAGTTCATCACCTGCAACAAAATGTTGACATTTATTTTGAAGCCTTCAAATTCACTTTGTTTAAACGCACTTAACGCGTTTTCTTCAAAATATAAAAATTTATTTACTCATTTTTTTTAATATCAAAGTATCGTGAATATCCTTTTAAAGCTAAGATAAAACTTGTTTGGAAAATCTTGTAGAAATAGTGAAGAGTCATTATAGTATAACCGATTTAAAGCGTGACTATCCTCAGAGGCGATCACCGGATAAGTATTCGCATTTCTTTGCAGATACCTTAAAACTTTTACATATAGGGTTCCGCTTCTGTATACCGGTTGTAAAGTACAAAAAACACAATAAACAAACGAAAAGATTAATATGCCGAGAAAAAGTTTTTATTGCTTCTTTATAATCCTTTTCCGAAGAATTCATGTGCAGTCGGTATAAACCATAAAAATAAGAAAAATCATAGCAGGTTTATTGAAACGAAGCTAGTGAAAAAAGTATATACGAGAACACATCCAAGTAAAAAAAACCAAAACATGGGTTTTCATCCAATATCGGGCGACAATCGAATCATAAAAACGTAGTCCTACAAAAAAGAACTGAATCAAAATGATTGGTTTTTATTTCAGACCTGAGCACTTTGCATAACCCTCTTAAAGAAGTTATCAAGTCAAGAAAAGTTGCATAGCAAAAAAAATCTATATTTAAAGGAAAATTGTAAATTTTAAATTGTAATTGCAATTGTTATCGCCTTCAAGCAAACAAAAAACACATTTACGTCTGGGCTAAAAAAGGCATAAATAAAGCGAACTTCTTTGCCGACCACTTTGAGGAAATATTTAAGCCTTTTGACGGACGATCTTGTCACATCGGTTAGAGTGCAAGACAACTTTTGAATAAAAACTGTGACATTCAAAGAAAGCTGAACTAAAATTCACGGATATAATAAATAAAAAGATAAGATTGCACCAAGCTTCAGATCAGAGGAAAGTTTCTAAGGGTCCTACCGAGCGGAGCGAACCATAAACCACTTTTGCCAATTATATCAACATTGTTTCAAAAGTTAATTTTGAAGCCTTAAACACTTAATATTTGTTTCAAGATGTTTCAGGATGCAAAGTAACCAATAAATTGTTAAAAACATTCGCAAACAAAAAATTATGCAAGTGGTAGTGCTTTTCTGTTGTTGCCTCAAACGATTCAACTCCGTATTTCTTAATTTTAATTTTAACGGAAATATTTCTCAGCCATAGGAATGAATGCTACTATTTCTGTCCAATGTTTAAGAAAGAACCTTCAATTCGTTTCCCACATCTGTGTGATGTCTTGCTAAATTTAGCTCCTCTCTTCTTAAGTCGTACAAATAAAACCTTTGACCATAGGGACCGTCAAGTTTGAACCTAATTTTATTCGCTTCTTGCGTGGAAGTTAACGTAAGGAGCATCTTCTTTACTTAGTTTTGGGGATTCGCAAAATAGTTGTGCACAACAAGTCTCAATTATATTCAGCTACTTTACTATACCTCGGCCTGACAGCCACGAATACTTGGAAGCATATATTTTTCCTCTTGATGTCGGTGGCAAAGTCTTTTTGGATCTTATTTATGAACCAGTTCCATAAAAATAGTAGTTTTTACCATTCTCTTAAATATTTAAAACATTTGCCAAACATTTTTTTTTTTTAAATCCTGGTATGAACTGCTACAACGCCTATAGTACATCGAACTGACGCATCTTACTGTACCATTTTTCATCAGTTCGTTATTAAATTTTAGGAAATTCGAAAAGCTGTTCCTTATAAGGCGTAAAATTTTAGACCTATCTTCTACCTGCTCAGAGGCAGTTTTGGCGGAAAATAATTGTTGTCTCTCTTCCACCCACATAGATGCAACAGTGCGCACTGGTACTGCTAGACTACGCCAAAGCATTCGACTCTTTTCCGCATGATATCCTGCTGAACAAGTGGAAAAAAAAGCTTCTTTTTCGATCTCTCTCAAGGTCTCTTAAAAGCCTACCTATCAAGAATAAGTCAAGCATATCTTAGCTGACGAAATATTTTAGCTTTCCGATTTGATTGGTAGAATTTACATTTAATTTTATTGTACTTAAAATAATATTTACAATGTTCCTTAAGATATATTTACATTGGTGTTATTTATATAGTTGTTGGCTCAACAATAAGAGCTCAACGGTTGGATTGAGGTTTACATATATGTTTTAGATGAAATGGTGAAAAAAGTGTCGGTCCTTTAAGGAGGTTTTGTGAAATAAGTCATCCTCGATAATACCTGTAACCTATTTCTTCGAAGAATGCTGGTTCTTCATCTGCATATGGGGGAAAGAGTTCCCCTTGCAACAAGGGCATTGCGTTAAGGTATCGGTGTTCGGGTATGTGTCCTTGGTTGGCCATGCTGTTGACGAGTTGATTTGGATGGTCGTAGGCGGTGGCTAGGAATTTTCGTAATAAACCAGCCATATACCGGGTTATGGGCTTGATTCGTGATTCGCTATAGAGTCGCCTGTTGCTGACGTGTTTCTTCGTAATCCTGTTGTAGTGGAGGCCAGTGCACATGGGCAAGATTTTCCTCACGAACGTGGCAAGTTTCTGGATATAAGTCTTCGAGGCTGTGAACCATATGGGGAATCCATATGATATCACGGGACTGATGAGCTGTTTATATAAGAGCCGCTATGTCTTCTGGCTGAGGCCGTTCTGCTTGCGCATTAAAGGATAAGCCCGATGGAATGCGAAGCAAGCCTTACGAAGGCATATTTTGTTAATTGACGAACCCATTGAGCCAAAAATGATCTTCGTCACTAGGTCGAGAAATACGGCCGAAAATTGGAGTTAACGCTCTTAAAGTTGCGGTCACCGACTACGAATTTCGGTAGAAAACTTTTAATTGCAGAGGTTGCTCGATCATGTACTTTACCATCGGGGTTTTTTCATTTTTAGTTCAGAGCAGAGCAGAGCTGAACAGAGCTCGAGCACATCCAGCATGTTCAAAGCGTGTTCAAAGCGCTTTGATTAGTTTTTGAAACACAGTAGAACGCTTAGTTGTCTTTTGATTAGCAATCATAAATTATATGTTTATGATATCACTTTTCAAGTTTTTTTTTAATTTCCCTGACTTATTTTAGAATCATAATTTTGTTTCATTTAAACCCTAAAATAACGTTAATTGTTTATTTTTAGTTATACTACTGTGTCCAAAAAATAAGGTGACATATGAATTTAAACTGCGCGCGTCGAAGGATTTGGAAATTTTTCTTTCTTTTTAGGTTGGTAGTACTGTCAGTGACATCTATGTGAAATTTCATGTCAAAATATATTCATAGTATTTGAGATACGCGTCGTTTTGTGAGCTGCTAAAAGTGAGTTTTTTGCGATGTCGAAATTTATTGAGCAAAGAATTTGCATTAAATTTTGTTTGCGGAATCAATTTTATGCTGCGGATACGTTGAGGATGGTGCAGAAAACCTTTGATGATGAGGCTATGTCTAAAAAAAATGTTTACAAGTGGTATAGTGATTTCCAAGCCGGCCGTGAACGTGTCGAAGACGAAGAGCGTTCTGGGCGACCATCAACCTCAACCGATGAAGCTCACGTCCAACAAATCAAAGATTTGGTGTTGAAAAACCATCGATTAACGATTAGAGACCTTGCTGATGAAGTTGGCTTATCGAAAGGCTCAGTCAACACCATTTTGAAGGATGCTTTGGGCCTCAAGCGCGTCAAATCTCGACTGGTACCGAAAACATTGAATTTTTTGGAAAAAAGGCGTCGCGTTGAAGTGTGTGAAACAATGCTTTCCGACTACCAGGATGTCATGAAACGCATTATAACTGGCGATGAGACTTGGATCTATGCTTACGACCCCGAAACAACCGATCAATCGAGCGAATATCGTGCCAAAGGAGAACCGAGACCAAAAAAACCGCGCCAAAGTCGCTCAAAAATCAAGGTCATGTTGACTGTTTTCTTCGATTATCGTGGTGTTGTGCTTTATGAATTCCTTCCAACCGGCCAAACAGTCAGCAAGGAATATTATTTGAACGTTATGCGTCGTTTGCGTAACGCTATCCGCCTAAAAAGGCCGGAATTGTGGAAAGACAATTCTTGGTTTTTACACCACGATAATACCATCCCATACCGCACTCGTAATTCGTGATCATTTCGCCAAAAACTCAACCCATATCGTTCCGCAACCACCGTATTCACCTGATCTGGCGCCGTGCGACTTCTGGCTGTTCAACACGCTCAAAAGACCGCTCCGGGGACACCGTTTTGATACGATAGAGGAGATTCAAGCCGCAGCGAAGACGGAACTGAAGGCCATCCCGGAAAGGGACTACAACCAGTGTTTCAAAGATTGGAAAATCCGTTGGCATAAGTGCATTGCATCGGGAGGGGATTAGTTTGAAGGGGATGAAATTGATTTGGAAGAATAAATAAAGAATTTTCAAAATAAATACAATGTCACCTTATTTTTTGGACACAGTAGTATTTTTTATTTATATTACCTTCTACGCCAAAATAACAAATTTGGTGATGCATTTTAATTGTTTTGGATTTTACTTTTGCTAGTTTTCCCTCCTGTCGCATCATAAAATGATCGTGCTCAAGTTTTTGCTCTAAATACTTAATCAATTTATTCTGAGTTCATAGAGTGCTTCTAGCGGAAAAAGAAAACCGAATTCATGGGTCTGATATGTCTGAGCTAAAAATGAAACACGATTTTTTTTTGACAACTCAGGCTCTGCTCTGAACGATTAATGAAAAACGCCGCATGATGAAAATATTGAAGTTTACTGAATAAATTCACAATGCCAGTTATATGATAAGTGAAAGAGTGCGTTCACTACTTAAATTCAAATAAATTAAAGTATAATTGATTTCAAAAAAGTATTTTTTACCTGTTTTGTTATTTTGTTATCAAATTTTACTTTTTACAAAACATTTTTTTTTCAATTCATCGTCCTTTGAGCTTTCTTTGGTCAAATTATTTAAAACCGAACAAATAAAAATAAGCATAAGGCATAATGAAGTTATATATAGAATAATGAACTATAATTTCCCTCTGTATATAGGTAAAAGAATCCAAAGTTTTTTGTCTGGTCGTAGTTTTGAAGTCCAACTTAATTTTACAAAAAAAAATTGAATGGTGACAAAACACAAGCAATATTTTTCAGCCGATTATCTGATTATCTGGTTTTCTCCCTAGAAGCCAAATCTAAGTTTTTTTTCAAGCTTTTCTTCTAAACGGCTGCCCTGTTTGCAAAATCTCACATTAAACGCCTACAAGTGTCGCCTACGATTCGCGCTGGACTTGTCTTGCTCTCGCAGCGTGAATCGGGCATAATTAAATTTAAAATTTAAAAATAATTTTATCCAGCAACCAGAAGCTAAAGTATTCCAAACATCTTGCGGGAAAGCGCACAGCGAAAGCATTGTTTTTGATTTCAAAGGAGTTCGGATAATTGACATTTTTAAATCCCCTCGATGTCACTTGAGCAATTTCTTAGAGTTATGCCTTATTTATGTCATATTTGAAGGCAACACTGCCATTGACTCCGACTATAGTGCGCGGAGATGTCAAAATTGATTAACTTACATGTTAATCCATATTGGTTAAAAGTGAAAACTACCACAAATTGTTACACAACGGGTTACACTCAAGTAGACAATATATTAAATAATAAATGTAAGCACATACAGTAAACTTTTCAGTTACCATAAATCATTTTGGGTACAGTGAAGTGAGTTAGAAAACACAAACATTACAATATGAGGTCCCGCGGGAAATAGTGACTGCTCCTTACTTGAAAACACATAGTGACTTGCGTCAAGATTTGGACATTGACCTTGTAGTAGCAGTGATTAAAAAGTTCGCAATTCGCCATAACGGGCGTCTGCGGAATCGTCAATAGATAACGGCTTCAATATATAGTATATAGTACCTACTCCAAACCGACTTAACGTTGAAAATAAATATACTTATCGATCACTAGTTGATCGTCCATGATGAAGGAGGTATTTTAGTGTGGAAAGAGTCCCAGACGGCTCTGGATTTCCAAACACTTTGCGGCTTTCGAGATTTTCAGCCTCATTTACAAAAAAAAACAATCACTTATTGGTACAGCACCTTTCTTTTCTTTTCTTTTTAAAATATATGTATTGCTAGACGGAACGGAACCATTCGTGTGTCCGACTGGCACTTGTGTGTCTTTTATCTGCGCTGATAAAAAGGCTTGATTTGCTAACAACTTTATTGTACCGCATTAGTATTTGGTATCAATTTCAACTTGATAAATCCACGCGTTCCTGAGAAAATATTTGGTCACCGACCGACGGACAACGAAGTGATCCTTTAAAGTTCCGTTTTCTATTGTGTGGCACGGAACCTTAAAAAACGTAAACATAGCACTTTTTTTTACAATTTAGGTTGATATCTCACAGAAAACCATATAAGCAAAAGCGTCTGGCACAACCACCTTACAGTCTTTTGGGATGGAATAAAGAGAAAATGCTAAAAGATTTTGCCGAAAGTGGCATAAAGCAATGTGAAAATATTTCTCTTAGGGAACCTCCACAAAAAATTCCAAAGAAAGCAAGATATTTCTTGTGCCGTAGGAACTGAGATAAGGAATTAAAAATTATGTGCGTTTCTTGCCAAAGGCACATTTGCCCGACCACCGCATCGAAGTATGTCACAACTGCCTTTATATGAACAGGAGAATCAAAAATATTTCGGTAATTTAAAAAAAACAAACAAAATTTGTGATAAATTGTAATGTTGCCTTATATGTTTTCTTTCAAGAAAAAAAAGGAAAATTTTGCAAGAATTGAGTTCAAAAGATGTATCTTCTTGTTGACCTTTTTACAACATTGAATTTAATGCCATTTATTTTGTTAATTCAATACATAACTATACTACTTATAAATAAAATAAATCAATCTCTTGAGAATTGTGTCTTAAGTTGTATATTATTCTGCACAAAGTTCCTGGGGTACTGAAAAAATACGAAATAACGTTCTCTTTGAAAAATATTTCGGTGTTGCATCCAAACTTTTGTTGTGAGAAGATGTGATTGAAAGGTCATAAATATGAATTCTCGAGTACCCAGTATGGATAGGTACATAGGTACAAGTTTTGATGTAATGTTTCTAATGAAGTTTATTAGAAGAGCTAGTCACAAATTAAGCAGAGTTATATATTACTTCCTGAAGTTCACCGGAACAAAACTTTCACTTTGGGTACAAATTTCAAATCACCCTGACATTCTTTTTCTTAAATGTCGGTAGCATAAGTGACCCTTATTATGTTTATGAACTAAATTTGCCATTACCTTTTACAAAGAATATAAGAAGCAAGTAAGGAAGAAGCCATCAGAGTGTGATACCTACTTTTGGTAAATAAGATATTATTCAAAGATTGGAATTAGTTCCTTTTAATAGAAAGTGTTATGACTCCAAAAAGCTCTTCCCAAAAAAGTCAAAAGGATTCTGAAATGTGGAAACAGTGCCTTAAAAACGTTTGCGAGAATCTGAAAAGGAGTATACGAACATTAAAGGCAAACAAAAACATTAAGGAAAGGAAAGTGCTGAAACCTGTTTCTATTTGTATACAAAACCTTTTTTTTCTAAAGTGAGACAAACCATATGTAATTCATTTTGGAACTTATCCGACAAGAAATAGTCAACTGAAAATTTGTAAAGCAGGTTCCAATTAAGCGTAGAAGAAAAATTTAATCTTCTAAAAAACACAAACTTTTCATTTATTTTTGGAAACACATAACATAATTCATCAAGTCTGCAAAATAATAGTTAATACGAAGTCTTCAATGGGGTGCGGTTGATTCTCCAATACTTTTCAGCATTTTCACCATTGATCTTGTTACATGCCATAGCCTACGCAGACGACCGAAGATTGAGGTCATCAGATCGAACTTGCAATGTGACTTTGATAAAATTCAGCGTTTTTGTGACGACTGGAAGTTGAAAATAAACTATCAAAAATCGGAGACTATTCTTTTCAGGTCTCCACTGCCTAGGGCCTTATGGGATACAAAAAAGAATTGGCGAAAATTCTTGATAGTGAGACTACACGGGCAACCATTAGCAAATCGAAGTGTAGTCAGGTACTTAGGGCTCTGACTCGACCAATATCCACATTTTAACAAACATATAGATGTGGCTCTAGCCAGAGCGAAAGGGACTATTGCCATGACAACGAGACTGTTTTATTGCAGCCAACTCGATGCCGGGGTAAAAGTCACCTGCTACATGGCCCTTGTTAGGCCAATGATTAATTATGGGTTTCCCATGTGGTTCAACGTGAAAGCAAATTCTATGAGAAAAATTCGGTTTTTTGAAACGCAATGTCTCAGGGCTTATCTTCGCTTTAATAGAACTCCAGAGTCACATTAGAAAAAAATCTATCGCAATGAGGTCCTTTACAATGGAGCAAGCCTGGTAAGGGTGGATAATTTCCTTATTAAGCTCATCCGGAGGCACATTGCAAGGGCAATGACTTCGAAGAACAACTTTCTCTACCCTAGTGAAATGCACCATGAGAGAGTGCGCCTTGACGGCCTTATTTTCCCCGAAGCTTTCCTTCATTTTGATAAAAAAGGTGATAAGGATAAGCATTGTCGTTAATCTTTTACGTTGGTCGAAAAGCTGCGGACGGGCGAGTCAACTAAGACCAAGACGTTCGAAAGTGGCTCACTGGAGACTCTTCGGTATAGTTTCAGACCGCGACAAAGCTGATGTCGAAAGGCAACATCGACAATTTTGGGTGGCTAGACGGAGAATGAATTCTGTCGAATTTGAATGTTAATATTGGGTGCTCATAAGGCAAATTGGCTAGCATGTCCTGTTAGCCTTGGGCGGAAGCAGTTTTGTTTTGGTCGGCAATGAATCTTTCGTTCTGCAAATTCACATTTTTGTTTAGTTTCACTCAGGTTGCTACCATTTCTGTTCATTATTTTACTATAAACATGTTTTCAAAATGCCTCCAAAATGACGCTTTTTGGAAAAATATAAAAAAGCATACGTGAAACAGGAACGGAGTTTGAAGAAGGAAAAACCAAGGTTGCTGCCTTATGAAAAAAGAAGCTTTAAAGTGAATGGCAATGGTTCAGTTGAAACGATTGAGAGTCTAGATTAAATTGTTTTTTAATGGTTTTGTGCAGCTCGAACAAAGGATTTCTTATTTCTGAAACCCCAATTCGACATAAGGTATGAGAAGTTTCAATTCGTTCAGGAATCACAGATTTTAAAGCATCTGCAGGTTGGCTGGATAAGTACAGGAAACCTCACGGTATTTCTTACAAAAACGTGAGCATAGAGATGTCAATCGTTGCGTCGTGAAAAATTTTCTTCAAAATCTTCCTGCTCACAGCATTTACTATACAATGCAGATGTGACTGGTCTTTTTGTCGAGCGTTACCCACAAAGTCAATTGCTTTGAAAGGTGAAAAATGCTTTCAAAGGAGGGGCCCACTAATTTCCATTGTGCAAGAAACAAAGAAAATCTGTTAGTCATCGGAAAATCTTATGTCCAAGAGCATTTCGTGGCCTCAGACATGATCAGCTCCTGTATACTGGGAGCACAAGAAAAAAACATGGATGACCAAAGAAATCATGATAGAGTGGCTAGATAGAAGAAACAAATGCTGCTTTTCTTGAGAACACTGCTTCCCAACCTAAAGACTTGAAGCTGGAAAATATAAAAATTGTTTACCTTCCGCTAAAAACCATATCGATTTGGATCAATGTGTGATAAGAAATTTAAATTTTCACTACTGGTTGCTAATTTTAAAGCAACTCATTGCCCGTGTGGACAGCTCACAATCCACCAGTGAGTTAATCAAGAGCATAAATATCCTAGACGTTTTTTTATTTTATTAATAATGTGTGCGTTGGACAAAGCTTAGATTTGGAAAAAGATGAATTTGATCCTGAAGAAGAATTGCCTCTCTCGAATTAAAGGGAAATTTCCTAGCTTCTTACGGAATGCTTCTTGGAAGTGCCACCCGAAAATTTTGTCTTGATGGATGAAACCTTATATGATGGAATTGTCAAAACTGAAAGTGTATTTGTTGTATTTTTTTTTGTCTAGTAATAAATGAATGTCTAGTATTTTAGTTTCGATAAATAATTTTTTTTATTTGATTTCCCTTAAACGGACAACTCATTTTGGCGGAGATATCACTGTACCTCATTTCTGTCACTTCAGACCTTAGATAAATGATTTTCTTGTGACTTCAAACTATCGGACAATGATGACTTTTTCAATGATAAGTTGATCAAATAATAGCGAGGAGAAATCAATATTTAAATACAAACAACATAATGTTCGCCGTTCAACACGAATGGTGACTCTTAAGCTGTTTGATTGCAACGTTATTTAATCAATTACATGTGTTATCACTGTCGTTATCGCAGTAAATATTTTTATTGTATTCCTTCAAACATTTAAAATGCAGGTATCAAAGACTTGTTGTTATAGGTCATAAGACTTCGGAAATTCCTTATCTTTTGTTTATTGTTGGCCAAATGGCGAGGGGTGCAGTAACATTTTTTATTAAGTTTTACTCTAATATTCATCTTAGTCCTGCTGAGTTCCTGAAATTCCCGTTGAAGGGTATTGCTATACCAAGGGTTTTTTTTTAAAAGAAGAAGAGCGTCTTATGGTCACCCTATTCAATTACATGAGACTCGTCAGCAATTAATGCACACGCCGTGCAAATTATGCTCCGTCAGCACTTTTCTGCCCGATGGAATTATCATGCGTCGGAGAAGATTGACTAAAATCAATCTTTCAATTTCACTACATGGCGACCGTGACGCGGAAGTTATTTAAGATCATCGTATGTGCCAGTTGATGTGTGGGCAAGACCCAATAAAAAATTACAAAATTAAAAAATGCTGGTCAAGTAATTAATGAAATTGGTTACTTTCTCAAGATGCAATTAGCATTAATATCGCTAGATATCCCAAAGATATTACTACCAAAGACACATATAAGCAGCTACACCGACGGCTCCAAAAATTTCGATGGCACTGGATTTGCAGTGGTTAGTCCACACGGTCAAGTGTTATCCGCTGAAATACTTCCCAACTACTTATCAATATTCTCAACAGAAGTATTAGCTGGACTTAAGGCCACAAATATAGCCATAACTTACTACAAATAAACTGTCATTTGCACCGACATTCTCTTAAATCTTAACCAAATAGTTAATATGGATCACCGCTCTCCTGTCATCAATAAAATACGCGTCAACATCATCTTCCTTCAACCAAAACTGAAATTGATTTGAATTCCAGGACATATTGGAATAAAGGGCAACAAACTGGTAGATCAGGAACCGAAAGCGGTCTCTACAAGGAACTACCATCCTTTTAAAACAGATTTTAATAAAATGGCAAATGCACACTGGCAGCTAAGGAGGAAAGAATTATGGAGCCAATATTTACACCATTATACAACAATCAATCCGGAAGGAAAGCCAGCAACGTACCCAACAAACACCTCCTCAAAAATGAATACGTGCTTCCTAAGGTTTTCGACTTGGACATACGCACTTAACTTACAGCTCCCATATGTTACTTTTGCCAATCAAATTTATTACTTTCAACTAAACATCTTACTATAGAATGCAACAAAATAAATGATTTGTGTAAAAAACTTTTTCACAATAACCTTAAAACTCTACCACGAGTTCCTTCTGAGGCGAACATACATAAAGTCTGTAAACTATTACAGAAACTAGAAATAGAAAACGATATTTAACATAATTTATTAAAAACTTAATCCTCTGTCTATAATCACCAAGGTCTAATGAACACAGCCGAAAGCCATAGTTGCTAGTGCTGAAGTAAGTTATTACATTATAATTACAATAATAATAACAATAATAATAATATTAATAATAATAATAATAATAATGAATTTTTTTTACAGCCGACAAGAATAATGTTTTTTAAACAAGGTGTGGAAAAAGGAGTCAGTTCAAGAAATATAAAAAAACCAAAAAAGTAGTTTGGGTGCTAGAAGACTTGCAAGGTACTATGTACTATAAGTTGCGCCCACCAACTTCAATTTGGGTTATGAAAACAGCATTCATCCCCTAAACAAACAATCTCCGAAGGAATACATTTGTTTTCGTTTGTATGTAGATTGTTCAACAGTTTTGTAATTACTTATTTACGAATGTAATATTTTTTTATACATTAAAATATCTTCTAAAAAATTTTAGATTGTTAATTTTTCTGAAGAAATAACTTTATATAATTTTAAATTTTTTTTTTTGCGTCTTTTTTAAATATTGAAAACTTGGTGGACTTATTTTGTCATTAATTATTTAACAACTAACTTGAGTTGGCGCTACAGTCTTCGTAGCATACAGTTCGTTGTTGAATCTTTTGAATCCACTCAACGTAATTGCAGATGGGACAACAGATCACACTTTTCCCTCGAAACAACCTAAGACGCCTTCATCCGCTTTTGGATGTGCCCACGTTTCTGCACCACATATTGGGTTGGCAACTATGTAATTGCGGATTTCACTCTGAGATGGCTAAAGTTGAATTTTTAGGTTTGCTGACGTAATCGAAATGTCAAACACATTTTGTTATTGGAACTTCAACTATCAATCAGTAAAAAATAATTTTGATCGGTTGTGTTGTTTTTGTCTTGTTTTGGCGTCTGTTGAAAAATGGAAAATCAAAACGAACATTTACGTCATATTTTGCTTTTTTATTTCGGGAAAAAAAACGCATCGCAAGCTCACAAAATGTTATGTGCTGTGTATGGTGATGAAGCTTTAAAAGAACGGCAGTCTTAAAATTGGTTTACCAAATTTCGTTCTGGTGCAATAATCGATTCGGATCGTCACAGTAAAGATTGCAGAGAAGCTTCATGTATCAAAAACATGCATTGAAAAAAGCTTAAAACAACTTTGCTATGTACGAAAACTCGATATATGGGTTCTTCATTACCTGAAAGAAAATCATTTAACACAACGCATTAACATCTGCGAAACGTAATGAAAATGATACAATTTTAAAACGATGGATAAGTGGCGATGAAAAATGGGTTATTTACAACAATGTCAATCGGAAAAGATCGTGGAGCAAGCCAGGTGAACCAGCTCAAACAACATCAAAAGTTGATATTCATCAAAAGAAAATTATGTGTACTTTGAACTTTTACCACCCAACCGAACGATCAATTCAAATGTCTACATTGAACAACTAACAAAATTGAACAGTGCAGTTGAAGAAAAGCGGCCCGAATTGACAAATCCAAAAGGTGTTGTTTTCCATCATGACGATACAAGGCCACACACATCTTTGGTCACTCGGCAACAATTTTTGGAGCTTGGTTGTTTGATTACTATTTATTTCGATGCAAAACTCCTTGAATGGTAAAAATTTCAATACTAATAATGATGTCAAATCGTACCTCGTTCAGTTTTTTGCTGAAAAAAAAACAGAAGTTTAATGAACGTGGAATTATTATGTTGCCAGAAAGATGGCAAAAGATCCTTGCGAAAAATGGGCAATACATTACAGAATTAAGTTATTTCGTTCCATGAAAAAATCGTCTTTTATTTTCCACAAAAAAAAATCGCAATTACTTAGTTGCCAACCTGAGAATAATGTTCGTTTTGAAAAAACAGGGTTTCGAACAAATCGTTTAACAAACAGAACACGTTATAACTTTTTTCTGTGTGAGTAATCGGTTTATTTGGCAGGTTACTATTTAGATTTTATAAAATTAATGCTTGGGATACCGAAAAGAGGTGCGTTTCGCGGCACTCCCCCGAGCAAATGAACCATTATGAGACTGATAAATATGTTTGCCAAATCTGGATGCATCACATGGACAATGCACAATCGCGGCTGTAGCATTGTCAATTCAGACAAATCCAAGAGTTTCGACTCGAAACTTATCGGCGAAAATTGAAGTTAGCAGACGGTCATTACAACGGATAATTCATGATGACTTAAACTTGTTTCCGTATAAAGTCCAAATTGCAAGCAAATTGAACACTTTGGATTGGACTATTCGTTTGAAATTTTGTCAACAAAAAATGATGGCCGATGGAGACAACAGCTTCATAAATTGCTTGCTTTTGTCTGAAGAGGCCCATTTTGATCTACACCGCAACATACACAAGAAACTCAGGTGTTTTTGGTTTCAGCTCTCTTCCGTGGGTGTAACCCGAATCGGGGCGGAGAGTTTGGATATCGACCTATTAGCTTTCACTTAATTCGCAGGATTTTTTTCGACATAAGTTTGATACAGGAACTTTGAAAGTTTGAAAGATTTAGCTAAACACCCCGCTGTCAGTGTTATGCCTTCACAGCAGAGCCATCTACACGCATAAATAAATAAATTTAGCAACTATTTCTTCGCTACGCAAGGAAAGCTGTCAAACCCCATGTGATTTGCTGGTAAACGTGACGTCATATTTTTGCTCCAAATGCGTTCCAGAGAAATTTCCCCATAGCGGACCAGTACACCAGTTTGGCAAAAGGCGTGCTGGAACGGAGCCAATGATATTTGTTTCGGTGTTTTTATTTTATTTATTTATTTAAACCTTTTTAAGTTATACGTGTAAAACAAAGAAAAAAATTATAACAAATCATCATACAAGAAAAACATAATGACAAAATATATAGTATATAAATTAAAAAACAAAATAGGTGTTTTAGAGGCAGAATTTTAAGGTTTCTAAAGAGATTCAAGCTATCAAACCATCGATTTTTTTTTACAAATTAGTCGAATAACATGTTTTTATGAAACAAGAAGAGGGAAAATTTTGTTATAGTGAGTGCCACCCCAGGATATAATACCGTACACAAGCTTGGAATGTACTAAGCCATAGTAGATAGATTTAAGAAGTCCCAGAGAGCAATACGATTTGAAAATTTGTCTAGTCGCAGCCAAAATATACTTCTTCAAGTAAAACACCGAGATATATAAAGTTTTTAATATTCTCAACATAAAACATTTATAAGAGCATGGGCGTTGTGCAAGGTATGTCTGTGATATCATTTCTGAACTACAAATATCTGTACTATGCATGAACTTCTGTAGTTAGCGCAAGCGAAAAGCGAAAGGTCCATAGTCTACTAGTCTCAGTAGGGCTAAAAAACATAATTTTAGTTTTTTCACTAATGACCATTTTATGCATTTGAAACCAATGGCTTAGGACTTCAAGGTCATGATTTATATCTGCAGCAAGATCCAAAGCTGAATTAGCAGTAAAGGCACATGCCAGATCGTCTGCAAACGCTGTAACTTTGCTCTGATAATTTTGCAGGAAAAGTAAATTAAAACATAACATATGACAATTTGCCTTTAGGGTTGTCAACGCGACGTTGTAAGTCGGGGCTTTACAGTTTATCATCTTCAAAACCAATTAAATATATAAAATAAAATTGAATTTTCTATACAAAAAAATAAAAAATTAAAAACATTGATTAAAAGTTATTTGATTTTCTTACTTAAGCACAATTGGTGCACCATCCTGTATTATGTTTGAACTTCTTGTGTAGGTTATTTCTTTAATTTTATTTTGTGCTTTTATGTTGTAGGACTCGTCCTCGTTTTTTCAAAATTTTGTATATGATTAAATAGAAATCTTTTTGTGGCAATATTTACATTGTTGTGCCTTCCAAACGTTAACATTTTTTAAATATGTCAAAGTGTCACTATAAATTGAGTGGCCAATTGTATATCTGTATTTTTTAAACTTCTCGGGAAAAGAAAAAAATAATTTTTTTGAAGCAATTTAATATTTAAAAAAAAATACTTTTGATTGTCAAATAGCAATTGAAAGTTGCAGAATATTTTCATGGTACCAGGTAGAGGAAAACATTTAGAATATAATGAAAAGAAAAAATTGTAAACATATTAATTTTGCATATCGTCGAAATTTCTTGTTTACAATTATAAACTTTTACACAAACATTTTAGTTCTCATTGTTATTGCAAAGGTCATCGAACCAAATTTAATAAATCAGCTCCTGCTGCATGTAATTTAGATAAGACACAGTAGAATCTTCAAATTGAAAGAGTAAAGTAAACTCGGGCGACCGAAAGTACAGTATCTCACTCATATTCGTACAAACACCTAATACTGCATTATCAATGAAAATCTGGAAATTGTTTTTAAGTCTGTATGTTTTTGTTTTGCCATTATTCTAATCAACATTTCTGTTATAAAAAAACAAACGATTTTTTACAACTGCATTGAAAAATAAAAAAACAAGCACAAACCCTGTGGAAGTTAATTTTTTTCCTAATCTGATCCTGTAAGACACTTTTTACTTAATACCTTTCTCATTTGTGTGTTCTCGTGTTACAAAAACTCATGGGGAGAAAAGGAACTGAAACGTCCGTGGAAATGCGAAAAATAGTTGTTTCGCTACACCAAAAGTGTAAAACATATCGCGAAATTGGTGATATGATTGGAAAAACACATTCAACAGTACAATGCATAATAAAAAAGTTTCAAAAATTGTTTAGTCAAGAAACCAAGTTATGTAAGCCAAAGAGTGTTGAGTGAAAGAGACGAACGTCAAATTTTAAAAGAAACAGAGAAAGATCCCAAAATAAGTGCACCAAAATTAGTTCTAAAAGTTAGCGAAAGAACTGCAAAGACTGTTTGTTCAGAAACTGTGAGAAGGATGTTAAGAAAATATGGGAATAGGAGCGGAAGTGCACAAAGAAAACCTCTTATTAGCAAAGCAAATCGATTGTAGCGCCTTGTATTTGCTAAACAATACTCTAGCAAAGATCAAGATTTTTGGAATACGGTGATTTTTTGATGATGAGTCAAAATTAAATGCTTTCCGGTCAATACGGGCACGAGAAAGTATGGAGAAAATCCAGAACTAGCCTGAATAAGAAAAATTAGACACCTACGGTAAAACACGGAGATGGGTCGGTTATGGTTTGTGGTTGGTTTTCCGCTGTTGTAACCGGTTATCTGGTGTTTATTGACGGGATAATGGACGGTGCTAAGTATATTATATCCTGAAATATAAGTTGCATATAAGCGCCACCTAGTTGGGAATTAGACACACTTTTAATTATTATCAGGACAACGACTCCAAACATAAGGCTCTGAACACCCGGCAATGGTTGCTTTACAATTGTCCTCGGGTATTGGAAATGCCTCCACAATCGCCTGATATAGACCCTATCGATTATCAATGGGCCCATTTAAAGAAAAAAGTGCAGCAATGTGAAATAAAGAATACGAAGCAGTGGAGGAAGGTTTTTAAAAGGGAATGGGACCAAATTGGATCTGACGTTGGGAAAAACTTTGTGGATTTGATGACCAATCGTCTAAGAAACGTCATCCAACAAAATGGATACCCAACAAAGTACTTAAAATTAAATTAAATTTATTTTAGTTAGTTAGTTAGTTTAGTGACGTAATAAATAGTGTTTTTTGTTTTTATTTATGTTTTATTTTCTTTTATAACTGTAATGTTAGTTAGCATATTGGCTTCAAAAAATAATAAAAACCAATAAGTCGAGTTATATAAACAAATATATAGTCTCTCTCACTCTACTCCAAGCCTTTTTGGAACATAGTTAATATCAAGAAGAATAAAAACAGAAAAATTCCTAGACTCACTAGTACAGTAAATACCTGCACCGATAAGGATGAAGCGGACATCCTTGGCCTGAACTTCTCAAGAAACCATACCGTTTCGTTTCATTAAGTAGACGTAAATAGACAATTAGAAGTAGAAAACGCCATACACGCATTTAATTCAGAACGTGTTACAACACCGGCGGATTCATTTGTATCCGAATCGGACATACATTCTGTTGAAAATAATTTAAATAATTTAAAATTAATTTATAAGAAATATTTTCATAAAAAAAATGCCGAAAGCGGCATAAAATTCCTAACACTTGTACTTGGAAAATATCAAAGGTAATACCAATCCCAAAAGCAAGAAAACCTCCTGAAAACCCCGAAAGTTGTAGGCCAATAAGCCAAGGCTATTCAATGCAGTTTAAGCAAAATACTAGTACGAATTTTAAATGAAAAATTGTATAAATTTACCGAAAAAAAGAACGTTATTTCGGATGAAGAATTTGGATTCCGAAGGTACCATAGTACAATCCATCAAGTTTTTCGATTCAGAAAAAGAGTAAAAAAGAATTTCGCAAATAGGAAGTCCACCTGCTTGCTACATAGAGAAAGCATTCGATACTGCGTGCCACTATGGTCGATTGTACAAAATGACATGTTTTAATTTTCCGTCACATTTGCGTAAAATTGTCGTTATTTCAAAGTGTACGACAATACCAGCTACTCGACTTTAATATACATCAACGACGCGACGGTCTATCCCAAGGAGCCGTTCTTTCTCCCGATCTGTACAATATATTTACAACTGATTTTCCGAAACAACCTGGGTGCGGAACAACAATATACGCTGATGGTACAGCTTTTTTTTGTCTTAATCTTGCGGCCAATACGTTGGTGACCTAATATAATAGGTGGAAAATAAAAATAAACGCTGAGACGACTCGAGCCATCTTTTTTTTCAAGGAAAAGAAAAGAAAGAAAAAATTAAGTTTAAACGGAGTACAGATCGAGTTGCAGTCCTCCGTTAAATATTTAAATATTTAAACATAAACATAAACATATTTAAACAAAATAAAAAAAAAAAATACTTTAACAACAAAAATATTATATCCATTCATTAATAGAAAATCCCAACTCTCAAATGAAAACAAAGTAATTATATATAAAGATATAATTCAGTCAATTCTTTTATACGGTTATGTGGTCTGGAGTAATTGCGCAAAGTCCTACCTATCGCAAAATAAACTTCTTAAAATTATGTAAAATATTCCGTGGCACCACTCCACTTTATTCGCACAAAAGGGCCAATGTTGGTTTGATCTCCGACAGAAAAAGAAAACTCAAGGAGACTTTTCCTATCAGATGCGACTTTCCAGGCAATGCTCTCATAATTGAAATGGTAAATTTATAACATAAGATGTTTGAATAAGCTTACGTTGTTTATCAATGCATATATTTATTTTAATAGAACTATTAAATCTGTTATTGAAAAAACTTTTTTTTTATTATTTATTTTTTGCTACTTCTCGCTATTTATTGATCGAATATTTATTTATTTATTTACCTACTTATTTATTTATTTATTTACTTTTTAATATTAATCTTTTAATTTAATTATTTATTTATTTATATAATTATTTATTTATATATTTAGCTGTTATTAACTTGATAATAAATCATTGATTTATTAACTGAACCAGTTAATTATTTATATAAAGAGCTAAAGTATTAATTTACTTGTTTGTATGTATGTATTTTTTATTGTAGCTGAAATTATTTACATTCTTTATAATATACTGAAAAGTCGAAGAAAGAAAAGAAAAACCTTCTTCAAATTCTTAAAAATAAGTTTTCCAAGTTAATAAAAATGAAAAAATAAATAAATAAATATATATGTAAATAAATATAAAAATAAATTAAAAAATTAATAAATAAACAAATAAGAAAAATTAATAATTTAATTAATAAATAAGAAAAATTAATAAATAAATTAACTATTAAATTAATAAATAAATAAACAAACAAACAAATAATGATGAGTCCATGATTAATTAAATAAATTGATAAACAAAGATATCCCTTAAATAGCTAAATTTATATATAATTATTTATCTATAGATGAGTACATGACTAAAAAGATTGGCAAACGAACACATAGGTATATAAACAAACTAATGAAAAGAAGATCAATAAAAATTTTAAAGCTTCCCTTAAGTAGCTAAATTTGAGATCAAGTGGTTATCGGAAAGTTTACAATATGTATTGTATAGCTCAAATAAATTTGCTATTTTGAATGAAACTTGTCTGATGTTGGAAATTGCGTGGACTTCTTCGATGGAATTGTGCCAAGGTAGATTTAACTTTTCCTCGTTTATTTTTTTTTATTTTGTTCTTTCGCTTGTCAAATAGAGGGTTTTGTGTTCGTTGTTTTCCTATACATATTTTTTGGACAATTTATCCTTATATATTTGCCTTCATTAAGTTTTTCAGTTGAAAGATAATCTATTTTTATCAAATCTCTGTATTGTAATTTTTGCTCACAAAATAAAAATACAAAATAAAATGGTCTTTGATTGGTTGGTTTAGAAGGAAAACTCTCCGATTAGTTTATTCCCCTTGGCTTCAGACTCTACACAATATATACATATTGGAAATAATTTTGCAAGTGAAGTTAAGCATAAATATGCCTCGGCGGTTGTTGCGAGACATAGAATCACATTTTTCGGCTTACGTACCCAAAATGTCTAAAGGAACCCTAGTACTAAGTCTTCATGGCCGCCGTTTATCACTGAGCTGTATCTTCTTAACCGTTATAGAGAGACATCTGCTATTTTCACTGAAGTTTAACTGTAATTGCCACTTCAACAACGAGTAATAAACATAGAAGGTGTTTCAGAAAATCGCAACTCAACTTAACAAGTCTTAAAAGAAGGCAATGATGCAGTCAATCCAACTGAAGGTAAAAGCTTGAATTCCAATCAGAAAAATGAAAAAAAAAAACTTTGAAACTTGTGGAATGAATGGCGTATTAGTAGTGAATGTTGTATAGTTTTTTACTCAACCAAAAGAAGTATCACATCCATGTATACATGATTCGCTTTCGTGGCGGCATTTTTATGAATCCGAAAATATGAATGACAATCTCATTTTCTTAAAATAAATTATTTAAAAAAGTATTTCATTTGACTGTTGTGTGTTTGAATTATGATGGTTCCAGTATTTAAATTAATCACCTAAAACAGCAGGTTAAAAAATTAAATGTGATGATTACGCATTTAAGGCACACACGGTTTTTCAATGTTAAGATACATTTTTTTTTTTAATTTTCAATATTTTCCAAACCATTCTTTAGAACAATTTCCTGAATACTCTCATGATAACATTTATTTTCAATAAAATACAGGAAAAACAATATTTTTAGTCGAAATAGCAAAATACGTGCACGGATGTGACACGCGCTAGGGTGGGAAATTGGAGTTCACATTAACGCGACTACATTTTGACGTGCGGCGAGTTTTTTTTATAAATAATGTAGTATAAGGTGTTTGTACGAATACGGATGTGAGATACTGTAGGTTATACAGCCTCGGAAATTCTTGCATTGCAGAACTTATAGGAAATACGGCGACCCGCAACCGATAAATAACATGCAAGCAGACAAAAGTATAAAAATTTTATTTTTGAATACTCCAAAGTGGCAATTGTAAACATGCTTTAAAACAAAAAAGTTCAATCAAATGTATAAACTACAACTCTTAATATTCGACACGAGCTATTAGTCCCAGTAATTATCTTGCATATATTAGAAAAATAGTTTTTCAAGATCAAGTTCACTTATTTTACTTTTCAACTATTGCTTACCAAATCCTTTGTGCGGCCCCATCATGACCCATGTGCTAGATGCATCAAGGAGACCATGAACCATTAGCACTGGTACGCCTCCTTCTTTTGGAATTCGATGCAGTTCTAGTATATACCCATCATCAGTGGTAACATGATGAATTTCTATTGGATAACCATATTTTTTTATCAGTCCAGGCTAAAAATTAAAAAAAATAAATAATAGGCTTTTTAGCTTTGATTTTATTATTATTTGATTGATTACTTACTGTATCTAATTTTTCATCTTGCTTAACGTCGGGGTCATCAGGATAGTCATCAATCTCTTCGTAGTATTCACTTGATGTGTTCTTGCTCTCTATAATGGTCCATGACAATATTGGAGTGCAAAAACTCACTGCTAGCGTCGTTATTACAAGCGAACCGAACCACATCTCTATCAGTACTGAACATTACTTATTGACCCTTTATATTGTTTACTTCAATTCCGATCGAGCTGTGAGTTATATGACGCATGTGCAGACCTCTGCCTCCTGATTCATTTAGCAAAATCATTTGAGTCTGAGTCTGAAACGCGAAACTGACACCATGGGGGTCTGGTTATGCTGATAAGCTTTGTCGCTCTATCCGACAAATATTATTATTATTTATTTGTTGACTAAACACATTTACGAGTACTACTCTTTTGGTTCAATTAAATCAAATAACCATCCAGAAATGATGACGTGTGTTGGTAATCTTTAAAACGTGCTCCATCAATGGAAGTTGATTATGTTGTTATCTATCTATACAACAAAGGGACCAAACATGAGACATTTGAATAAACATTTAGCGCTTCTTGGGAAATCAGCGATTAGCTACGATATTGTAAACACACAGAAAGTGATCAAATTCGCCTTCTTTCCTTCTGATGTATGGGTATGTGGTGGACAATTTACTTACTCACTGATAACGAAATGACGCACGATTCGGAATTTTTTGAACTACATTTCAAGTTTCGGGCAACGCATAACCTACATGATTAGACCTTGTATAGCTGGGACGCTGACTCCCTACTGAATGTTTGACAAGGTCAACTCGTTTCGCCTGTTCTCCAATTGCCTTAAAAGCCTCCATGGCGGCGCATTGAGTGCGGCATATGATGTCGATATCGACTGCATATCCCAGCACCTGGACAAATTTGTTGAAGATAGTGACTTCCGTGTTGAGACCCGCCCTGCGCACTATCTGTTCCAAGACGAGATTGAAGAAGTCATATGATGGTGTATCTGCTTGCTGAAATCCGACGCTGGATCAATGTGTTCAGAGTTCAGAAGATGAATTCGATTATATGAGGCTTTGAAATCGACGAAGAGATGGTGTGTCTCAACATGAAATTCCTAGGTCTTTTCCAGGATTTGCCTAAGTGCGAATGTTTGGCCGATCGTTTGTCTGCCGGCACGGAAGCCACACTGGTATAGATCGTTTCAAATCACTATGTAATTAGAAGATGGCGTACAGAGAGCATGGAAATATTTGCCACGCCTTTGCTGCCTGGAAAATTATGTTTGCGATTCGGCTGAACTTTCTCCATTTTCGTTGCTATTTTATCATACGTATATATCAGTGCTTCCCCTGCGTTATCTATTTGACAAGATTTTATTACATCCTGTAATAAATTATAAAATCAACCCTTTTTTGTACATTTTACAAAATTATTGCAGGAAGTAATTAAGTTGATATATCCCTTTTTTATGTCTGTAAGTATTTGGATTAGGTGAAAATAATATTTTCTAACATTTTTTGCATATATAAAAAGATGTTTTTAGATATAAACCTTTCAAGGAGCACAAGGAAAAATAAAAAGAATGTATAATGGACTGCTTCAAGCGAGGAAAGCCTTTAAAACGCCAAGCAAGAGTGCTTATGCTGAAAATTTACAACCAAAATTTCGATTTCAATCAACAAAATAGCGCACCTATAGGAGCAGCAGGTTATCTACAAAATAATCAAAGAACATCAAACTGGAACACTACAATCACCCAAGAAAAAAATTCCTCATCGGCACTGGATCACTGATTTGGAGATCGATTTGGAGGCCATAAGAAGGATAATCTTCTCCTTCCACCAATTTGACAAAAAAATCGTAACATTAAGGAGCCTAAAGCAAAAAATCTATGATGAACTTAAATTAAGCGTGAGCAAGACATCACTTTGGAGAGTTCTGAAAAGCAATGGATTCAGATATCGCAATACGGAAGAAGAATATCTGTACGATTTTGACTTTCGTAAGACAGATTTCGACAAACTTAATAGTCTCCTTAAAAACGTCAAGCTTTCTTAACAACCCCAACCATCATATGTCTATAGACGAAGCTCTTACTATTTTCTATAACGAAATCATCGAAAGCTTCATTCACTTAGTCCTCTACTTGCCCCAAAAAAACGCATCCTCGTCTCCTCCTTGGTACACCAAAGAGCTTCGTTCACTTCGAAATAAAAGAAATAAACTATGGAAGCCTTATATTAAAACTCGATCTAACTCCATCTAACGGCTCCGCCAAATGACTTTTTTCTTTTTGAAAATGCTATAAAAAAAAACTGCTGAATATTTTTTAAATTTCTTTTTTTGGAATATAATTTCATTCAAATGGCTGCCTCGGCTGGGTCTGCGATCGACTTACAGAAGATGCCGATTTTACCAAAAAAAATCATCTTTTCAGATGAAGCTCATTTTGATCTTGGCGGGTATGTAAACAAGCAAAATTGTGGCATTTGGGGCACAGAAAACCCGCACGCATACATTAAAAAGCCGATGCACCCAAAACGAATCACTGTTTGGTGCGGATTTTGGTCCATAGGCATAATTGAGCCATTTTTCTTAGAAAATGAGCAATGAGTGGCCGTTACAGTCAATGGCGATCGTTATCGGGCCATGTTGAACTAATTTTTGTTCACAAAAATTGAAGAGGAGGATATTGGCAACATTTGGTTTCAACAGGACGGCGCTACGTGCCACACAGCCGAAGCTACACTCGATGTTGTGCGCCCTGTTTTTGAAGATCGCATTATCAGCCGCAGAGCTGATGTCGTTTGGCCACCTCGGAGCTGTGATTTGACACCGTTGGACTATTATTTGGGGGGTGCCCTCAAAGATAAGCGTAACGCCGACAAGCCAGAGACAATTTACGCTCTAAAGGACAATATTCGTGAAGCCATTGGTGAAATACAGCTGCACACAATCGATAATGTGCTTAAAAATTGGACCGTTCGTGTAGGCTACTGCATGGCCAGCCGAGGCAGCCATTTAAATGTAATTATTTTCCGTTATTAACCGGAAGGAATGTACTTTCAAATAAAAAAAGAAATTTGAGAAAATATTCAGCAGTTTTTTTTTATAGCATTTTCAAAAAAAAAACGCATACACCGAATTCTCCTACCTCTGCAACTCTCTTTACTTGGACTACGTGAACCATATGGAATCGAGCTTAATATCTAACCCCAAGCAATTCTACCAATTCATCAAAGTTAAATGTAAATCTGACGGCTATCCCTCAACTCTCAATTATCTCGATTCTTCTATCAGTTCTATATTCTATCAGTAAAGCTTTCGACAAAATATCGCACAAGATAATTCTGCTCAAGCTCAATGGTCTTGGTTTCGCAGTTACTTTTAATGAATGGATTTAGTCCTACCTTGAAAACCGTCAAAACGTTGTTATTTTCAGATCCTCTAAATCTAATCCATTTATGGCCACCTCAGGTGTCGCTCAAGGGAGCCACGTTGGCCCTATTATTTTCATCCTAACTATTAATGATGTCGACCTTACTATCTACAAGTCGTACATATCAACATACGCCGACGACATAAAATTATATTCGCCCATTTCGTCTGCCGCCGACCACCTCCTTCTTCAAGATGATCTGAGCAAGTTTTCAATTTGATGCCAAAAAAACTTTCTAGATCTCAACATTAGCAAATGCCAAGCCATAACATACACACGTTAGCATCTTCCACAGCGCTCCAGGACCTACTTCATCTTTAATCAACTTATTCCGCTAGTCTCGTCTCTCCGCGATTTGGGTATTATCATAGACATAGACATAGACTCAATCAGAAGTCGAGCCAACTCCGCCCTTGGCTACGTTAAGCGATGGTCCAAAGAATTCTCAAACCAAAGCCCTTTACATTACTTTTGATAGACCATTACTAGAATATGCTTCCCAAGTCTGGTCCCCTTACTATGAAACCCACATCCGGCGAATCGAGGCTGTTCAGCGCCGTTTTCTACGCTTCGCACTGCGTGGTCTCCACTGGACAGACACATCGTTTGCAACTCATCAATCTCTAGTCCCTGGAGCAACGCCGTGACATTGCCGACATTCTTTTCATTCACCAGCTTTTATCCGGTATCATTGACTGTCCAACGTTGCTTCAATCGATCTCTTTATTTACAAAGCCCCGTAACCTTAGATCAGTCCATCTATTCCTCTTAGACCCACACCGGTTCTCATGAACCTATGTCCAGAATGTTGCGTAAGGCCAATGCCACGCAGGAAATCTTTAATTTCCACCTAAACAGATCCACCCTTAAAAACATCCTCTCCTCTCACCTCTCTTATCCACCAAATCCCACTGGTAGAAAATAATATTGCACGCAACACTTCAATGCTTAAAGTTGAACTAGACGGATCCACAGCGTGAAATAGATGACTTTATAAGATCAGCAAGGCATGCAGCACTCAGGCTATCACCATGCCATCCGGACTTAAGCCCAATTGAGAATTTGTGAGGTATTGCAAAATCAAGAGTGGCGAGTGGAAGGACAGGAGACAATTATTTGGCAAATGAACAGAGTTGGGATTCCCTCACCGGAAGAATTGTCATAAGACCCGGCGAATACTCATCAAATGAAATAGAAAGCTGCGGCGAGAATGATGATGATGATGATTCCGGCGATGATTAAGTGCTATTGCATTAAAAAATAAACATCTAATAAATAAATATTCATATTACGAAGATACTCATGCTTTAATTTTTTTCAAATTTTCAATACCTACCCATATTTTCAAGCGAAATTCTTATTCGCAAAACATTCATTCTTCCTTTTAACACAATAACTGAGAACTATAGATCTTTAACCATTCTTCGCTCAAATTGTCATTACCCACTTCACTAAAAGAATAATGAATGCGTACTTCACACATTCTCTCTACACTCATTTTTCATATTTTTCACATTTGGCAACAGCAGCTTCTTATTTTCTGTATACCTTATCCACCAATCGTAATCAAGTAATGATCAGTCAGCGTTGAGAATTTACGCAATAGTGAATTTCCTACAAGACATAGGATCGCCTCATTCCAGTCAGGACCTTCGCCGTCAACGTTAGTAAACGTAATATTCTATTGTGAAATTAAAAGTCGGTAATACAATGAAGCGCGATAGATCTCCAGATCCAGAGGATGATTTGAACGATATGATATTTCGTTTAACAAGGATTCCAGAAAAATGCTGGAGTCCTTTTTAGTGTCTCCCGGACAGTGATTCTGACGATGCGGAATACGTAATCTTGTCTAATGATCATGTGAAGTGTATGTACCACCAATTTTATTATTGCAGAAATCTAGTTGTCTAGAATTTGAGCACAGTCTTATGAAATTAAATGATTACTCAGTTAAAAAGCTTAAAATTACTTGTGAAACTTCATATTCCTACAATTTAGTGGTGGATGAACTTAAATGGCAAAACTGACAATTTTTTCCCACGACTCAAAAAACGTTAAAGGGTTTAAAGTATGAATGAACGGTATGGGATGATGGGATTGAAAAGTAACTCAAGAAGTTTGAACACTTTGAGCTTTTAGACTTAAAATCAATGCTTCCGCTCGTTTTTTCACACTCAAGTCAAGTGAAGTTTTCACTAAAAGATAAGAGGAAAGCTTACGCAATTGCTTTACTGCCAAATGTTTGGCCACGGCGAAAAGAACTGTCATGTTAAAACACACTGTATAAATGTGGAAATTGTGCACCGTCAACAAATGTGCAAATTGCAACGGCGATCATAAAGCTACCGAACTTGCATGTGTCAGCAGGCTAAAATATTTGGAGCTGAGAGAAAATAGCAAAAACTGTGCAACCGTTATGCCAAAAACTTTCAACACTTCCAACAATGTAAGAGTTGCTGCTTATTTCAAACATCCCACTATTTTCCCAACAACTAAATTCCTATCATGTAGACCAAAACTACCATTAACATTTAACTTACTGGATCTATGCGGACGCACTAAGCTAAGCCCTATACTTAACGTAGTCTTTCGATGACTGGTACTAAAATTAAATATTGTTTAAATATACTTCAATTTATAAAAATTTAAATTTGTATACAAAAAGAAAAATTTTGGTTTATAACTAATTACAACTAACTTCAAATAAACATAAAAATAACTTAACCTAGATACATAACAAATATGTTCATTTTTTTTTGTTTGTTTTTGTGCTGTGTTAAAGTTCTATTTTTTTATTTTTTTTAAATCTATCTAAGCCGGCTAGGCATTTAAGAACAATTTCTTTAACAGCTATAGTGTCAGATCAATGACCAAGAAGACATCACGAAGCATCCTCTCCCTCATTTAATCACCAGAATTCTTGGTCCTGTCTATGAACATCCTCTATGCCAGGAGCTGATACCGCCTTACTGAACCTCCTCCTCTGAGCTGCGAGCGACGTCTACATTGTAGGCAAGTCGCCTGTTCACACTATTTCGGGAAACATGCAAGATGGAACCGCATTTCTATCCTGAATCAGGCCGTTAATATCCAAATAGAGGAAAGCCTTACTGGTGGAGTTAGGGAGTTAAGGCGCACTGTCTCATGGTACATGAAGTTGGGGTAAAAGTAAAGCCCTGGAGATCAGATTATTGCTCGAGGTCATTGCTCTTGCAACGTGTCTCCGAATGCGTTTAATAAGAAAGTTATCCAATCGGATAAGGTTGGCCCCGTTGTATAGGACCTTATTAGAAACGAAATTTTGTACTGAGACTCTGGAGTTCGATATAAATGGAGACATATGCAAGCATAGGCCGAATGAGGGCCGTGTAGTAGATCACCTTAACCTTGGCATCGAATTGGCTGTGAACAATACTCACTCCAGTACCAGCATTCCACCTAACGCACGGGGAAAATCGCCTCAAAATGGTTTCAACAACACGGGCGTCGACGAGACTAATAACCTCTTCACCATGGAAGAATTCGGTATATTCCCTGAGGGAAAAGCATCTACTGATATAAAAATCTGCTGAAAAAATGATCCTTGAAACGTGGAGATCCTAACTGTAGGCACAGAAAATTCTGTTCTGTATCCTCCCAGTCCAACTTATGTTCCTGCTTGTTCTCATTTTAGTCCTTCAGTTTTTGGTATTTTTGTTACAATTTGTCCTCAACTTTTAGCGCTGAGGCTCAATATGTAATTCCATAAGAGGCAGACTACTCTGCAAGGCCAGCATGCAATGTGGAGTAGCTTTCTTTTCTACAGGAAAGCCAACGTATTCGCCAATCGATATTAATAAAATTCCTGAATTCGTGGACTTCTTTATCGTAGATATCTCCGGAACGTTGAAGAATGCTATGATCTCTGCTCAGATCACTCGGTGGTTATTTTGAAGTTGGGTAAAAGCCTGGCGAAAAAAGATAGAGCGCCTAGATTGACTTATGAAAACACCAATTAAGACGGCTTAAAAAAAGACTGCAATGAAAACGTAAGTCTGAATGTTTCTCTTGAAACGCCACTGGAAATAGGAGACGAAATCGACAAACTACTTGAATCATCTTCCCGCTTACCTCGAAGGTTTGACCCAACTCCTCTTTAAGGAAAGCCGTTCAGTCCTTAGTGCTTGCTTGAGAATTTCATACGTGGAAAGTCGCAGAAGCCATAATGGTTTCGAAACCCGGATAAAGTCCAAGCGACAAAAAATCATACAGACCAATTTCGCTCCTATCGATACTATCTGCAGGTCTTTGAGAACATTTTTCTAAAACGATTTCAACCGGCAATTGAAGTAAGACTTTTCCGTGTTACATACGGGACTGAATACTCAGAATTCAAAGAAATTCACGCCGGTGTTCCCCAAGGAAATGTTCCGGGTCCGATTCTGTTCATGCTTTATACGAGAGACATACCCAAGATGAAGGAACAGTCGTTGCCACGTTCGCGGACGACACGGCCGTCCTCGCAATGGATGATACAGTCGAATTGTCAACGCGAAAACTCCAGCGAGCTTTAGACAAAATTAGTGAATGGACGAAGACTTGGCAGATCGTTTTAAATGAGACCAAATCAACAAATGTTATAGCAAATAAATCTGTTTTTGAACTCTCTTCAAATCCCGTATTCAAACGAGGCGAAATATTTAGCAATGACTCACTCACAAAAAAAGAGCGACGAGCTCGAAATCAGGCTTAGAGAAATGTATTGGCTCCTCGGGAGATACTCAAAACTAAACTTAAATAACAAACAACTTTTAAATAAGCAAGTGCTAAAACCTTATTGGACGTACAGTATACAGCTATGGGGTAGTACCAAAGCAAGCAATAGATCGACGATAAAAAAAATAAAATTTCAAAACAAAACATTAAGAGCAATTGTGAATGCTCGGTGGTATATAAGAAATAGTGACATTCACAGAGTTTTGGGAGTTGCTACCGTGCCTCCCGAAGTAACTACCTTTGCTCAAAAGCTTCCTTCCTGCCTCTACGATCACTGCAATGACATAATTATACAAACTCTGGATGAGACTAACCTTGTGCGTCGATGACAACGAACAAGACCGTTGAATCTAGCGCCTTAAGTTGAGACCGCATACATACGCGATAACCTACAAAAAATTAAACTACTTGTTAAGGAAACTTAGTCGTAGGCTAGAAGTCTTGGGAGGTTTTTTTTTGTGAGTACGAGTCACTCACTGTTATGGGCACGCGGTGCCGGTCCTCACAGTGCCATAGTGAAGACAAAAAAAAAACTTTTAACGCAACCAAGAGGTATTAATGATCCCCCGTCTGATCGAAACAAATAAACGAATTCTTGAAGATGCTGCTTATGGAGCTGATACATCCGCCCATACTTTACTTATAATGTTTGGCATGCACCTTACCAAAGAATTGCCACCATGCATGGAAATAGCTGATTGCTGAGCCAACCCCTTCCTACCAGGGGGGGAAAGGTTGTTCTGTATATTCATTAACTATTCTTTCACTGTCTTCAAGAGCCAGCGTCGTGGGCTTAAAGCCAGCTGTTTGGGTTTCCTTAGAACATCCAGCTTTCCTTGAGCTGGGAAGCTGCGTAAGCCCTTTTCTTTATACGAAGAATTTTCTTCTCCTTCCCTCTTTTGGCTCGGCAATCTTCCCTCGCTGCCCTCATTTTGTGCTGCAGCGCTTGCATGTGTGCATGTTCTGTCACCTTTTTCATCATACGCATTCATTATCCTACCAAGGGCTCTTTTTGGGTTGTAGCTGGTAGCTCTGAGTTTGGCTGCAAACTCATTGGCGTCTCAATCATACTCTAGATAGGCTCCGTCCACGAGGTTAAAAAACGCCTCCTAGATAGATTCTTCAGCTTCGTTGGTTCGGCCGTGTGCACTTATTTTGAAATATTGGCTGCTGATCACAGTAAGACGATTGCTGATCGGTCTTAAGTCAATCACCATTGAGCGTAGCCGATCTCCTGGACCGGGGTGATATCTGCGTTGTACCGCGTGAAGACAGATTCAAGTTTTTGAATCAGCACTTAGAGTGTACAACGTGCAGGTGCAAACTCTCAATTCTTAGTCTGTGGACGTTCCGGATCGTGATCTTTAATGAGGGAATGCATAATTTTACTTGTTTTCTTTTTTTGTTTTTTGTAAGCGATAAGAAATTTACCCCGACGGCACAATCGATGGAATTGTGACAGATTGTTTTTGTGCTGAATTCCCTTCAGGATCCCTTAAATTTCTCAGTAGCGACACTTTCCACTGCGCGACGAACTATCATACCAGCACAATTTTCGAGTAGCGGATTCGCGCTACGGCGCCCTGAAACGGGGTAATTGTATTGAGCTGTCTATTCGAGAAAACAGTGACTGACTGAGTGACTCGGCTTGATTATACGTTTTCACATTTTATTTTGTTTTGAAATTGACGAGTGAGGCTGTAGATCTATCCAAACATTTTGACTTTGAAGATTTAGAGTAAAATATATGTTCCTTTCATAGGAAGAAATAAGTGATATTGATCTTACTGATTCAGATTTGCACACCCCCTTCAAACTCGTAGTAAAAACCGCCAACAATGGTTAAAAATGTGCCGTAAGATCAGTACAATGCCAAGCGCTGGGTTTATGTTATAATATAGTAAATGTACAGCTGTCTGAGATTTAAAACCAAATGGTCTTACAAGCTCACCCAAATTGACGCAAGGACTAAAAAGCTCCGCCAACCATTTTTATGTTTTTAAAAAAAGGAGTAATGATATCCGCTCTCGAAATAAAAATGTTGCGTGGTTTCGTTTTTGAAAATCGAGGTTCACAAATTCATTCGCGCAGCACAAACGCATTGGTTGACCTAAGAATTATATTTTAAAAAGCAAATGTAAACAACTCGGCTCACATCTATTGAACAAGTTGCCCACTCAACAATCTATACTCTATCTCTCCTCTTTCTCTTTATAGAAATATAAATGTCAAGGGATCAAATTGAACGAACTCATTGAAGTGAACTGGGTCCACGTAATGAGATACATCGTTTCCGTCCAGAAAATATTTTCTTCGAAGCAGTTAAAAAATAAAAATTGGATCGGATTGGAATTCGAAAACGCTTCAACTTTTCGAATCCGATTTTGAAATAATCTTAATATCCAAAAAGCAATGTTAAAAAAACAATAAATATATTGCTGCCGTTGATGGGGGCCTTGCCTCGAATAACATCAAGCAATCAGCATCAACTAATCGACGACGTGTGGCAGAAATTATCATATTTTGAGCGTCCGAGAAATATCGACGTTAAAGACCCATTGATGTTTTGGAAAGACCGCGGAGGCATCTTTGACATAGGTCTGGAGGACCGCGGCACGCTTGTAGTTACTTGGCTAGGCTCGTCGGATGAGGAAGTCCTTGTCTTCTTCTAGTACTCATCAGCGAAGAAGAGTCGAACCTAAGAGAGCAAGATTTCCTGCTGTATGAGGATCCAAGTAAACGAATCCGGGACCGACTAAGACCGACTAAGCTACCCTAAAACTATCCCTATGCTAATCTAAAAGCACTCAAAATAAAACTTTCCTAATCATTATCTAGCTTTACCTATCTTAGCTAATAACAAAACTTATTAACCTAGCTACTTTAAATAAACTTAGGTACGAAAATAGACTTAAGCTTCTAACTTCTTCTTCTAAACAAAAATAATCACTTTTTTATATAAATCAAAAGAAAAAATTGTAAACACAAAAAAGAGGAATTTAAAAATACATAGGGATAAAAAGAAAATGCACTTAAAACTTGACCCAATATTGACGTCCCTTGGTCCCTTGGTTGTGTTCTGTCGTCTCCCTCATCCTGTAGCATAATTTTAAATTTAGTCTGAATTTTTCAAAAATTTCACCTCCACTAAGTTTGCGGTTCACCCGAGTCTATCCCGGTCCTTGGGGAATTTATTTCTACGGATCACGTCTAGCGTTTAAAAAAATTCTTGTATGTATGTACATATGTAATATGCTCTCTTTTTTTTCCTTAATAAACATATCTCAATTTAAGTCGATCTTATCTGATCTCAACCTTTTCATTCTGTCACAGCAAAAATATTTTTTTTGCATTTTAAACAATTTTATTTTTTCTTTTTATTGCCACTTTGCCAGCGAGCACTTCCTCGTTTGTCTCTTAAATGACCAACTTTGTTTCCATGGTCATTGTGCTATCGATTTGTGGTGGCCTATTCCATAAATTGTCCGAGCATTGAGAGGAAAAATCAGTCGTTATCTTTCCCTTTCTCAATCTCTCCGTCAAGTCTTAATGCGATCACCACAAGTTATTAGGCTTTTGATTCTAAGTGGCATCCAGAGCCATTTAGATATTGTCATTTAAATCATATGAAGTAATTGCGGATTTTTTTAGAAAATAATAGACATTTTTTTCATGGAACGAAATAACTTTATTCTGAAACGTATTACCCATTTTGAGCAATGACCTTTTGCCACCTTTCAGGCAGCATCATAATTCCACGTTCATAAAACTTCTGGTTTTAATCAGCAAAAAACTGAACCAGTTACGATTTTACATCATCATTATTATTGAAATTTTTACCCTTCAATGAGTTTTGCAAATATCGAAATAAAAAGTAATCAGATGGTGCAAGGTCAGGACTATATGGTGGATATGGCCAAACATTCAAACCAAGCTCCAATAAATTTTGCCGAGTGACCAAAGATGTGTGTGGCCTTCCACTGTCATGATGGAATGCAATACCTTTTCGATTTGTCAATTTGGGCCGCTTTTCTTCAGCTGCATTGTTCAATGTAGACATTTGAATTGATCGTTCGGTTGGGTGGTAAAAGTTCAAAGTACAAATCCCACCAAACTGATAACATAACTTACTTTTGATGAATATCAGCTTTTGATTTTGTTTGAGATGGATCACCTGGCTTGCTCCACGATCATTTCCTATTGACATTGTTGTAAACAACTCATTTTTCATCACCAGTTATCAATCGTTTTAAAAATGGATCATTTTCATTACGTTTCGCAGATGTTAATGCGTTGTGTTAAATGATTTTCTTTCAGTTAATGAGGAACCCATATATCGAGTTTTCGTACATAGCAAAGTTGTTTTAAGCTTTTTTCAATGCATGTATGTGATACATGAAGCTTCTCTCCAATTTCACGCGTTGTACTGTTACGATCCGAATCGATTATTGCTTTGATTTGGTCGTCATCAACTTCAACTGGACGACCAGAACCTGACATACTATACAACAAACGGATCCAAATTTGTGCTGAATTTAATTTGGATTCCACATTCAAAGGCTGACAGTGGCACTGACCATTGTTGTTTATAAGAAGTAGGTTAGTTAAAAACGTAAAGCATCCTTATTAGACTGAGAGCTAGTGAACCCTCCAGATAACGATATTCCTGTAAGGATAGAAATGTTTTCAGTGATGAATTATACCATGCTAAATATAGTAACCATGGCCTGGCAGGTCTCAGCCTTAAACATCAGCGGAACCTATATTCTTTAAACTGTTAATAAATATTAAAAATATAAAAGCTTGAAAATTTACTACGACTTAATTTATTCATTATAAAGTTAAGAAAAAAATTGCCAGGCGATTTTTGTGAGCACAAGTACTGGACAAATGGGTTACAAGGTGAATAGTGTATAGCTTGAAATAAACGTTGCTTTGCTGGTTTGAAATTTGTATACATATTTAGGCAGGGGATCTAGAAATAGGAGGCACAATGACAGACGGTTCTGGCTAGCATAAGACCTTGACAGGAAACACGCTATGGATGTTCGAGTAAAGAGCATAATGTGAATTGAGTGATGCAAGTGCTATTGCATGGGACTTAAAATTATAAGGAAATATATAATGTGATCTATTTAAATAAGTTAAGGATTAATTTGTTTCAATATCCAACTCCTTTACTACTCTTTTCTTCATCATCATCTGACTCTTCATAACAAACTTTATCTTCTGAAGTCAAAAAAAGTTTGAAACATTAATTTTTTTATGAATCGGATCTTGCGCTATAACATAACACTATCTATTAATATCGTTGAATAAGTAAGTAATATACTCAGCTATATACTTCCTCAGCTTCATTTGATTCGTTTTCATCAACATCTGGTGGCTGTTGTAAAAGAACTTCATTGATTGGAGAAGTCACTGTATCTCCCTCAAACCAGTCAAAAACATATTTGTTACCGATTATATACCAACCATAATCTTCAGGTGTAAGAACTGTTAGAACTTTCAAACAACTTTTTTGCCAGATATTTGTTATATCATATATGATGTTCTCAATAATTGTCGGTGTGGTTCACGTTGGCATGGAGGTAAAATCAATGAATCGTAACTGATGAGTTTCTTCATAAATATTTTAGTACTACTCGTTTTGAATGTTGCTGAAAACTTTCCACAGCATGTTCATCTTTAATACCATACATACGAACTTTTCAAGTCATCGCTTTCTTACCCTGCGAATGCCTTTTTATAGCGAATATATTTCTTTGGAGTAATTGGAGGTTGAACTCACAACCGGTCAATGCATGGAAGCCTGGCAAGCTTTGGCATAAAAGAGGCCTAATTTCACGTATAATACTTAAACATTAATTCCTTTCCTTGAACTTTAAGTCCCATATTCTATAAAAACGTATAAATTGTTGTTACAGAGGTGATCTGTGTTCCACAGCACTTTTAAACAAATATCAGTGTCAGATTTTTTTAATAGATGCACAATTGTCCATTTGGCATGCATAGTATATAATCTTCGTGTCGACTTCTCCATGCTGTGGACATAGAGACAGAATTGTTATGAATACTATAAGTATGATATTCTTTTAATTTTCCTCCTGTACTTTAAAAAATTAACAAATAATTTTCAACTTTGCTTGGGGCTTTTGTGCCATAACCAATATTGTATAAGCATTTATCATCAAGATTGAGCTGAAACGGGTCCAGAAGTTTTTCAAAAGTATTTATAAAACTCCATAACTGTGCAGAACATCTTTTTATACTCTTCCATACTCTTCCAAGTCAGCTGAAACATAATGTTTTCGTCCTAAGCCAGCAACCTAAATTGTATATATTTTTTTTTGTTTTTATTATTGGCTCGCTCTTCAAGAGGATATGAATTCTTTTATAATGCGTGTAGTACAGAGTGAGCGGAAGAACTAGGAGAAGAATGAATGATAATGTAGTGATTTGAGAAACTCAGATGTATTTATTTTCAACTCACTTTCGTGGGTGGAGACCGAAACGGGACGGAGGTTTTTGTATCGACCTATTAGCTTTCACCTAATTCGCAGGATTTTATTCGACATTTGTTTGACACTTTGAAAGTTTGTAAGACTTAGCAAAACAACTCCGCTGTCAGTGTAATGCTGCAGAGCCATCCACACACAATCTACACAAACTATTTTGACAACTCGAAATAGGAATTAAGCCGATACAACAACCACTACAATAACGCCACCGATTTAGTCAGACTTCTTTAGTTGGTGGACCAATCCAGTAATAGTGCCATTAACTTTATCCCAATGGCCAATGGTGACTGGACCAGATTCGAAAAACTAGACCACTCTAGGAATCGAACCTGCAACCTATCAATTAAATCAATTGAAAGGCAAGCGTCTGTTAACGTCCATTGTATATGATGTAACATAATTGTAGTTCTAATGTCATAACTTCTAAGGCGTCACTGGTGAGCAGAAATTGAGTTGGTGAATTGAATCACACTGCTAAGTCTCCCTGCATCCGCATTAATAGTTTGCTCGAGCACTTAACTTATAGGTTGTCTTAAAAAGGATTTATTGGTATCCTTCTTTCATTGGTTTTGCAACAGACGGATTCGTAATTCGGACTTTTGAAAAAGTTGTCATGGTATTTTATTAGCCATCGTGAATAATTTGGCTCGTAAGTAAATAAGAATATTCTTGCTATTTTTGATAAAATGTTTATATATTGAAAAGTCTCCAGTCCTTATACTTCGACTCAGTAACTGATAATAATGAACAAGTTGCATGGAAATGAGAGCTTTTCCAAAAGCTCCGTTTCTACATTTTTCTTTATAAATTTGGTATTCAGTCATCACTGTGGATATCTCTCCATCTTGTATTAAATTTCCGTATAGACCAAAGTTTATTTCTTATTATCACAAGCTCTTGGACTACAAAGCTTTAGCAGATTTCAAATTCAAAACAAAAAACTTCAGAAAAACAAAGCGCACTGGCCACTGCAAGTCTGATTGAAATACTTAACTTATAAGCTTTTCAGAAAATTTTATAGCAACATTTTGGAAAGCTTTTCCTTATTTATTCAGTTTTTTAGCAACACTTTGCAAAGCTTTTGCTTATTCTTGCTGTAGAATCGAGTAAGGGACAAGGAAAATACTTGCATGCACTTTATGGTGGTGGGACGCTCAATCACTCGTCGAATAGATTTAAAAAATTTTAACCAAGTTAACTTGTTGCAAAATGGAAGCGAATAAGTAAATATCTTATTAAGGTTTGGTCAATTAACAATTCAAGTGTCATCCAATAGGGTCATACGAATTTTGACAGTTGATAGCGGTCATATTGTTGAAGCTACATCCGTTAAATTGGTTGTCATGTATTCAGTCTGTTCTGTCCAATCACCATGGACAGATATGTTGTATAAAAATTGGTGTTCTTGACCGCTTTACTATGGTCGCCATAATCGTCCTTCCGAGTGGACTACTCGCAGTGTGATGGATAAAATAAAATTCCACGGACCCATGAGCTGCCTTTCTCTTATCTTTTTACGATGAGCTCCTCTTTAATTTTGATTTCTTGCTTTCGCAGTTCTTATAAATTTTGTTCAAACTTTTTTCCATCCAAATGCCTTTTCCCGCGTTTCGTAGTTTTTAGGGTTCCGTACCTAGAAAGGAAAAAACGGAACCCTTATAGGATCACTTTGTTGTCCGTCCGTCTGTCTATCAAGACCCTTATTCTCAGGAACGCATCGAGGTATCAAGCTGGGATTTATATCAAATACTCCAAGCCAACGCAATCAAAAGTTTCAGCCTTGTATGCCGCAAATTTTTGACACTCGCAAGGGAATCAAAACCTACAGGGTACTCCACGTGAAGTCAGAATCGTCTTAAGGCACAGATAAAGGAAAAATTGCGAAATCCGTAAATTTAAAGTTACATATTATAATAAAAATTATTTAAAACTTACTACCCGTTTCCTCATGCAGTCGTAGATGAAAGAAAATTCATTTCAAATACTTAGGTCATATTGCCTTTAAGCTGCGAAAATAATACAATTATCTAAATCAACGCAAAAACGCAAACCGGACCAATCCGGTAAACTACTTGGAACGAATATATGCTCCACAAACGACATCAGAGTAAATTACCGCAGCCAGTCACTAACGCTTCGATTTGTCAAAATAACTGGGATCCAAACTCCTCACACAAAGGACACAAAATACTCTACAAACCGCTAATTTTGCTGGTCTTTCTTTATGAAGCCAATTGCGGGCTGCCTCGGCTGGCCATGCAGTAGCCTACACGATCGGTCCAATTTTTAAGCACATTATCGATTGTGTGCAGCTGTATTTCACCTATGGCTTCTCGAATATTGTCCTTTCAAGCGTCAATTGTCTCAGGCTTGTCGGCGTAGCACTTATCTTTGAGGGCACCCCACAAATAATAGTCCAACGGTGTCAAATCGCAGCTCCGAGGTGGCACGTAGCGCCGTCCTGTTGAAACCAGATGTTGCCAATATCCTCTTCTTCAATTTTTGTGAGCAAAAATTCGTTCAACATGGCCCGATAACGATCGCCATTGACTGTAACGGTCACTTCGTGCTCATTTTCGAAGAAAAATGGCCCAATTATGCCTCTGGACCAAAATCCGCACCAAAAAGTGACTCGTTTTGGGTGCATCGGCTTTTCAATGTATGCGTGCGGGTTTTCTGTGCCCCAAATGCGACAATTTTGCTTGTTTACATACCCGCCAAGATCAAAATGAGCTTCATCTGAAAAGATGATTTTTTTGGCAAAATCGGCATCTTCTGTAAGTCGATCGCAGGCCCACTTAGCGAAGCGAAAACGCATTGGATGGTCAGTTGGCTTCAACTCCTGAACCAATTGGGCTTTGTCTGCCGTCATACCAAGGTCTTTATGCAAAATTCGTCTCATTGATGTCTCCGAAATGTTCAATTGTTGAGAACGACGGTGAATTGATGTTGATGGCGCTTCACGCACACTTTCTGCCACAGCAGCAATATTCTCGGGTATACGCACTATTTTTGGCTTTTCACGCTTTGGTTTATCGATGAGGATGCCAGTTTCTTTCACTTTTTTCACAAGAAAACGAACATACGGAGCTGACGGTGCTTCTCTTCTTCCAAAATCCGTACGCAATTTTCGCACCCACTCTGCAACATAACCATGATTTTCAAAGTAATGTCGCAATATTTCCCAGCGTTGTTCAAGAATATACACACCCATATTCGTTCAGCGGAAGGATAAAACTAATTATCTGTCAAATCAAACATGAGCTAAGTGTTAGCATTCACGAAATAAGCACTACTTGAAAAAAAAAGTTAGATGGCGGACCCTTTATTATTAAATTTTTTTTAAATGAAATAAGTCCTCATCCCATCGCTGTTAATAAACCTAGTACATATTTCCACCCAAACTTTTTAATTAGATACTTAACGGTTGCCCACCCTAACTTCGCGCACAAAGGAATTAAGAAAGGTGGACAAAAAAAGAATCGCGGTTCAATTTCTTGTTTATCATCATCTCGGCGGACACGGTAAAGCTGGACATCACGAGAAGTTGAGCCTAACTCAAACAAAGCGGGATTTTTTTCACTAATCACCGAGTCCTTCAAAAGTCAATTTCTTTAATGAGTTTTTTTTTCCAGTTCACAACACTCACCGCTAGGAGAATCCCCAATAATAGAATCGCCAATAGTTGGAACTTATTCATTTTCAGAATGAATACATGTCTCCGCTGGATTCTGCTCTTTTATAGGAGTCAGATTAAGCCATAGCTAATTTCTCAATTTAATCTTTAAACGAAAAAATAAGTCACGCTGAGCGTTGCGAAAGTTATTTTAGAAGTCATTTCTGATTTTATACGGTTAAACACGTGTTTCTGAATGTCATGTCCCGAACACGATGGCAATACTTTTTTTGTTATTACATACTACTGTGTCCAAAAAATAAGGTGACATATGAATTTAAACTGCGCGCGTCGAAGGATTTGGAAATTTTTCTTTGCATGAAATTGCATGTCAAAATATATTCATAGTGTTTGAGATACGCGTCGTTTTGTGAGCTGCTAAAAGTGAGTTTTTCGTTTTTTGCGATGTCGAAATTTATTAAGCAAAGAATTTGCATTAAATTTTGTTTGCGGAATCAATTTTCTGCTGCGGATACGTTGAGGATGGTGCAGAAAGCCTTTGATAATGAGGCTATGTCTAAAAAAATGTTTACAAGTGGTATGGTGATTTCCAAGCCGGCCGTGAACGTGTCAAAGACGAAGAGCGTTCTGGGCGACCATCAACCTCAACCGATGAAGCTCATGTCCAACAAATCAGAGATTTGGTGTTGAAAAACCATCGATTAACGATTAGAGACCTTGCTGATGAAGTTGGCTTATCGAAAGGCTCAGTCAATACCATTTTGAAGGATGCTTTGGGCCTCAAGCGCGTCAAATCTCGACTGGTACCGAAAACATTGAATTTTTTGGAAAAAAGGCGTCGCGTTGAAGTGTGTGAAACAATGCTTTCCGACTACCAGGATGTCATGAAACGCATTATAACTGGCCATGAGACATGGATCTATGCTTACGACCCCGAAACAACCGATCAATCGAGCGAATATCGTGCCAAAGGAGAGCCGAGACCAAAAAAACCGCGCCAAAGTCGCTCAAAAATCAAGGTCGTGTCAACAGTCAACAAGGAATATTATTTGAACGTTATGCGTCGTTTGCGTAACGCTATCCGCCTAAAAAGGCCGGAATTATCGAAAGACAATTCTTGGTTTTTACACCACGATAATGCACCATCCCATACCGCACTCGTAATTCGTGATCATTTCGCCATAAACTCAACCCATATCGTTCCGCAACCACCGTATTCACCTGATCTGGCGCCGTGCTACTTCTGGCTGTTCAACAAGCTCAAAAGACCGCTCCGGGGACACCGTTTTGATACGATAGAGGAGATTCAAGTCGCAGCGAAGACGAAACTGAAGGCCATCCCGGAAAGTGACTACAACCAGTGTTTCAAAGATTGGAAAATCCGTTGGCATAAGTGCATTGCATCGGGAGGGGATTACTTTGAAGGGGATGAAATTGATTTGGAAGAATAAATAAAGAATTTTCAAAATTAATACAATGTCACCTTATTTTTTGGACACAGTAGTATATCTAATACGCGGTACAAGAAAACTAGTAGAAAGTGTTCCTTGGAATTCTGAAAGGCCACCAACAAAAAAAAAACGTAAACAAAATGTTGTGTCTCTGTCCAAAAAAAATCGAAAGGAGTGATTTAAAAATTGAGTGCAATGAATGCAAAAAACTGTTCCATGCAAAATGCGTCAATGGATTAGCTGCTGATCTTGAATATATGAAAAAAAAACCGTAAAACCTGGAAGTGTTCTCAGTGTTCAACTTCGCGCAGAATCTCACTAAATTCCGACAATATTCCTCTCCCGCTCCCTAATGAAAATCAAATAGACACTTGTAAAAAAAAAACGTAAACATAACAATGGAAATGATTTATAATGAAATTACGTGCTTAAAAAAAGAAATGAAAGACTTAATTAACGTAAACGATCAATATTTTACAAAACGAGAACACTCAACTCAAGTCGACAGTGAATATTTTACAAAACCGATTTAATGCTTTAGAACAGTCAAAGCTTAATAATTCAATTGACATTTGCAATGTTCCAAATGTTGACAGTTCCAGTGCGCTGCAAGCAGCATTGAAAATTATTCGTGTTGGTGTTGGTTATGATCTTGAAGAGCGAGACATTGACTCTTTCCACATCAAAAAAAATAAAAACAATGCGAAATGCTACATCTTCAGTAAACATCGTTTCTCTTAACCTGACTCGGCGCGTAATTAAAGAGAATATTTCGGAAGCAAAGAAAAAGAAGAAACAGCGACTAACAACTAAACTGCTAGATGTTAAATATGATGGTTCGCAAATATATATAAATGAATGCAAAGCAAATTTAAATAAAAAATGATTTTAAATACATATGGATAAGAAACAACATAATTTTTTGCGTAAAAATGAAGGTGACGTTCCTCAATCAATTTTAAAATCTAACTATTTTTTCTTAAATAATGAATCCAAATAACACGTCTAATGCAAAAAATTATGTTGCTCCTCCCATGTTCACTTTGCTCATCCATCAAAATATACGTAGTTTAAGAAAAAATTTTGATTTATTTCTAGCACATTTGAACGCATCCAATTTTAATGCAGTTTTTATTGTTCTAACTGAGATTTGGGTGTATGACTATGAGCTATCCAACTATTGTATTCCTGGTTATGAACCATTCATATAGCTCAGGTGGTGTTGTGGTGTACATTAAAAAAGAACACGAAAGTGATTGTGAAGTTGTAAAAATTGTAGATCGCCTAGTGCCTATATATTACCATTGTGTGTGTATACCGTCTGTATAAAAATAATTTATGTATTGATGTTTTTCTGAAACAACTTAATGACATATTCAAAGATATAAAGACGAAAAATGTATTGGTAGTTGGCGACATAAACATAGATATTTTGAAAAAAAGCAATGACACATATCACTACTTGACATAAATGTCCTCTTTTGGCTTAAAATCCCTTATAATGGAACCAGTTAGAATCACAGACAATTCACAAACATGCATTGATCATATTTTTGTAAGGTAAGCTTCGCACTTTGGACATAACCTATCTGCTGAAGTACTTGATCACAAAATCTCGGATCATTGCATGACTAATCTTAATATTGAGACAATTAAAACAGAGAATTCAGACAAGTATATCCCTTTTAAGACCCAAAATAAAATTAATTAGGAGCAGCTAATAGAGAACTTAAAGTATGAATTTTGGGACTCTGTATATGCAGAAAGATAGATAGATATTTTATTTGGTATCACAACTTTACAAGTAGGTTTGTTACCGCACATTTTACATTCAGAGATATGATAATTTACTTGTTATCTTTCTACTGAAATATTAATTTTATTTTATAAAGAAAAGCGATTTATTATATAACATAACATTAAGATTCTGAAGGAAAATACCAGAAAAACCTCCAATTTAAACAGCAAAAAAAATGTATTTCATAAACAATTTGATGTCAAATAATGGTTTAGCTTTAAACAAAAAAAAAAAAGAAAAGACGCCTAGGTTGAAGTCAATAAGTATAGAACATTTTTTTTAACTACAGATTAATGAATAAATAAATGAAAAATAAATAAATAAATAAATAAATATGTAAATAAATAAATAAATAAATAAATAAATAAATAAATAATAAATAAATGGGTGAATAAATAAATATATAAATTTATAATTTTGTAAAAATCTATGCAAATATATAACAACTTAAAGGTAATTAAACTAAAATATCACAGAAGAAAAAGATGTTATGAAACATGAAACAATATGAGATTAGTATAAGGAAAATTAATAAATAAATAAATAAATAAGGAGAATAAATCTATATAATAAATAACATTTCATGTAACATTAACTGACAGTTTGTTAATTAGACAATTGATTGACTAAAATATTATCCGCGAAAGCACAGCGAATACTAAACGAATGAACAAGTTTCCGAATTCTGTCAGAAATCAATTCAACATTCCCTTTTAGATGCAGTTCTTTAGTTGAATAGTGCCAAGGTAAATTGAGCATCATCTTAAGGAGTTTGTTTTGCGATATTTGCAATCTCTTAATGTGTGTTTTGGCACAGCTTCCGCATACTTGGCAACCATAAAGCAGAATAGCTTGGAATACAACTTTGTAGATAATAATCTTGTTATCATTTGAAAGTTTCGATTTTCTATTTATGAAGGGGTATAACATTTTAGTAGCGATACTAATTTTATTCAATATTTTTTAGATATGATCACTAAAAGTTAACCTCTTATCTAGGTGTATGCCTAAGTATTTAATTGTTTTTTCCCACCTTAGCTCGGTACCATTAATTCTGAGTTGGTTATTGGGAATATAACAAAAATATGCAGAAAGTAATCCCAGTATAGCATATGATCTATTTTTGTCAACGTTCAAATCAAATCATATGGAGAGTTGTACTACTAGTCTAAATAAAAAAAGTGCGCATTTTAAACGTCTTAGGCCATGGATTGACTTTAGATTACTTATAAACATTGAAAGATTCTTATATTAAAATGAATGAAGAATTGAAGAAGGAAGTCAAATTATGTCGGGATACATACTTCGCAACTAAATTTCAAAATTGTAAGGGCAATATAAAAAATGAATGGAAAGTGGTTAACGAAATCCTTAATGAAGTTAATGTCCCAAATAACATATCTAAAATTGAAGTTGAAGGTGTAATGATATCCGACCCAGTAGACATAGACATAGACATGTTTCCAGATGTAGTTGAAGATGTTTCATTGAATAATAGTTTTGTCTTTCAGCCATTTACACCAGCTGAAATCCATAAGTGTATAATGTCACTTGACAATAAGAACTCTTGCACCTCCGATGGTATAACTAACTGTCTCTTAAAACGTATTTCTTTTTATATAATTGATGTTTTAAGTTATTGGTTTAACTCGAGTTTTCACTGTGGTAATTTTCCCTCATCTTTGAAAAATGCCGAAGTCATTTCTCTATTTAAGAAAGGTAACAGAAATTTGCTAACCCAATATCGACCAATTTCTATACTTCCTACATTCTGTAAATTATTTGAAAAGCTGATGAAAAAACGTATTATATCGTTTTTAAATAAAAACAACTTTTTTAGAAATGAACAATTTGGCTTTCGTGAAGGACGATGTACTGAAGATGCTATTCTTAAGCTGTGTAGTGAAATTATTGATAGTTTTAATAAAAATAATCCCAATTTAGTACTCTTCATTGACATGACTAAAGCATTTGATATGGTTAACCACGATATTCTTCTCAATAAATTGTATAGGGCTGGGTTTAGAGGTATAATTCATAAGTGGTTTTCGTCTTATTTGTCCAACAGAACACAACGAGTAAAGCTTAAATAGCAATCAGTTAGAAATAAAAATTGTTGTCCCTCAAGGATCCGTTTTGGGACCGTTGTTATTTTTAATTTATGTCAATTCATTGTTCTACCAAAATCTTAGTTGTAATGTAACAGCATTTGCTGATGACATGGTATTTTTAGCTCTGCAATCCAGCTACATAAGGACTTAAGTATACTACGACAATAGTTCGCTAAGCATGAATTACTTATAAGTAATAAAACCCGACTTATGATATGTAGCCTTAGAGAAGCCTATCCACTTGGCTGTGATGCCATCTTTCATTCGAGCTGTTGCAGAAAATTATCGTTATCTGCTCATACATGTGGTAAAATTAACTTTAATGAAGATTTAATGTGTAGTCCAAGCTGCTTCAAAATAGAGGGTATTAATAGCTATAAGTATCTAGGCGTATTAATTGATAAAAACATGACTTGGAAAGCGCACGTAGAGGACTTAAAGAAATATATGTTATCTGTGACTCGTAAAATGTATCTGTTAAGAGATCAATGTCCAAAAAAAGTTTTGCTTATGTTTTATTACGGGTTGGTTCACTCCAAACTCCAGTACGGCATTGCAAGTTGGGGCGGTACCAATTACAACACATCTGAAACTTTATATTTTGCTCAAAAGCATATAGTTAGAATAATTTGTAAGCAAAATCGATTAGCTCACAGTTGGCCACTATTCCTAAGCCTAAGAATACTTCTGATAAAACATCTTTACATATTCAAGGTTCTTAAAGTTTTTTTCATACGAAGCGGATACAGCGCAAATCTGAGAAGTTCTAACATATACAGTTTAAGAATAAATAGTTTGTGGATGTCTACAATTCCAAAATCTAAAAAAACTCATTGTTCGAAATCCTACACAACAGCAGCACCAAGGTTTTTTAATAAGTTACCAACCGAAATCAGACAGATAGTTCAACGTAGTATGTTTCTCAAAGAACTAAAAAAGTTCATCTTTAGTATGGATAGTTCAGAAGTCATAACTTTTATCAACTCAAATCTCTAATATATTCTTCTTATTAATTTAATATATACATATATAGTGCAGTTTTATTTTTATTTTTATTTTTTGTCTCATAGTTATTTAAATTTGTTATAATTATTGTGATATAGCTCATTGATTTGCTTCAATTATTTCTATTCTTCATTAATTGTTAAAATATTGTGTACATTTTGTAATTAGTCTTACCCCAAAAACATTTCATTTTATTTCTTATCTATATTGAAGGATCATTCGCTTCTAGTTTTTCCTATGAACTACAGAATGATATCCATTCTTTTTCTTAATTGTAAATGAAATATAATATAAATCAATTAATTATTCGATGTAAATAAGAAAATGAATAACAATAAAAAAAAATAAAAAAAAAAAAAAAAAAAAGATACTCTTCAGTACTACATTCCTTACTCGCTCACAACCAGTCATATCGGCCTTGAAGATTGGTTTTATGATGAAGCTTAGTCTCTTAAAAAATCGAAAAAACGGACAGTCCACAGCATTCAATATTTAGAAGAAGTTGTGGTAATGTTAAGCCTTACGTTACACCAAGAGATAAAAAGAGAAGCGGATGTTGCCAATCCGCCTGGTTCCTCTGGTTGCTACTTTGGTTTGTTAGCTAGGGTGAGCTTTGTTAGCTTCTCACTTTGGCCTCTGGTTGGCCTCGTGGTGTTCCCCTATTTTCTGTGCTGTCAGGAAGTCTTTTTGTTCGCCTTGCAAACTTCATGATCTCATCGATTCCAATTTCAAAGAGATGCGCAAAATCCGGTATCAGTACTGACCCCAGTATTTTGTACCGCAGACTCGCTGTTGCTAGGCAGTGGAGGAGGAAGTGTTCCAGATTTTCCTGGAGGTTACTAGTCCCACCATAAGCCTAAGATTCCATATTCAAGAGTTCAGAGCTCGTTTCGCTACGTTCTGTTATGTTTTTGCTGTTCTGCACGTTTTAAGGTTGACCCAGTGACTAATGAATTCTCTTGTTGCCCATTCGTGTATAGCTTTTATAAAAGTTGTCACCGGGACGCCTATTTCCTTAATAGGGTTTTGGTGGCTACTTCCGGCTCCTTTCCTAGCCAGTTCGTCAGCTTTTTTGTTTCCCGTTACACCTTCGTGTCCCGCCGCCCAAGTTAGACTGGCATCGTTCACTCACAACTCAACAAGGAGAACATTAGAAAGCTTTTGAGCTTCCTCTCAGCCCATTGCCTTTTGAGATCACAGCTAACCAAATTAGTACTCACTACAACCACCGAATGCCGACTCTTTGGTTAAGAAGGCGTATCTTCCTCAAAGACTCGCCATCGGACATAAGAAAATCTAATGCTAAAAATATTCCGACCTTCATCAGAAAGATGGAATGTCTGTTAGCCTAAACTGGCTCCCCGCCTAAAGACTACAACAGGCAGTAGACCGCCACTTGGGCTGTGGTTTGGCTTTTAAAGAAAAAAAAAAACAGGAAATAAAAAACATTGTGTGGTTTTGTGAACCACGAAGCAAGTGAAACTTTTTTAGTCATTTACCTGAAAGTTTTCTTGCACTCCTACTTTTCTAACTGCACTTAGCACGGCTCTCATATGCGGGATGTAGCTGGCCGACCTCCGCTATTCGTCTTGTTCTGTTGAGCGCTTAAACGAGTGTCCTTCACAGCATTATTCGAGGATGTGGTAGGGATGGGGGCGAAGTGATACACAGCGTGTTCACTTCCACGTCTCCTTTTAACGCTTCTTGGCTCGCGACTAGCAGTTCGTCCTCTGACAAGGAGATTCCTACCTGAGAGTCCTCTTCCTAAGGTAGTCCCGAAGTCGGTGGAGATCTCACCAGCTTAGGGTTTCTTCGAAAGGGGTCGTTCAGAGAGGAATCATCGTTTGCCAACTTTTGGATATTGTACAACATAGAAATTATCAATTCTTCAAAGTGCCGCTAGAGTAAAAGAAAAGAAAATAATTGCCTACCTCCAGGCGAAAAAAAAATACCCAGATGTACAAACAAATTATCCAACTCCTTTACTACTCTTTTCTTCATCATCATCTGACTCTTCATAACAAACTTTATCTCCTGAAGTCAAAAAAAGTATGATACATTAATTTTTTTATGAATCGGATCTTGCACTAACACTATCTATTAATGTCGTTGAATATGTAAGTTATATACTCAGCTATATACTTCCTCAGCTTCATTTGACTCGTCACTGTATCTCCCTCAAACCAGTCAAAAACATATTTGTTACCGATTATATACCAACCATAATCTTCAGGTGTAAGAACTGTTAGAACTTTCAAACAACTTTTTTGCCAGATATTTGTTATATCATATATGATGTTCTCAATAATTGTCGGTGTGGTTCACATTGGCATGGAGGTAAAATCAATGAATCGTAACTGATGAGTTTCTTCATAAATATTTTAGTACTACTCGTTTTGAATGTTGCTGAAAACTTTCCACAGCACGTTCATCTTTAATACCATACATACGAACTTTTCAAGTATTGCGAATATCTTTTCTGTCTTCTTTATTACGTCATCGCTTTCTAACCCTGCGAATGCCTTTTTATAGCGAATATATTTCTTTGATTAATTGGAGGTTGAAGTCACAACAGGTCAATGCATTGAAGCCTGGCAAGCTTTGGCATAAAAGAGGCCTAATTTCACGTATAATACTTAAACATTAATTCCTTTCCTTGAAGTCCCATATTCTATATACACGTACAAATTGTTGTTACAGAGGTGATCTGTGTTCCACAGCACTTTTAAACAAATATCAATGTCAGATTTTTTTAAGAGATACACAATTGTCCATTTGGCATGCATAGTATATAATCTTCGTGTCGACTTCTCCATGCTGTGGACATAGAGACAGAATTGTTATGAATACTATAAGTATGATATTCTTTTAATTTTCCTCCTGTACTTTAAAAAATTAACAAATAATTTTCAACTTTGCTTGGGGCTTTTGTGCCATAACCAATATTGTATAAACATTTATCATCAAGATTGAGCTGAAACGGGTCCAGAAGTTTTTCAAAAGTATTTATAAAACTCCATAACTGTGCAGAACATCTTTTTATACTCTTCCATACTCTTCCAAGTCAGCTGAAACATAATGTTTTCGTCCTAAGCCAGCAACCTAAATTGTATATATTTTTTTTGTTTTTATTATTGGCTCGCTCTTCAAGAGGATATGAATTCTTTTATAATGCGTGTAGAACAGAGTGAGCGGAAGAATTAGGAGAAGAATGAATGATAATGTAGTGATTTGAGAAACTCAGATGTATTTATTTTCAACTCACTTTCGTGGGTGGAGCCCGAAACGGGACGGAGGTTTTTGTATCGACCTATTAACTTTCACCTTATTGGCAGGATTTTATTCGACATTTGTTTGACACTTTGAAAGTTTGGAAGACTTAGCAAAACAACTCCGCTGTCAGTGTAATGCTGCAGAGCCATCCACACACAATCTACACAAACTATTTTGACAACTCGAAATAGGAATTAAGCCGATACAACAACCACTACAACAACGCCACCGATTTAGTCAGACTTCTATAGTTGGTGGACCAATCCAGTAATAGTGCCATTAACTTTATCCCAATGGCCAATGGTGACTGGACCAGATTCGAAAAACTAGACCACTCTAGGAATCGAACCTGGAACCTATCAATTAAATCAATTGAAAGCGTCTGTTAACGTCCATTGCAAATGATGTAACATAATTGTAGTTTTAATGTCATGACTTCTAAGGCATCACTGGTGAGAAGAAATTGAGTTGGTGAATTGAATCACAATGCTAAGTCTTCTCCCTGCATCCGCATTAATAGTTTGCTCGAGCACTTAACTTATAGGTTGTCTTAAAAAGGATTTATCGGTATCCTTCTTTCATTGATTTTTCAACAGACGGATTCGTAATTCGGACTTTTGAAAAAGTTGTCATGGTATTTTATTAGCCACCGTGAATAATTTGGCTCGTAAGTAAATAAGAATATTCTTGTTATTTTTGATAAAATGTTTATATATTGAAAAGTCTCCAGTCCTTATACTTCGACTCAGTAACTGATAATAATGAACAAGTTGCATGGAAATGAGAGCTTTTCCAAAAGCTCCGTTTCTACATTTTTCTTTATAAATTTGGTATTCAGTCATCACTGTCGATATCTCTTCATCTTGTATTAAATTTTAAATTTAATTTCACCTGCATAGACCAAAGTTTATTTCTTATTATCACAAGCTCTTGGACTACAAAGCTTTAGCAAATTTCAAATTCAAAACAAAAAACTTCAGAAAAACAAAGCGCAAATTAAAGCTGGCCACTGCGAGTCTGATTGAAATACTTAACTTATAAGCTTTTCAGAAAATTTTATAGCAACATTTTGGAAAGCTTTTGCTTATTCTTGCTGTAGAATCGAGTAAGGGACAAGGAAAATACTTGCATGCACTTTATGGTGGTGGGATGCTCAATCACTCGTCGAATAGATTTAAAAAAATTTAACCAAGTTAACTTGTTGCAAAATGGAAGCGAATAAGTAAATATCTTATTAAGGTTTGGTCAATTAACAATTCAAGTGTCATCCAATAGGGTCATACGAATTTTGACAGTTGATAGCGGTCATATTGTTGAAGCTACATCCGTTAAATTGGCTGTCATGTATTCAGTCTGTTCTGTCCAATCACCATGGACAGATATGTTGTATAAAAATTGGTGTTCTTGACCGCTTTACTATGGTCGCCATAATCGTCCTTCCGAGTGGACTACTCGCAGTGTGATGGATAAAATAAAATTCCACGGACCCATGAGCTGCCTTTCTCTTATCTTTTTACGATGAGCTCCTCTTTAATTTTGATTTCTTGCTTTCGCAGTTCTTATAAATTTTGTTCAAATTTTTTTCCATCCAAATGCCTTTTCCTGCGTTTCGTAGTTTTTAGGGTTCCGTACCTAGAAAGGAAAAAAACGGAACCCTTATAGGATCACCTTGTTGTCCGTCCGTCTGTCTATCAAGACCCTTATTCTCAGGAACGCGTCGAGGTATCAAGCTGGAATTTATATCAAATACTCCAAGCCAACACAATCAGAAGTTTCAGCCTTTTATGCCGCAAATTTTTGACCCTCGCAAGGGAATCAAAACCTACAGGGTACTCCACGTGAAGTCAGAATCGTCTTAAGGCACAGATAAAGGAAAAATTGCGAAATCCGTAAATTTAAAGTTACATGTTATAATAAAAATTATTTTAAACTTACTACCCGTTTCCTCATGCAGTCGTAGATGAAAGAAATTGAGATTCGTTTCAAAAACTTAGGTCCTATTGCCTTTAAGCTGCGAAAATAATACAATTATCTAAATCAACGCAAAAACGCAAACCGGACCAATCCGGTAAACTACTTGGAACGAATATATGCTCCACAAACGACATCAGAGTAAATTACCGCAGCCAGTCACTAACGCTTCGATTTGTCAAAATAACTGGGATCCAAACTCCTCACACAAAGGACACAAAATACTCTACAAACCGCTAATTTTGCTGGTCTTTCTTTATGAAGCCAATTGCGGGCTGCCTCGGCTGGCCATGCAGTAGCCTACACGATCGGTCCAATTTTTAAGCACATTATCGATTGTGTGCAGCTGTATTTCACCAATGGCTTCTCGAATATTGTCCTTTAAAGCGTCAATTGTCTCAGGCTTGTCGGCGTAACACTTATCTTTGAGGGCACCCCACAAATAATAGTCCAACGGTGTCAAATCGCAGCTCCGAGGTGGCACGTAGCGCCGTCCTGTTGAAACCAGATGTTGCCAATATCCTCTTCTTCAATTTTTGTGAACAAAAATTCGTTCAACATGGCCCGATAACGATCGCCATTGACTGTAACGGTCACTTCGTGCTCATTTTCGAAGAAAAATGGTCCAATTATGCCTCTGGACACATAATCCGCACCAAAAAGTGACTCGTTTTGGGTGCATCGGCTTTTCAATGTATGCGGCGGGTTTTCTGTGCCCCAAATGCGACAATTTTGCTTGTTTACATACCCGCCAAGATCAAAATGAGCTTCATCTGAAAAGATGATTTTTTTGGCAAAATCGGCATCTTCTCTAAGTCGATCGCAGGCCCACTTAGCGAATTGAAAACGCATTGGATGGTCAGTTGGCTTCAACTCCTGAACCAATTGGACTTTGTTTGCCGTCATACCAAGGTCTTTATGCAAAATTCGTCTCATTGATGTCTCCGAAATGTTCAATTGTTGAGAACGACGGTGAATTGATGTTGATGGCGCTTCACGCACACTTTCTGCCACAGCAGCAATATTCTCGGGTATACGCACTATTTTTGGCTTTTCACGCTTTGGTTTATCGATGAGGATGCCAGTTTCTTTCACTTTTTTCACAAGAAAACGAACATACGGAGCTGACGGTGCTTCTCTTCTTCCAAAATCCGTACGCAATTTTCGCACCCACTCTGCAACATAACCATGATTTTCAAAGTAATGTCGCAATATTTCCCAGCGTTGTTCAAGAATATACACACCCATATTCGTTCAGCGGAAGGATAAAACTAATTATCTGTCAAATCAAACATGAGTGTTAGCATTCACGAAATAAGCACTACTTAAAAAAAAAAGTTAGATGGCGGACCCTTTATTATTAATTTTTTTTTAAATGAAATAAGCCCTCATCCCATCTCTTATAATAAATCTAGTACATATTTCAACCCAAACGTTTTAATTAGATACAAAACGGTTGCCCACCCTAACTTCGCGCACAAAGGAATTAAGAAAGGTGGACAAAAAAAGAATAGCGGTTCAATTTCTTGTTTATCATCATCTCGGCGGACACGGTAAAGCTGGACATCACGAGAAGTTGAGCCTAACTCAAACAAAGCGGGATTTTTTTCACTAATCACCGAGTCCTTCAAAAGTCAATTTCTTTAATGAGTTTTTTTTTCCAGTTCACAACACTCACCGCTAGGAGAATCCCCAATAATAGAATCGCCAATAGTTGGAACTTATTCATTTTCAGAATGAATACATGTCTCCGCTGGATTCTGCTCTTTTATAGGAGTCAGATTAAGCCATAGCTAATTTCTCAATTTAATCTTTAAACGAAAAAATAAGTCACGCTGAGCGTTGCGAAAGTTATTTTAGAAGTCATTTCTGATTTTATACGGTTAAACACGTGTTTCTGAATGTCATGTCCCGAACACGATGGCAATACTTTTTTTGTTATTACATACTACTGTGTCCAAAAAATAAGGTGACATATGAATTTAAACTGCGCGCGTCGAAGGATTTGGAAATTTTTCTTTGCATGAAATTGCATGTCAAAATATATTCATAGTGTTTGAGATACGCGTCGTTTTGTGAGCTGCTAAAAGTGAGTTTTTCGTTTTTTGCGATGTCGAAATTTATTAAGCAAAGAATTTGCATTAAATTTTGTTTGCGGAATCAATTTTCTGCTGCGGATACGTTGAGGATGGTGCAGAAAGCCTTTGATAATGAGGCTATGTCTAAAAAAAATGTTTACAAGTGGTATGGTGATTTCCAAGCCGGCCGTGAACGTGTCAAAGACGAAGAGCGTTCTGGGCGACCATCAACCTCAACCGATGAAGCTCATGTCCAACAAATCAGAGATTTGGTGTTGAAAAACCATCGATTAACGATTAGAGACCTTGCTGATGAAGTTGGCTTATCGAAAGGCTCAGTCAATACCATTTTGAAGGATGCTTTGGGCCTCAAGCGCGTCAAATCTCGACTGGTACCGAAAACATTGAATTTTTTGGAAAAAAGGCGTCGCGTTGAAGTGTGTGAAACAATGCTTTCCGACTACCAGGATGTCATGAAACGCATTATAACTGGCCATGAGACATGGATCTATGCTTACGACCCCGAAACAACCGATCAATCGAGCGAACATCGTGCCAAAGGAGAGCCGAGACCAAAAAAACCGCGCCAAAGTCGCTCAAAAATCAAGGTCGTGTCAACAGTCAACAAGGAATATTATTTGAACGTTATGCGTCGTTTGCGTAACGCTATCCGCCTAAAAAGGCCGGAATTATCGAAAGACAATTCTTGGTTTTTACACCACGATAATGCACCATCCCATACCGCACTCGTAATTCGTGATCATTTCGCCATAAACTCAACCCATATCGTTCCGCAACCACCGTATTCACCTGATCTGGCGCCGTGCTACTTCTGGCTGTTCAACAAGCTCAAAAGACCGCTCCGGGGACACCGTTTTGATACGATAGAGGAGATTCAAGTCGCAGCGAAGACGAAACTGAAGGCCATCCCGGAAAGTGACTACAACCAGTGTTTCAAAGATTGGAAAATCCGTTGGCATAAGTGCATTGCATCGGGAGGGGATTACTTTGAAGGGGATGAAATTGATTTGGAAGAATAAATAAAGAATTTTTTAAAATTAATACAATGTAACCTTATTTTTTGGACACAGTAGTATATCTAATACGCGGTACAAGAAAACTAGTAGAAAGTGTTCCTTGGAATTCTGAAAGGCCACCAACAAAAAAAAAACGTAAACAAAATGTTGTGTCTCTGTCCAAAAAAAATCGAAAGGAGTGATTTAAAAATTGAGTGCAATGAATGCAAAAAACTGTTCCATGCAAAATGCGTCAATGGATTAGCTGCTGATCTTGAATATATGAAAAAAAAACCGTAAAACCTGGAAGTGTTCTCAGTGTTCAACTTCGCGCAGAATCTCACTAAATTCCGACAATATTCCTCTCCCGCTCCCTAATGAAAATCAAATAGACACTTGTAAAAAAAAAACGTAAACATAACAATGGAAATGATTTATAATGAAATTACGTGCTTAAAAAAAGAAATGAAAGACTTAATTAACGTAAACGATCAATATTTTACAAAACGAGAACACTCAACTCAAGTCGACAGTGAATATTTTACAAAACCGAATTAATGCTTTAGAACAGTCAAAGCTTAATAATTCAATTGACATTTGCAATGTTCCAAATGTTGACAGTTCCAGTGCGCTGCAAGCAGCATTGAAAATTATTCGTGTTGGTGTTGGTTATGATCTTGAAGAGCGAGACATTGACTCTTTCCACATCAAAAAAAATAAAAACAATGCGAAATGCTACATCTTCAGTAAACATCGTTTCTCTTAACCTGACTCGGCGCGTAATTAAAGAGAATATTTCGGAAGCAAAGAAAAAGAAGAAACAGCGACTAACAACTAAACTGCTAGATGTTAAATATGATGGTTCGCAAATATATATAAATGAATGCAAAGCAAATTTAAATAAAAAATGATTTTAAATACATATGGATAAGAAACAACATAATTTTTTGCGTAAAAATGAAGGTGACGTTCCTCAATCAATTTTAAAATCTAACTATTTTTTCTTAAATAATGAATCCAAATAACACGTCTAATGCAAAAAATTATGTTGCTCCTCCCATGTTCACTTTGCTCATCCATCAAAATATACGTAGTTTAAGAAAAAATTTTGATTTATTTCTAGCACATTTGAACGCATCCAATTTTAATGCAGTTTTTATTGTTCTAACTGAGATTTGGGTGTATGACTATGAGCTATCCAACTATTGTATTCCTGGTTATGAACCATTCATATAGCTCAGGTGGTGTTGTGGTGTACATTAAAAAAGAACACGAAAGTGATTGTGAAGTTGTAAAAATTGTAGATCGCCTAGTGCCTATATATTACCATTGTGTGTGTATACCGTCTGTATAAAAATAATTTATGTATTGATGTTTTTCTGAAACAACTTAATGACATATTCAAAGATATAAAGACGAAAAATGTATTGGTAGTTGGCGACATAAACATAGATATTTTGAAAAAAAGCAATGACACATATCACTACTTGACATAAATGTCCTCTTTTGGCTTAAAATCCCTTATAATGGAACCAGTTAGAATCACAGACAATTCACAAACATGCATTGATCATATTTTTGTAAGGTAAGCTTCGCACTTTGGACATAACCTATCTGCTGAAGTACTTGATCACAAAATCTCGGATCATTGCATGACTAATCTTAATATTGAGACAATTAAAACAGAGAATTCAGACAAGTATATCCCTTTTAAGACCCAAAATAAAATTAATTAGGAGCAGCTAATAGAGAACTTAAAGTATGAATTTTGGGACTCTGTATATGCAGAAAGATAGATAGATATTTTATTTGGTATCACAACTTTACAAGTAGGTTTGTTACCGCACATTTTACATTCAGAGATATGATAATTTACTTGTTATCTTTCTACTGAAATATTAATTTTATTTTATAAAGAAAAGCGATTTATTATATAACATAACATTAAGATTCTGAAGGAAAATACCAGAAAAACCTCCAATTTAAACAGCAAAAAAAATGTATTTCATAAACAATTTGATGTCAAATAATGGTTTAGCTTTAAACAAAAAAAAAAAAGAAAAGACGCCTAGGTTGAAGTCAATAAGTATAGAACATTTTTTTTAACTACAGATTAATGAATAAATAAATGAAAAATAAATAAATAAATAAATAAATATGTAAATAAATAAATAAATAAATAAATAAATAAATAAATAATAAATAAATGGGTGAATAAATAAATATATAAATTTATAATTTTGTAAAAATCTATGCAAATATATAACAACTTAAAGGTAATTAAACTAAAATATCACAGAAGAAAAAGATGTTATGAAACATGAAACAATATGAGATTAGTATAAGGAAAATTAATAAATAAATAAATAAATAAGGAGAATAAATCTATATAATAAATAACATTTCATGTAACATTAACTGACAGTTTGTTAATTAGACAATTGATTGACTAAAATATTATCCGCGAAAGCACAGCGAATACTAAACGAATGAACAAGTTTCCGAATTCTGTCAGAAATCAATTCAACATTCCCTTTTAGATGCAGTTCTTTAGTTGAATAGTGCCAAGGTAAATTGAGCATCATCTTAAGGAGTTTGTTTTGCGATATTTGCAATCTCTTAATGTGTGTTTTGGCACAGCTTCCGCATACTTGGCAACCATAAAGCAGAATAGCTTGGAATACAACTTTGTAGATAATAATCTTGTTATCATTTGAAAGTTTCGATTTTCTATTTATGAAGGGGTATAACATTTTAGTAGCGATACTAATTTTATTCAATATTTTTTAGATATGATCACTAAAAGTTAACCTCTTATCTAGGTGTATGCCTAAGTATTTAATTGTTTTTTCCCACCTTAGCTCGGTACCATTAATTCTGAGTTGGTTATTGGGAATATAACAAAAATATGCAGAAAGTAATCCCAGTATAGCATATGATCTATTTTTGTCAACGTTCAAATCAAATCATATGGAGAGTTGTACTACTAGTCTAAATAAAAAAAGTGCGCATTTTAAACGTCTTAGGCCATGGATTGACTTTAGATTACTTATAAACATTGAAAGATTCTTATATTAAAATGAATGAAGAATTGAAGAAGGAAGTCAAATTATGTCGGGATACATACTTCGCAACTAAATTTCAAAATTGTAAGGGCAATATAAAAAATGAATGGAAAGTGGTTAACGAAATCCTTAATGAAGTTAATGTCCCAAATAACATATCTAAAATTGAAGTTGAAGGTGTAATGATATCCGACCCAGTAGACATAGACATAGACATGTTTCCAGATGTAGTTGAAGATGTTTCATTGAATAATAGTTTTGTCTTTCAGCCATTTACACCAGCTGAAATCCATAAGTGTATAATGTCACTTGACAATAAGAACTCTTGCACCTCCGATGGTATAACTAACTGTCTCTTAAAACGTATTTCTTTTTATATAATTGATGTTTTAAGTTATTGGTTTAACTCGAGTTTTCACTGTGGTAATTTTCCCTCATCTTTGAAAAATGCCGAAGTCATTTCTCTATTTAAGAAAGGTAACAGAAATTTGCTAACCCAATATCGACCAATTTCTATACTTCCTACATTCTGTAAATTATTTGAAAAGCTGATGAAAAAACGTATTATATCGTTTTTAAATAAAAACAACTTTTTTAGAAATGAACAATTTGGCTTTCGTGAAGGACGATGTACTGAAGATGCTATTCTTAAGCTGTGTAGTGAAATTATTGATAGTTTTAATAAAAATAATCCCAATTTAGTACTCTTCATTGACATGACTAAAGCATTTGATATGGTTAACCACGATATTCTTCTCAATAAATTGTATAGGGCTGGGTTTAGAGGTATAATTCATAAGTGGTTTTCGTCTTATTTGTCCAACAGAACACAACGAGTAAAGCTTAAATAGCAATCAGTTAGAAATAAAAATTGTTGTCCCTCAAGGATCCGTTTTGGGACCGTTGTTATTTTTAATTTATGTCAATTCATTGTTCTACCAAAATCTTAGTTGTAATGTAACAGCATTTGCTGATGACATGGTATTTTTAGCTCTGCAATCCAGCTACATAAGGACTTAAGTATACTACGACAATAGTTCGCTAAGCATGAATTACTTATAAGTAATAAAACCCGACTTATGATATGTAGCCTTAGAGAAGCCTATCCACTTGGCTGTGATGCCATCTTTCATTCGAGCTGTTGCAGAAAATTATCGTTATCTGCTCATACATGTGGTAAAATTAACTTTAATGAAGATTTAATGTGTAGTCCAAGCTGCTTCAAAATAGAGGGTATTAATAGCTATAAGTATCTAGGCGTATTAATTGATAAAAACATGACTTGGAAAGCGCACGTAGAGGACTTAAAGAAATATATGTTATCTGTGACTCGTAAAATGTATCTGTTAAGAGATCAATGTCCAAAAAAAGTTTTGCTTATGTTTTATTACGGGTTGGTTCACTCCAAACTCCAGTACGGCATTGCAAGTTGGGGCGGTACCAATTACAACACATCTGAAACTTTATATTTTGCTCAAAAGCATATAGTTAGAATAATTTGTAAGCAAAATCGATTAGCTCACAGTTGGCCACTATTCCTAAGCCTAAGAATACTTCTGATAAAACATCTTTACATATTCAAGGTTCTTAAAGTTTTTTTCATACGAAGCGGATACAGCGCAAATCTGAGAAGTTCTAACATATACAGTTTAAGAATAAATAGTTTGTGGATGTCTACAATTCCAAAATCTAAAAAAACTCATTGTTCGAAATCCTACACAACAGCAGCACCAAGGTTTTTTAATAAGTTACCAACCGAAATCAGACAGATAGTTCAACGTAGTATGTTTCTCAAAGAACTAAAAAAGTTCATCTTTAGTATGGATAGTTCAGAAGTCATAACTTTTATCAACTCAAATCTCTAATATATTCTTCTTATTAATTTAATATATACATATATAGTGCAGTTTTATTTTTATTTTTATTTTTTGTCTCATAGTTATTTAAATTTGTTATAATTATTGTGATATAGCTCATTGATTTGCTTCAATTATTTCTATTCTTCATTAATTGTTAAAATATTGTGTACATTTTGTAATTAGTCTTACCCCAAAAACATTTCATTTTATTTCTTATCTATATTGAAGGATCATTCGCTTCTAGTTTTTCCTATGAACTACAGAATGATATCCATTCTTTTTCTTAATTGTAAATGAAATATAATATAAATCAATTAATTATTCGATGTAAATAAGAAAATGAATAACAATAAAAAAAAATAAAAAAAAAAAAAAAAAAAAGATACTCTTCAGTACTACATTCCTTACTCGCTCACAACCAGTCATATCGGCCTTGAAGATTGGTTTTATGATGAAGCTTAGTCTCTTAAAAAATCGAGAAAACGGACAGTCCACAGCATTCAATATTTAGAAGAAGTTGTGGTAATGTTAAGCCTTACGTTACACCAAGAGATAAAAAGAGAAGCGGATGTTGCCAATCCGCCTGGTTCCTCTGGTTGCTACTTTGGTTTGTTAGCTAGGGTGAGCTTTGTTAGCTTCTCACTTTGGCCTCTGGTTGGCCTCGTGGTGTTCCCCTATTTTCTGTGCTGTCAGGAAGTCTTTTTGTTCGCCTTGCAAACTTCATGATCTCATCGATTCCAATTTCAAAGAGATGCGCAAAATCCGGTATCAGTACTGACCCCAGTATTTTGTACCGCAGACTCGCTGTTGCTAGGCAGTGGAGGAGGAAGTGTTCCAGATTTTCCTGGAGGTTACTAGTCCCACCATAAGCCTAAGATTCCATATTCAAGAGTTCAGAGCTCGTTTCGCTACGTTCTGTTATGTTTTTGCTGTTCTGCACGTTTTAAGGTTGACCCAGTGACTAATGAATTCTCTTGTTGCCCATTCGTGTATAGCTTTTATAAAAGTTGTCACCGGGACGCCTATTTCCTTAATAGGGTTTTGGTGGCTACTTCCGGCTCCTTTCCTAGCCAGTTCGTCAGCTTTTTTGTTTCCCGTTACACCTTCGTGTCCCGCCGCCCAAGTTAGACTGGCATCGTTCACTCACAACTCAACAAGGAGAACATTAGAAAGCTTTTGAGCTTCCTCTCAGCCCATTGCCTTTTGAGATCACAGCTAACCAAATTAGTACTCACTACAACCACCGAATGCCGACTCTTTGGTTAAGAAGGCGTATCTTCCTCAAAGACTCGCCATCGGACATAAGAAAATCTAATGCTAAAAATATTCCGACCTTCATCAGAAAGATGGAATGTCTGTTAGCCTAAACTGGCTCCCCGCCTAAAGACTACAACAGGCAGTAGACCGCCACTTGGGCTGTGGTTTGGCTTTTAAAGAAAAAAAAAACAGGAAATAAAAAACATTGTGTGGTTTTGTGAACCACGAAGCAAGTGAAACTTTTTTAGTCATTTACCTGAAAGTTTTCTTGCACTCCTACTTTTCTAACTGCACTTAGCACGGCTCTCATATGCGGGATGTAGCTGGCCGACCTCCGCTATTCGTCTTGTTCTGTTGAGCGCTTAAACGAGTGTCCTTCACAGCATTATTCGAGGATGTGGTAGGGATGGGGGCGAAGTGATACACAGCGTGTTCACTTCCACGTCTCCTTTTAACGCTTCTTGGCTCGCGACTAGCAGTTCGTCCTCTGACAAGGAGATTCCTACCTGAGAGTCCTCTTCCTAAGGTAGTCCCGAAGTCGGTGGAGATCTCACCAGCTTAGGGTTTCTTCGAAAGGGGTCGTTCAGAGAGGAATCATCGTTTGCCAACTTTTGGATATTGTACAACATAGAAATTATCAATTCTTCAAAGTGCCGCTAGAGTAAAAGAAAAGAAAATAATTGCCTACCTCCAGGCGAAAAAAAAATACCCAGATGTACAAACAAATTATCCAACTCCTTTACTACTCTTTTCTTCATCATCATCTGACTCTTCATAACAAACTTTATCTCCTGAAGTCAAAAAAAGTATGATACATTAATTTTTTTATGAATCGGATCTTGCACTAACACTATCTATTAATGTCGTTGAATATGTAAGTTATATACTCAGCTATATACTTCCTCAGCTTCATTTGACTCGTCACTGTATCTCCCTCAAACCAGTCAAAAACATATTTGTTACCGATTATATACCAACCATAATCTTCAGGTGTAAGAACTGTTAGAACTTTCAAACAACTTTTTTGCCAGATATTTGTTATATCATATATGATGTTCTCAATAATTGTCGGTGTGGTTCACATTGGCATGGAGGTAAAATCAATGAATCGTAACTGATGAGTTTCTTCATAAATATTTTAGTACTACTCGTTTTGAATGTTGCTGAAAACTTTCCACAGCACGTTCATCTTTAATACCATACATACGAACTTTTCAAGTATTGCGAATATCTTTTCTGTCTTCTTTATTACGTCATCGCTTTCTAACCCTGCGAATGCCTTTTTATAGCGAATATATTTCTTTGATTAATTGGAGGTTGAAGTCACAACAGGTCAATGCATTGAAGCCTGGCAAGCTTTGGCATAAAAGAGGCCTAATTTCACGTATAATACTTAAACATTAATTCCTTTCCTTGAAGTCCCATATTCTATATACACGTACAAATTGTTGTTACAGAGGTGATCTGTGTTCCACAGCACTTTTAAACAAATATCAATGTCAGATTTTTTTAAGAGATACACAATTGTCCATTTGGCATGCATAGTATATAATCTTCGTGTCGACTTCTCCATGCTGTGGACATAGAGACAGAATTGTTATGAATACTATAAGTATGATATTCTTTTAATTTTCCTCCTGTACTTTAAAAAATTAACAAATAATTTTCAACTTTGCTTGGGGCTTTTGTGCCATAACCAATATTGTATAAACATTTATCATCAAGATTGAGCTGAAACGGGTCCAGAAGTTTTTCAAAAGTATTTATAAAACTCCATAACTGTGCAGAACATCTTTTTATACTCTTCCATACTCTTCCAAGTCAGCTGAAACATAATGTTTTCGTCCTAAGCCAGCAACCTAAATTGTATATATTTTTTTTGTTTTTATTATTGGCTCGCTCTTCAAGAGGATATGAATTCTTTTATAATGCGTGTAGAACAGAGTGAGCGGAAGAATTAGGAGAAGAATGAATGATAATGTAGTGATTTGAGAAACTCAGATGTATTTATTTTCAACTCACTTTCGTGGGTGGAGCCCGAAACGGGACGGAGGTTTTTGTATCGACCTATTAACTTTCACCTTATTGGCAGGATTTTATTCGACATTTGTTTGACACTTTGAAAGTTTGGAAGACTTAGCAAAACAACTCCGCTGTCAGTGTAATGCTGCAGAGCCATCCACACACAATCTACACAAACTATTTTGACAACTCGAAATAGGAATTAAGCCGATACAACAACCACTACAACAACGCCACCGATTTAGTCAGACTTCTATAGTTGGTGGACCAATCCAGTAATAGTGCCATTAACTTTATCCCAATGGCCAATGGTGACTGGACCAGATTCGAAAAACTAGACCACTCTAGGAATCGAACCTGGAACCTATCAATTAAATCAATTGAAAGCGTCTGTTAACGTCCATTGCAAATGATGTAACATAATTGTAGTTTTAATGTCATGACTTCTAAGGCATCACTGGTGAGAAGAAATTGAGTTGGTGAATTGAATCACAATGCTAAGTCTTCTCCCTGCATCCGCATTAATAGTTTGCTCGAGCACTTAACTTATAGGTTGTCTTAAAAAGGATTTATCGGTATCCTTCTTTCATTGATTTTTCAACAGACGGATTCGTAATTCGGACTTTTGAAAAAGTTGTCATGGTATTTTATTAGCCACCGTGAATAATTTGGCTCGTAAGTAAATAAGAATATTCTTGTTATTTTTGATAAAATGTTTATATATTGAAAAGTCTCCAGTCCTTATACTTCGACTCAGTAACTGATAATAATGAACAAGTTGCATGGAAATGAGAGCTTTTCCAAAAGCTCCGTTTCTACATTTTTCTTTATAAATTTGGTATTCAGTCATCACTGTCGATATCTCTTCATCTTGTATTAAATTTTAAATTTAATTTCACCTGCATAGACCAAAGTTTATTTCTTATTATCACAAGCTCTTGGACTACAAAGCTTTAGCAAATTTCAAATTCAAAACAAAAAACTTCAGAAAAACAAAGCGCAAATTAAAGCTGGCCACTGCGAGTCTGATTGAAATACTTAACTTATAAGCTTTTCAGAAAATTTTATAGCAACATTTTGGAAAGCTTTTGCTTATTCTTGCTGTAGAATCGAGTAAGGGACAAGGAAAATACTTGCATGCACTTTATGGTGGTGGGACGCTCAATCACTCGTCGAATAGATTTAAAAAATTTTAACCAAGTTAACTTGTTGCAAAATGGAAGCGAATAAGTAAATATCTTATTAAGGTTTGGTCAATTAACAATTCAAGTGTCATCCAATAGGGTCATACGAATTTTGACAGTTGATAGCGGTCATATTGTTGAAGCTACATCCGTTAAATTGGCTGTCATGTATTCAGTCTGTTCTGTCCAATCACCATGGACAGATATGTTGTATAAAAATTGGTGTTCTTGACCGCTTTACTATGGTCGCCATAATCGTCCTTCCGAGTGGACTACTCGCAGTGTGATGGATAAAATAAAATTCCACGGACCCATGAGCTGCCTTTCTCTTATCTTTTTACGATGAGCTCCTCTTTAATTTTGATTTCTTGCTTTCGCAGTTCTTATAAATTTTGTTCAAATTTTTTTCCATCCAAATGCCTTTTCCTGCGTTTCGTAGTTTTTAGGGTTCCGTACCTAGAAAGGAAAAAAACGGAACCCTTATAGGATCACCTTGTTGTCCGTCCGTCTGTCTATCAAGACCCTTATTCTCAGGAACGCGTCGAGGTATCAAGCTGGAATTTATATCAAATACTCCAAGCCAACACAATCAGAAGTTTCAGCCTTTTATGCCGCAAATTTTTGACCCTCGCAAGGGAATCAAAACCTACAGGGTACTCCACGTGAAGTCAGAATCGTCTTAAGGCACAGATAAAGGAAAAATTGCGAAATCCGTAAATTTAAAGTTACATGTTATAATAAAAATTATTTTAAACTTACTACCCGTTTCCTCATGCAGTCGTAGATGAAAGAAATTGAGATTCGTTTCAAAAACTTAGGTCCTATTGCCTTTAAGCTGCGAAAATAATACAATTATCTAAATCAACGCAAAAACGCAAACCGGACCAATCCGGTAAACTACTTGGAACGAATATATGCTCCACAAACGACATCAGAGTAAATTACCGCAGCCAGTCACTAACGCTTCGATTTGTCAAAATAACTGGGATCCAAACTCCTCACACAAAGGACACAAAATACTCTACAAACCGCTAATTTTGCTGGTCTTTCTTTATGAAGCCAATTGCGGGCTGCCTCGGCTGGCCATGCAGTAGCCTACACGATCGGTCCAATTTTTAAGCACATTATCGATTGTGTGCAGCTGTATTTCACCAATGGCTTCTCGAATATTGTCCTTTAAAGCGTCAATTGTCTCAGGCTTGTCGGCGTAACACTTATCTTTGAGGGCACCCCACAAATAATAGTCCAACGGTGTCAAATCGCAGCTCCGAGGTGGCACGTAGCGCCGTCCTGTTGAAACCAGATGTTGCCAATATCCTCTTCTTCAATTTTTGTGAACAAAAATTCGTTCAACATGGCCCGATAACGATCGCCATTGACTGTAACGGTCACTTCGTGCTCATTTTCGAAGAAAAATGGTCCAATTATGCCTCTGGACACATAATCCGCACCAAAAAGTGACTCGTTTTGGGTGCATCGGCTTTTCAATGTATGCGGCGGGTTTTCTGTGCCCCAAATGCGACAATTTTGCTTGTTTACATACCCGCCAAGATCAAAATGAGCTTCATCTGAAAAGATGATTTTTTTGGCAAAATCGGCATCTTCTCTAAGTCGATCGCAGGCCCACTTAGCGAATTGAAAACGCATTGGATGGTCAGTTGGCTTCAACTCCTGAACCAATTGGACTTTGTTTGCCGTCATACCAAGGTCTTTATGCAAAATTCGTCTCATTGATGTCTCCGAAATGTTCAATTGTTAAGAACGACGGTGAATTGATGTTGATGGCGCTTCACGCACACTTTCTGCCACAGCAGCAATATTCTCGGGTATACGCACTATTTTTGGCTTTTCACGCTTTGGTTTATCGATGAGGATGCCAGTTTCTTTCACTTTTTTCACAAGAAAACGAACATACGGAGCTGACGGTGCTTCTCTTCTTCCAAAATCCGTACGCAATTTTCGCACCCACTCTGCAACATAACCATGATTTTCAAAGTAATGTCGCAATATTTCCCAGCGTTGTTCAAGAATATACACACCCATATTCGTTCAGCGGAAGGATAAAACTAATTATCTGTCAAATCAAACATGAGTGTTAGCATTCACGAAATAAGCACTACTTAAAAAAAAAAGTTAGATGGCGGACCCTTTATTATTAATTTTTTTTTAAATGAAATAAGCCCTCATCCCATCTCTTATAATAAATCTAGTACATATTTCAACCCAAACGTTTTAATTAGATACAAAACGGTTGCCCACCCTAACTTCGCGCACAAAGGAATTAAGAAAGGTGGACAAAAAAAGAATAGCGGTTCAATTTCTTGTTTATCATCATCTCGGCGGACACGGTAAAGCTGGACATCACGAGAAGTTGAGCCTAACTCAAACAAAGCGGGATTTTTTTCACTAATCACCGAGTCCTTCAAAAGTCAATTTCTTTAATGAGTTTTTTTTTCCAGTTCACAACACTCACCGCTAGGAGAATCCCCAATAATAGAATCGCCAATAGTTGGAACTTATTCATTTTCAGAATGAATACATGTCTCCGCTGGATTCTGCTCTTTTATAGGAGTCAGATTAAGCCATAGCTAATTTCTCAATTTAATCTTTAAACGAAAAAATAAGTCACGCTGAGCGTTGCGAAAGTTATTTTAGAAGTCATTTCTGATTTTATACGGTTAAACACGTGTTTCTGAATGTCATGTCCCGAACACGATGGCAATACTTTTTTTGTTATTACATACTACTGTGTCCAAAAAATAAGGTGACATATGAATTTAAACTGCGCGCGTCGAAGGATTTGGAAATTTTTCTTTGCATGAAATTGCATGTCAAAATATATTCATAGTGTTTGAGATACGCGTCGTTTTGTGAGCTGCTAAAAGTGAGTTTTTCGTTTTTTGCGATGTCGAAATTTATTAAGCAAAGAATTTGCATTAAATTTTGTTTGCGGAATCAATTTTCTGCTGCGGATACGTTGAGGATGGTGCAGAAAGCCTTTGATAATGAGGCTATGTCTAAAAAAAATGTTTACAAGTGGTATGGTGATTTCCAAGCCGGCCGTGAACGTGTCAAAGACGAAGAGCGTTCTGGGCGACCATCAACCTCAACCGATGAAGCTCATGTCCAACAAATCAGAGATTTGGTGTTGAAAAACCATCGATTAACGATTAGAGACCTTGCTGATGAAGTTGGCTTATCGAAAGGCTCAGTCAATACCATTTTGAAGGATGCTTTGGGCCTCAAGCGCGTCAAATCTCGACTGGTACCGAAAACATTGAATTTTTTGGAAAAAAGGCGTCGCGTTGAAGTGTGTGAAACAATGCTTTCCGACTACCAGGATGTCATGAAACGCATTATAACTGGCCATGAGACATGGATCTATGCTTACGACCCCGAAACAACCGATCAATCGAGCGAACATCGTGCCAAAGGAGAGCCGAGACCAAAAAAACCGCGCCAAAGTCGCTCAAAAATCAAGGTCGTGTCAACAGTCAACAAGGAATATTATTTGAACGTTATGCGTCGTTTGCGTAACGCTATCCGCCTAAAAAGGCCGGAATTATCGAAAGACAATTCTTGGTTTTTACACCACGATAATGCACCATCCCATACCGCACTCGTAATTCGTGATCATTTCGCCATAAACTCAACCCATATCGTTCCGCAACCACCGTATTCACCTGATCTGGCGCCGTGCTACTTCTGGCTGTTCAACAAGCTCAAAAGACCGCTCCGGGGACACCGTTTTGATACGATAGAGGAGATTCAAGTCGCAGCGAAGACGAAACTGAAGGCCATCCCGGAAAGTGACTACAACCAGTGTTTCAAAGATTGGAAAATCCGTTGGCATAAGTGCATTGCATCGGGAGGGGATTACTTTGAAGGGGATGAAATTGATTTGGAAGAATAAATAAAGAATTTTTTAAAATTAATACAATGTAACCTTATTTTTTGGACACAGTAGTATATCTAATACGCGGTACAAGAAAACTAGTAGAAAGTGTTCCTTGGAATTCTGAAAGGCCACCAACAAAAAAAAAACGTAAACAAAATGTTGTGTCTCTGTCCAAAAAAAATCGAAAGGAGTGATTTAAAAATTGAGTGCAATGAATGCAAAAAACTGTTCCATGCAAAATGCGTCAATGGATTAGCTGCTGATCTTGAATATATGAAAAAAAAACCGTAAAACCTGGAAGTGTTCTCAGTGTTCAACTTCGCGCAGAATCTCACTAAATTCCGACAATATTCCTCTCCCGCTCCCTAATGAAAATCAAATAGACACTTGTAAAAAAAAAACGTAAACATAACAATGGAAATGATTTATAATGAAATTACGTGCTTAAAAAAAGAAATGAAAGACTTAATTAACGTAAACGATCAATATTTTACAAAACGAGAACACTCAACTCAAGTCGACAGTGAATATTTTACAAAACCGAATTAATGCTTTAGAACAGTCAAAGCTTAATAATTCAATTGACATTTGCAATGTTCCAAATGTTGACAGTTCCAGTGCGCTGCAAGCAGCATTGAAAATTATTCGTGTTGGTGTTGGTTATGATCTTGAAGAGCGAGACATTGACTCTTTCCACATCAAAAAAAATAAAAACAATGCGAAATGCTACATCTTCAGTAAACATCGTTTCTCTTAACCTGACTCGGCGCGTAATTAAAGAGAATATTTCGGAAGCAAAGAAAAAGAAGAAACAGCGACTAACAACTAAACTGCTAGATGTTAAATATGATGGTTCGCAAATATATATAAATGAATGCAAAGCAAATTTAAATAAAAAATGATTTTAAATACATATGGATAAGAAACAACATAATTTTTTGCGTAAAAATGAAGGTGACGTTCCTCAATCAATTTTAAAATCTAACTATTTTTTCTTAAATAATGAATCCAAATAACACGTCTAATGCAAAAAATTATGTTGCTCCTCCCATGTTCACTTTGCTCATCCATCAAAATATACGTAGTTTAAGAAAAAATTTTGATTTATTTCTAGCACATTTGAACGCATCCAATTTTAATGCAGTTTTTATTGTTCTAACTGAGATTTGGGTGTATGACTATGAGCTATCCAACTATTGTATTCCTGGTTATGAACCATTCATATAGCTCAGGTGGTGTTGTGGTGTACATTAAAAAAGAACACGAAAGTGATTGTGAAGTTGTAAAAATTGTAGATCGCCTAGTGCCTATATATTACCATTGTGTGTGTATACCGTCTGTATAAAAATAATTTATGTATTGATGTTTTTCTGAAACAACTTAATGACATATTCAAAGATATAAAGACGAAAAATGTATTGGTAGTTGGCGACATAAACATAGATATTTTGAAAAAAAGCAATGACACATATCACTACTTGACATAAATGTCCTCTTTTGGCTTAAAATCCCTTATAATGGAACCAGTTAGAATCACAGACAATTCACAAACATGCATTGATCATATTTTTGTAAGGTAAGCTTCGCACTTTGGACATAACCTATCTGCTGAAGTACTTGATCACAAAATCTCGGATCATTGCATGACTAATCTTAATATTGAGACAATTAAAACAGAGAATTCAGACAAGTATATCCCTTTTAAGACCCAAAATAAAATTAATTAGGAGCAGCTAATAGAGAACTTAAAGTATGAATTTTGGGACTCTGTATATGCAGAAAGATAGATAGATATTTTATTTGGTATCACAACTTTACAAGTAGGTTTGTTACCGCACATTTTACATTCAGAGATATGATAATTTACTTGTTATCTTTCTACTGAAATATTAATTTTATTTTATAAAGAAAAGCGATTTATTATATAACATAACATTAAGATTCTGAAGGAAAATACCAGAAAAACCTCCAATTTAAACAGCAAAAAAAATGTATTTCATAAACAATTTGATGTCAAATAATGGTTTAGCTTTAAACAAAAAAAAAAAAGAAAAGACGCCTAGGTTGAAGTCAATAAGTATAGAACATTTTTTTTAACTACAGATTAATGAATAAATAAATGAAAAATAAATAAATAAATAAATAAATATGTAAATAAATAAATCAATAAATAAATAAATAAATAAATAATAAATAAATGGGTGAATAAATAAATATATAAATTTATAATTTTGTAAAAATCTATGCAAATATATAACAACTTAAAGGTAATTAAACTAAAATATCACAGAAGAAAAAGATGTTATGAAACATGAAACAATATGAGATTAGTATAAGGAAAATTAATAAATAAATAAATAAATAAGGAGAATAAATCTATATAATAAATAACATTTCATGTAACATTAACTGACAGTTTGTTAATTAGACAATTGATTGACTAAAATATTATCCGCGAAAGCACAGCGAATACTAAACGAATGAACAAGTTTCCGAATTCTGTCAGAAATCAATTCAACATTCCCTTTTAGATGCAGTTCTTTAGTTGAATAGTGCCAAGGTAAATTGAGCATCATCTTAAGGAGTTTGTTTTGCGATATTTGCAATCTCTTAATGTGTGTTTTGGCACAGCTTCCGCATACTTGGCAACCATAAAGCAGAATAGCTTGGAATACAACTTTGTAGATAATAATCTTGTTATCATTTGAAAGTTTCGATTTTCTATTTATGAAGGGGTATAACATTTTAGTAGCGATACTAATTTTATTCAATATTTTTTAGATATGATCACTAAAAGTTAACCTCTTATCTAGGTGTATGCCTAAGTATTTAATTGTTTTTTCCCACCTTAGCTCGGTACCATTAATTCTGAGTTGGTTATTGGGAATATAACAAAAATATGCAGAAAGTAATCCCAGTATAGCATATGATCTATTTTTGTCAACGTTCAAATCAAATCATATGGAGAGTTGTACTACTAGTCTAAATAAAAAAAGTGCGCATTTTAAACGTCTTAGGCCATGGATTGACTTTAGATTACTTATAAACATTGAAAGATTCTTATATTAAAATGAATGAAGAATTGAAGAAGGAAGTCAAATTATGTCGGGATACATACTTCGCAACTAAATTTCAAAATTGTAAGGGCAATATAAAAAATGAATGGAAAGTGGTTAACGAAATCCTTAATGAAGTTAATGTCCCAAATAACATATCTAAAATTGAAGTTGAAGGTGTAATGATATCCGACCCAGTAGACATAGACATAGACATGTTTCCAGATGTAGTTGAAGATGTTTCATTGAATAATAGTTTTGTCTTTCAGCCATTTACACCAGCTGAAATCCATAAGTGTATAATGTCACTTGACAATAAGAACTCTTGCACCTCCGATGGTATAACTAACTGTCTCTTAAAACGTATTTCTTTTTATATAATTGATGTTTTAAGTTATTTGTTTAACTTGAGTTTTCACTGTGGTAATTTTCCCTCATCTTTGAAAAATGCCGAAGTCATTTCTCTATTTAAGAAAGGTAACAGAAATTGGCTCACCCAATATCGACCAATTTCTATACTTCCTACATTCTGTAAATTATTTAAAAAGCTGATGAAAAAACGTATTATATCGTTTTTAAATAAAAACAACTTTTTTGAAAATGAACAATTTGGCTTTCGTGAAGGACGATGTACTGAAGATGCTATTCTTAAGCTGTGTAGTGAAATTATTGATAGTTTTAATAAAAATAATCCCAATTAAGTACTCTTCATTGACATGACTAAAGCATTTGATATGGTTAACCACGATATTCTTCTCAATAAATTGTATAGGGCTGGGTTTAGAGGTATAATTCATAAGTGGTTTTCGTCTTATTTGTCCAACAGAACACAACGAGTAAAGCTTAAATAGCAATCAGTTAGAAATAAAAATTGTTGTCCCTCAAGGATCCGTTTTGGGACCATTGTTATTTTTAATTTATGTCAATTCATTGTTCTACCAAAATCTTAGTTGTAATGTAACAGCATTTGCTGATGACATGGTATTTTTAGCTCTGCAATCCAGCTACATAAGGACTTAAGTATACTACGACAATAGTTCGCTAAGCATGAATTACTTATAAGTAATAAAACCCGACTTATGATATGTAGCCTTAGAGAAGCCTATCCACTTGGCTGTGATGCCATCTTTCATTCGAGCTGTTGCAGAAAATTATCGTTATCTGCTCATACATGTGGTAAAATTAACTTTAATGAAGATTTAATGTGTAGTCCAAGCTGCTTCAAAATAGAGGGTATTAATAGCTATAAGTATCTAGGCGTATTAATTGATAAAAACATGACTTGGAAAGCGCACGTAGAGGACTTAAAGAAATATATGTTATCTGTGACTCGTAAAATGTATCTGTTAAGAGATCAATGTCCAAAAAAAGTTTTGCTTATGTTTTATTACGGGTTGGTTCACTCCAAACTCCAGTACTGCATTGCAAGTTGGGGCGGTACCAATTACAGCACATCTGAAACTTTATATTTTGCTCAAAAACATATAGTCAGAATAATTTGTAAGCAAAATCGATTAGCTCACAGTTGGCCACTATTCCTAAGCCTGAGAATACTTCCAATAAAACATCTTTACATATTCAAGGTTCTTAAAGTTTTTTTCATACGAAGCGGATACAGCGCAAATCTGAGAAGCTCTAACATACACAGTTTAAGAATAAATAGTTTGTGGATATCAACAATTCCAAAATCTAAAAAAACTCATTGTTCGAAATTTTACACAACAGCAGCACCAAGGTTTTTTAATAAGTCACCAACCGAAATCAGACAGATAGTTCAACGTAGTATGTTTCTCAAAGAACTAAAAAAATTCATCTTTAGTATGGATAGTTCAGAAGTCATAACTTTTATCAACTCAAATCTCTAATATATTCTTCTTATTAATTTAATATATACATATATAGTGAAGTTTTATTTTTATTTTTATTTTTTGTCTCATTGTTATTTAATTTTGTTATATATATATTGGGATATAGCTCATTGATTTGCTTCAATTATTTCTATTCTTCATTAATTGTTAAAATATTGTCTACATTTTGTAATTAGTTTTACCCCACAAACATTTCATTTTATTTCTTATCTTTATTGAAGGATCATTCGCTTCTAGTTTTTCCTATGAACCACCGAATGATATCCATTCTGTTTCTTAATTGTAAATTAAATATAATATAAATCAATTAATTATTCGATGTAAATAAGAAAATGAATAACAATAAAAAAACATAAAAAAAAAAAAAAAAAAAGATACTCTTCAGTACTACATTCCTTACTCGTTCACAACCGGTCATATCGGCCTTGACGATTGATTTTATGCTTGAAGCTTAGTCTCTTAAGAACTCGAAAAAACGGACAGTCCACAGCATTCAATATTTAGAAGAAGTTGTGGTAATGTTAAGCCTTACGTTACACCAAGAGATAAAAAGAGAAGCGGATGTTGCCAATCCACCTGGTTCCTCTGGTTGCTAGTTTGGTTTGTTAGTTAGGGTGAGCTTTGTTAGCTTCTCACTTTGGCCTCTGGTTGGCCTCGTGGTGTTCTCCTATTTCCTGTGCTGTCAGGAAGTCTTTTTGTTCGCCTTGCAAACTTCATGATCTCATCGATTCCAATTTCAATGAGATGCGCCAAATCCGGTATCAGTACTGACCCCAGTACTTTGTACCACAGACTCGCTGTTGCTAGGCAGTGGAGCAGGAAGTGTTCCAGATTTTCCTGGAGGTTACTAGTCCCACCATAAGCCTTAGATTCCATATTCAAGAGTTCAGAGCTCGTTGCGCTACGTTCTGTTATGTTTGTGCTGTTCTGCACGTTTTAAGGTTGACCCAGTGATTAATGAATTCTCTTGTTGCCCGTTACGCCTTCGTGTCCCGCCGACCAAGTTAGACTGACATCGTTCACTCACAACTCAACAAGGAGAACATTAGAAAGCTTTTGAGCTTCCTCTCAGCCCATTGCCTTTTGAGATCACAGCTAACCAAATTAGGACTCACTACAACCACCGAATGCCGACTCTTTGGTTAAGAAGGCGTATCTTCCTCAAAGACTCGCCATCGGACATAAGACAATATAATGCTAAAAATATTACGACCTTCATCAGAAGATGGATAGTTAGCCTAAACTAGCTCCCCGGCTAAAGACTACAACAGGCAGTAGACCGCAGTTTCCAACACTTGGACTGGGGTTTGGCTTTTAAAGAAAAAAAAAAACAGGAAATAAAAAACATTGTGTGGTTTTGTGAACCACGAAGCAAGTGAAACTTTTTTAGTCATTTCCTGAAAGTTTTCTTGCACTCCTTCTTTTCTAACTGCACTTAGCACGGCTCTCATATGCGGGATGTAGCTGGCCGACCTCCGCTGTTCGTCTTGTTCTGTTGAGCGCTTAAACGAGTGTCCTTCACAGCATTATTCTAGGATGTGGTAGGGATGGGGGCGAAGTGATACACAGCGTGTTCACTTCCACGTCTCCTTTTAACGCTTCCTGGCTCGCGACTAGCAATTCGTCCTCTGACAAGGAGACCCCTACCTGAGAGTCCTCTTCCTTAGGTAGTCCCGAAGTCGGTGGAGTTCTCACCAGCTTAGGGTTTCTTTGGAAGGGGTCGTTCAGGGACGAATCATCATTTGCCAACTTTTGGATATTGTACATCATAGAAATTATCAATTCTTCAAAGTGCCGATAGAGTAAAAGAAAAGAAAATTGTTGCCTACCTCCAGGCGAAAAAAAATACCCAGATGTACAAACAAATTTGAGGCGATGGAATAAAAGTTTCACTTTCAAATATCTTTTTTTAGCAGTGTAGATTTCATAAAATACTTGTATTGCCCAGTTTCCAAATATTTAAAAAAACATATTTAAAGAGAAAGAAACGAAAGTGTCTCAAGGTATTGTCGCAGCTTCGTCTTAAACACGACCAATCTTATAGATCGGGGAAAGGTCGAATTGGATAAATATAAACTTTTATTTCAGAAACTACAAATCTGTAGCGAATAGACACAAGTTCTAAGCTCTGATGGATTGTGAAGAAAGTAGTCAAGTAAGAGGTCGCGCACGAAGGGTTCCGCGCGCAACACTATGTTTCTTAAATTTTAGATTTCTCATAGCAGGCAAAGCAAAAGCTCGACATCAAGTTACTGGTCATTCCAATAAAAACAAGAGCTTCTAAAAGGGAAATTAAAAAGGTTGAACAAATAAGGACTGAATACAATCACATGATTTAAAGGTTATTTGATGAAGACTTATTGTAGAAATGTGTGAATTTATGATTCTAATTTTTTTTTTTGCAAATTCATGCGAGGAATTGATCTCAAATCGAGTGAAAATTCGTTCAGAATTCGTTGATGAACGTCAAAATGTAATAGTGTTAGTGGTTAGTCCAATTTCCTACCCTTACGCGAGTCACAACCGTGTACGTGTTGTGTTATCGCAACTAAATATATTGAAGAATTCCTTGACAGGCTTTTTCTACCATACACGCACTAAGGAAATATCCAATCTTAAGGCAGTCGGTCAATAATTTGTGTAGATTACATAACCCTATCTTTGGAAGATTCTTGAGGTACACATTTCTTACCCCGTTCCTGAAGGCGGAGACGGCATCTTTCACTATGGCATTCAGAACTTTCATTTCGTTAAAATAGAAATTGATTCTGGTGCTGATCCATCTACGGCGAAGATTATTTCTTGCCTTTATTAGTTCGATGATAGAGCGTGGAAGAATGTTTTCACTATCCCTTCAGCTTCATCATTACGTCCATCTATAAACTCGCAGGCCGACTGTTCGGCTTTAGCTGCTCTTGGCACCTTCACGCCTACTCCCGAGACCTCTGACGCAGATAAGGTTGATTTCACATATTTGAATCATGAGTTCGAGGATCAGTAGGATGTTGTAATCGCGGATGAAAATAACGGTAACCTTGTAAAAAAGGTGGGAAACGTTCGCGGTCTCACAAATCAAATGAAGAACTTTTAGTGAAGTAGACAGAAGTGCAAGAAAAATTGTATGCGTACGTTAAAAATGGACTGGAAAAAAATATTGAAAAGATTTTAAAGGAGATCGAGCGATATGAGGGAAAACGTCATTATCGCGAAGAGGAGAAATTTAAATTATATAAAGAAGAGACAAGAAAAAATGACAACTAACGAATTGACAAACTAAAATGATAAGACTTGGAAATAAGAAAGAAGCAGTTAGAAATGGAAGAAAAGGTTCTTAAAATCCTTATTTCGAAAGAAAATATTCATAAGTGATATTAATGATAATAAGTGGTATCAGAATTAATAGGTATAGTAATAATACTTTGAGAAAAAATTAAAACCTTTAAACGTTTGATTATATTTATTTAATTATTGGGTTGGCAACTAAGTAATTGCATATTTCACTCATAGATGGCTTAAGTTGAATTTTTAGGTTTGCTCATTTTGTTATTTGATAGTTGGTACTTCAACTGTCAACCAGTAAACAAATTTTTTTTATCGGTTGTGTAGTTTTTGTTTGGCGTCCGATGAAAAATGTGAAATGAAAACGAACATTTACGTCATAATTTGCTTTTTAATTTCCGGAAAGGAAAAAATGCATCTTGCGACAAAAAGTTATGTGCTGTTTATGGGGACGAAGCTTTAAAAGAACGGCAGTCTCAAAATTGGTTTGCCAAATTTCGTTCTGGTGCGTCCAGATGAAGTTGATGACGACCAAATCAAAGCAATAATCGATCGGATCGTCAGAGTTCAACAAGTGAGATTGCAGAGAAGATTCATGCATCACATAAATGCATTGAAAATCGCTAAAAACAACTTTGCTATGTACGAAAACTCGAAAAACTATGGGTTCCTCATGAACTGAAAGAAAATCATTTAACACAACGCATTAACATCTGCGATTTGTTAAAAAAACGTAATCAAAATTATACATTTTTGAAACTATTGATAACTGGTGATGAAAAATGGGTTGTTTACAACAATGTCAATCGGAAAAGATCGTGGAGCAAACCAGGTGAACCAGCTCAAACAACATCAAAAGCTGATATTCATCAAAAGAAAGTTATGTTATCAGTTTGGTGGGATTTGTACTTTGAACTTTTACCACCCAACCGAACGATCAATTCAGACGTCAACATTGAACAATTAACAAAGTTGAACAATGCAGTTGAAGAAAAGTGGCCCGAATTGACATATCGAAAAGGTGTTGTATTGCCTCACGACAATGCAAGGCCACAAACATCTTTGGTTACTCGGCAAAAATTATTGGAGCATGGTTGGGATGTTTTGCCACATCTACCGTATAGTCCTGACCTTGCACCATCTGATTACTTTTTATATCGATCTTTGCAAAACTTTTTGAATGGGAAAAATTTCAATAATTTTGCTGATAAAAACCAGAAGTTTTATGAACGCGGAATTATGACGCTGCCTGAAAGATGGCAAAAGGTCACTGCTCCAAATACAAAACATTGCAGAATAAAGTTATTTAGTTCCATGAAAAAATTGTCTTTTATTTTCTAAAAAAATCCGCAATTAATTTGTTGGCAACCTGATATATAAGTGAATTAATTCGTTGTTTCCCAGTGATTGCTGCTGTCTCTGCCGTCATTCTCAGCTGGAAATTCATTTGAGGCTTCAAGTTGAATAATACGATCTTGTATTTCATTTAATTTATTTTTGATTTATAGTGTATACAAATGTTGATTAATGCGGCACAGACATAAATGTAATGCAGTTGTCATACAACCAAAAGAAAACAAAAACGATTTTTGAGAACGCCTTTTTGTGTTGATCTAAAAGGTTTCATCAAATAGGGTTCAATGCTATATCCGGCATAACTTGGTTTTGAAGAATTTTGTTTAGTACATCTACAATCTGAAACATAGTTTGAATTGTTTCTGTCGCCACTTTCAAATTGCGCCTTAAAAATCCTCCTTAGCTCACTCCAATTCCACATATGAGAATCATGACTATACCCAGGGTGGCATCAATATATCTAATAATCTTCCTTTTATCTCAAACCTTAAATAAATGGATTTTAGTATTTTTGTCTAGTGATATATTTTTAACTTACTGCCATGGTGTTCAAACTATAAAATCCTTTCCTCTTCAAAAAAAGTGTTACTCGTGAAAGAATTTTTTGGCCTGCAATTTGGGGGCCGACTTGAGGTTCCAGAACGTCTATTACCTCGGTTAATATATTGCTTAACTTTGGTTGAGCCAACTCGAGGGTTTAATCACAGTCAACGCCGTTTTTTTAACCACCTTCCCACGAAATCCTCAAAGTGGACGCTTATTTTAAAACAGATGGGACTGCTGTAGCGCGTACCGATTTTTTCAAAAGCTCATCCGTCGATTCGAGTTCATATTTGAAGGCATCCTTATTAGCCTTAAAAAATAAAAAGATAATTAAAAAACTAAAACAGGAATAAAATGTTTTCTACTCACTTTGAATTGTTTAAAATAAAATGGATTCTAATGCTTTTTCTTTATGAATTCGTATCGAATTTATGTTATCGTAAACCTGGGTATTTAAGAAATTCATTGATAAGTGGACAGCATTTCTTTATCTGGATGCATATGGCTATTTTTCAGACTCAAGTAATGCCCCTTTCATATATCATGCTGCCAGAAGAGCAACAGATAAACGAATCCTCCATGTGCCTGCGCACTCAAGGGATGAAACCAATATTTGGAAATACTGCATGAGCGTACCTGATAGAGATGTAAATAATGACAAGAGGTCAAATTTAAATAAATATTGGAGAGTAAGGTTAAGTCGTTTTTTATGTTTTTTATTTATTTTAGTTGGTAAGTACTATTTTCTTTTTTTTTGTTAAAAAATATATATTATAATGAGGAGTTTTTAACCTCCGACTTTTCTTCTCGCACGGAAAATAATAAATTGTAAAGTATCTCAAAACAAAATATGTTCTAGAAATTTAGTCTAAGTAATTATTATAAAATTATATGTAATTTTTAGTTGGCCATTTACGAAAATGTTAATTTATTGATTTAGCGTTTATCTTCTTTAAGAAAGTTGTTAAATCTATGCATTCTTAACCTCATGCACGTCATTTCTTCATCGTCAGACGAAGAAATATGTGCTTAATAACATTTCCGTACTATTCATTATAATTTAAAAATATTTTTTGATATATTCTCTCCCGCTTTGGAATCAAATGATCAAATTTTGACATTAAACCTAGTTACAAGTGCTGCCAATATTTCACAAAAAGTGATTACCCCCCATGTTCTGTATTTCATGTCAAAGTGGAATGAAATCGCTTTTCAATTTCACTGAAAATGATATTAGGTGTTCTGCATTCCGAGTGAGTTCGAATTTTTTAAATCCACTTCGAATTCTTTTCTGAAATGTCAAAATCAACTCTTGATTTAGAATGAATTGAAGCTTTCTTTAGATTTTGCTTAATTTGGCCGTGAGAGTTGTTTGCTGCATTATAAAGAGTATTTTATAAAAAACATGTATGCTATTTTGGGAGTTATTCTCAATGCGAATCGTGAAAAAACCGCCCTATTTTCTTTTCCGAATTCCACGGATTGTGTCATTTAATCGCACATCCGTCTCAAGGTCTTTTGCTGCAAATCCATGTACTACTGTGTCCAAAAATAAGGTGACATTATATTTATTTTGAAAATTCTTTATTTATTCTTCCAAATCAATTTCATCCTCTTCAAAGTAATCCCCTCCCGATGCAATGCACTTATGCCAACGGATTTTCCAATCTTTGAAACACTGGTTGTAGTCACTTTCCGGGATGGCCTTCAGTTCCGTCTTCGCTGCGGCTTGAATCTTCTCTATCGTATCAAAACGGTGTCCCCGGAGCGGTCTTTTGAGCTTGTTGAACAGCCAGAAGTCGCACGGCGCCAGATCAGGTGAATACGGTGGTTGCGGAACGATATGGGTTGAGTTTTTGGCGAAATGATAACGAATTACGAGTGCGGTATGGGATGGTGCATTTTATAAGAATTGTCTTTCCACAATTCCGGCCTTTTTAGGCGGATAGCGTTACGCAAACGACGCATAACGTTCAAATAATATTCCTTGTTGACTGTTTGGCCGGTTGGAAGGAATTCATAAAGCACAACACCACGATAATCGAAGAAAACAGTCAACATGCCTTGATTTTTGAGCGACTTTGGCGCTGTTTTTTTGGTCTCGGCTCTCCTTTGGCACGATATTCGCTCGATTGATCGGTTGTTTCGGGGTCGTAAGCATAGATCCAAGTCTCATCGCCAGTTATAATGCGTTTCATGACATCCTGGTAGTCGGAAAGCATTGTTTCACACACTTCAACGCGACGCCTTTTTTCCAAAAAATTCAATGTTTTCGGTACCAGTCGAGATTTGACGCGCTTGAGGCCCAAAGCATCCTTCAAAATGGTATTGACTGAGCCTTTCGATAAGCCAACTTCATCAGCAAGGTTTCTAATCGTTAATCGATGGTTTTTCAATACCAAATCTTTGATTTGTTGGACGTGAGCTTCATCGGTTGAGGTTGATGGTCGCCCAGAACACTCTTCGTCTTCGACACGTTCACGGCCGGCTTGGAAATCACTATACCACCTGTTAACATTTTTTTTAGACATAGCCTCATCATCAAAGGCTTTCTGCACCATCCTCAACGTATCCGCAGCAGAAAATTGATTCCGCAAACAAAATTTAATGCAAATTCTTTGCTCAATAAATTTCGACATCGCAAAAAACGAAAAACTCACTTAGCAGCTCACAAAACGACGCGTATCTCAAACACTATGAATATATTTTGACATGAAATTTCACATAGATGTCACTGACAGTACTACCAACCTAAAAAGAAAGAAAAATTTCCAAATCCTTCGACGCGCGTAGCTTAAATTCATATGTCACCTTATTTTTTGGACACAGTAGTATATATTCGATCGATTTATGCGCTATAACACTGTTTTTGTAATTTATAAATTCAACATTATCACTTGTAATACCATTTTATATCCAGGAAGGAAACAACTTTCCTTTCTCCTTTTTTAAACATTTTATTTCATTAACAGGTTTCTTGAAAAACTACATTTATGTACATACACGATGAAAACATTCCCCATTGTTTGCCCAATTTTTAATAAAATTACAAATGCAAAATATGATCTGCATTGATTTTATTTATTTTAATATTTAAACTATTTTACAGAGTTTTTAAAAAATGTCTCTTCTAAAACCACAACAGATGTTCATAAATATTTGTAAAGTAAAAAAAAAATCAAAAACAATTTCTTTTACAAAGAATGTGCTCCCTTGCTTTTTGTATGACAGAAATAAACTTAATATTGCAATTTTTAATTGTGGCCATTCTGTTTTTGTGTTTCTATAAATATATATTTAAATTATTTACATAATCCACAACTTATAAATGAGCATATTCATACATATATATTTATAAATATATATATAAAAATAGGTAATATTTATTTATTTGTATGTATTTATAAATACATTTCTCATTTCATACGATTTATAACTAAATCGCCGACAACTTGAAGAGCCTTTTGGTATGGTGACGCAGTCAGTTCTTGTGCCAATCTCATCGCTTCAATGCAGTGTTTCTTTGCCAAAAATCTCGTTTGTTCCAGACCATGAGATTTGTGAACCAATTCGAATGCACGTTCTACGTCTCCAGGCTCGCTGAACCGCCGCATGATCATTGGGTTTAGTTCGGGGTACTGAAAGAAAAGGAAGATATCTTATTTAAATTATCTGAACATTATTCAAAATATACTGAAATAAATTTATCAAAGAGGTAAGCTCGAGGAAAAAGACAACGTTCCTTTATTTTCTATATCCAATTGTTAAGTAAATTTTAAAATCTTAAGAGAGCACAATTATTCGAGCAATCCAAGTCTGATACGAGACCGGTGAAACAATAGCCTGTAAGTTCTTCTATTTCCAAAAGATTCATATAATTTTTTTTTAATTCTTAATCTCTTGTTTATCTTCAACAGGTGGCGATGTGAAGGGTGCTGCACCACCGTTCAATATGCAACAGTTTATATTTGTAAAATTTTTTGGGTTTTTTGGTTGACACCCCTTTCGTACGGAACCCTAAGCAAATGTTTTAATAAATTAAACGTTATTATTAAAGCCTTAATAACGCCAAATTCACAAATTCAAAGGGCAATTATTGAGCTTTTTTTTTTTAGATAGATATATAGATAGATTTTTATTGTAGCGTAAACTAATATTCTTTTACAAAAGATTTCACTTTTGCACATTTTACAGTGATTTGGCATATTGCTACCTTACAACTGAAATATTAATAAAAAAAACTTTACACAATAAAATATCACAGATCTTATTAACTTTGAAAGGAAAAGCTACTTGAAAAACCTTCATACAAATGTTGACTCGAGAGGAGAGAGGCGGTGGTGGCAAACAAAACTTGATTGCAAGATTATTTATCACAGAATTTAAAGAAATGAGTGATTAACACATTATGTTATAAATAATTAAATAAATAAATAGAAAAATTGACTAATTTATGAATACATAAACAAATAAATAATAAATAAATATTGAATAAATAATAAATAAATAATAATTAAATAATCAATAAATAATAAATGAATAATAAGTAAATAGAGTAAAAGAAAAAAATAAATAAATACATTGATAAATAAATAAATAACTAAATAAGTTAAATAAATAAATACACAGATAAATAAATATATTACGAAAAATAAACTAACCAACAGGACTAGAAATCAAATAAAAATAATTAACAATAAATAAATATGCATATGGTAACTTTTATTAATTTAAATCAATCCTGAAATCAAGTGATTGTCAGAAGAACTACATGACCAAACATAGGATAATTTATTCAGTTAATGAGCTTTTCTGTTTCATTAAAGTAACAGATGTTAATTTCTTCAACAAAATGATTCACAGGCAAGCAGTCGCTGGTTATCAATACAACTTCTGCTTTGTTCGAAACAAGAGCTTTAATTATGCCAAAAGCTGAGAAAGAAGATGCTGTCGTTCGTGAATTTTGTGTCGAAGTTCTGCTTACTACCAAGTTGCAAAGCATTACAAGGGAAGTGAAAGAAGAAGGGTGACGTTTGGAAAGGAAGGTAGAAAAATTGTTCGATATTTAGGAATAAACCTTTCAACAAATTATGATAACAGGGAATGTTATGCAAGCAAAGTCTCTACCAAAAATCAACGATTTCATCTGGAACTCGCAAAGGAACATAATTTTAAACACGTCACCAGAAACACGTCACCAGAAGAAATATTCTGGAAAAATATGACAGGATGTTTTAAAATGGCTACTACAGAGACACTGTTTGATAAAATCAAAATCTCCTAAAAAGTTGATTTACAAGGACTAATCGAGACAGTCCCAAGACCACTCAAAGAGGTTATTACTGATTTAAGGTGCATTCAAAAATTTAAGAAAACAAATTCATTAAATAAGAAGGAGAATAGGAAGATCTTCATTGACTTGAAAATTTATTCAGCAACGACAAGATGGAAAAAAATTGAACGAAATTACAAATAACAAATTCAAATAATAAAATAAATTAAATTATAAAATAATATTACACAGTGTGCACGAAAAGAAAAGAAAAGAGCAGCTTCAGGATGAACTTCTTCTTCTAGTCTAAGAAGTAGATCATTGCTCTGGGTAAGAGCAATGACGATACATATTACGAATAAGCACATAGCGATAAGAAGGAAAAAACGGCAAGTGCAAGAAGGATTTCGCCAACAGCTTGGACAAATTGTAGACACACCAAAAATTCGGATTCGGTAATACTAGAAACAGAAATATATTCGTTAAAAGAAGAGACATAAAAATTCATGCAAAAAATCATTTGGAGCGATTGTACGCGATTAAAATTTTTTTTATTAGTTTAAGATGTGGGAAGGGTCCAATCATTTGCTTGAGTAGTTCGTCAGCTGTTATGTTGCATGAGAGGAACATATGAGCCAGTGCTTGGTAAAGATGAACTATTTGTTGCTTTTGAATAGAATTTGTAGACGATATTGTGAAGGTCCACCACTTGAGCAGTGAGTTGCCTCTGGCATTAGAAGTTTTATTTCCACAACAGGTTTGTTTGATATTAAAATATGCAACACAAGAGAAATATTTATCCTCTGACTTCATGTGTCAACATTGAAAAAGTTGGTCAGTTTTGCCACAGAAGAATCAGCTTGCTTGGGCTACAACATCAGGGGCGTGGTTTTTAAGATATTAAAACAATGCGGCTCGTTTCTCAATACCCAACCATAGTTAAGATTGATTACTTAAATCTCATCCCTAGCGTACTAATTACGACTGCAGATTCGGTAAGCTCGAAGGAAGCTAGTAAATGTGATAAACCCGTAGCGCCTAGTCCTGAGATTGCTGTTTCTTACGACTCATCTATGCCTGAATAGCAAACATGGTACTCATAACAGCGGGCTAACGTGCTATCGGCGCTTGGACCCGTCGTTCTCTAACCCCACGCCATTCGGTCGTATGTCTACCTAATGATGGCTGGAGTTCGAATGTAAACATGTGGCCTTATTAAACCAATATTCCTTTTCCGAGCCAGATTAATGTACACAGTTCACCGAACGCCAGGAGTTACTACATAAATTTCATTTAAACTCTTCTGGAATGCCGAATTTTCGCTTTTCCAACGGATATTCCTCTGCTATGTGGAAATTGCTGCACATTACGTTTCGAGGCTGCATTTTTCAGTTTAACGACTCTTGACCGAAGTTTTTACATCCGACACAATGAACAATCCCCCCGCGTCTATTTCTTTTTTTCACATGGCATTATTTGGTAATCGAAAAATTTGATGATTCCAGAAGAACCAGAAGGAATGCCAGCATCTGCTTCTCACTTTTATATCTTGGTGCAACGTAAGGCTTATAATTAACAGAACTCCTTCTCATTTTTGCGGGTTCTTAAGAGACTGGTCCAATATGACCGGTTGTAAGCGAGTATGGGATTTTCAAGGTCGCCACCATAGAAAACTTTAAGATTTATTTGTTGAAAAACAATTTTCTTCTGCCTTAAGCGGTTGTATTGTTCTTGGCTAATTGGCTTATTTTTTAGATACCCCAAAGAAAAAAATCTGAAGCCGTTAAATCGGGCAAACGCGGTGGCCAATTAAAATTGGAAAAACGCGATACAATCCGATCACCAAAAATTTGCCTCAGGAGAGCCATAGATGGACAAGCTCCAATTCTGAATTGTTCTCTACCTCGAGCCTTAACAAATTTTTAATCGTTGCCAGGTATTGAAAGCCATCCACATTTAGCGCACTTGTTCGTCGTTTGCGAAAAAATATGGTCCAATGATTCTTTTTGAGGTTATTTCTCACCAAACTGTGCATCGAAGTAACTCATATGCTCCATATTCTGCAATTTTGTTTATTCACGTTACCGCTGAGGTGAAAATTGGCTCCTTCGCTCATTATGAGTTTGTGAATAAGTTTGTTGTTCCCTTGGAACATGTCTTGAAAACAGCGAGCATACTGAATGACAAAAGTGCATTACTTGTTTTCAACTGATGAACCAATTGAATCTTATATGGAATAAGGTGCAACTGCCCTAAAATTCTTTACAAAGACCGCCTAGACATTACCAACTTCTGAGAACATCGCCCGGACAGCCCCCCTGTTGCTGAAAACGCTGGACCAAACGGTAAATTGTTGGAGAACTGGGCGCATTTCGAACATGAGAGAAATTCGAATATAATCTTTGTGTTTGAATGATTGACTGTCGACTTTCAAAATATAATTGAACCACTTTCCCAAATTTCCAAAATTAATTCTGAAAAAATAAAAATTTCAATGCACGATGATGTTTTACATTTGGGGACGGAGATGCGCTATAGTTTATAAATTGGGAACGCGCACTTTCTTCAATTAATCGTTCTTGCATGTGAAGTTTGATTGACTTAAGCTGATAGCTTTAAAGAAAGCAAAGTTCATAAAATGATAATTTTTCAAAGTTTCAGGAGCGTAATAACTCTTCCATGTGTCTCAAAAATCATACGTCACACGGTGCGCAGAAACAAATGTATAACCGTATTAAATCGGAATTGAAAGCTGAAATAAATTTCGAAACGCTCAGCGTGACTTAATTTTTTTTTGTTTTGTTAAAAATTCGAATTGAGATTTTAGCCCACGGCTTATTTTCACTCATATAAAAGAACAAAATCCAGAGGAGACATTTTTAAGTTCTGAAATGAAAGTGAAAGCTCCAACTTTTGACGTTTCTTGAATTGATGATTCTCCTACGGGTGAGTATTTTGAAAAAAAAAATTCATTAAAAAAATTGAAATTGAATAAAGCCCCGCTGAGTTTGAGTAAGGCTCAACTTCTCGTGATGTCCAGCTAAACCGCGTCCGCCGAGATGATAAACTACAAATCGAACCGCAGTTTCTTTGTGCGCCTATTTTACTTCCTTTGTGCTCGAAGTTTGGTTGGGCAACCGTAAAGTATCTACTTCTAAAGTATGCGATGGAATTGAATAATATCTTGGAGGTTGAGACAAGCTTTACTCTTTTTTTGTAGGACTACTTCATCGAATGCAATAATGCAGGTATGCGTCCGAGGACCGAGTTTAGTTTTCTACCGCGGAGTAAATGTCAACTCCAACTGATATTTTTAAGGGGATTCGTCGAAGCCTTACCCGCCAAAATCGCTAATATTTCGAATCGGCAAAACAAAAACTCGAACTCGAACACTTTCGATGAACTCGGACGAAATATGGAACCGAACACTTAACAAAAAATAGGCTTGAAGAGAAGATTTGAAATACTTTCGATTGACTATCGGTCGTGTTTGCTCTTAGACGAATGGAAGAGAGAATATAACTTATGTAGACAAAAACGTCAGGTCGAAATCGAGTTAAAAACTGGTCATCACTCTCTTTCTAATTAAGCTTGTGACTGAGTTTCGAAAAAAAAAACAAAAAACAAAAAACAAAAATTCTTTCTATTATTTAAATAAGCTTTCGCTTTTACACGTGCATTGAATTATCGTAAACAGTGTAACTATAACTGATTCATATCAGTTGAACAGAATGAAGTGAACACATTTTAAACATTTCGGGTCGGTAGTGTTGCTACATTGCTTCCGATGGCTTGATGTTGATTGAGAATTCAGTTTGCTACGAAATTCAAGCCTGAGTTGAATACAAATGATTTTGGGTTTCTTTTAGTTTTAATTGGATTGTGTTGAGCGGAAAAAAACATCATGCAGGCATGTGGCACCTGCTACCTCACTGAGGTATGCGTTTAGAGATAGTTCAATGCATATTGAGTGATTGTGCTCGTACATTGAGTAACGTTAAATGAAAATTGGAAAAATTTTTATTTACGTGATGAATAATTTGAGCTTCTTGTTAGCCAATGAGAAAAGCTTTGTTTTCATCATAAGAAGAATCAAAGATGACTAACAAAGCAGATGCGCCGATTACCGACGATTTGTATGATTTAGACATTGTAAGGAAATAATTTCGCACAAAATGTCAAGACTATATGTGACATTTATCAGGTCTAGTTTTCTCGTTTTCGAATATTATAATCAACGTTCAAAGCTGCCGTAGCAGTAGCAATACAAAAACCTTTATTACAAACACACAACGTAGTTCAGCCGATATACACAGAGTCGTTTTAAGCCTCATACACAGACGAGTTGATATTCGAAGTCTTGATGTAGAAAAAACGCTCCATAGTCCCATAATTGCCTAGGGACGTATCTGGTGGGTCCTTATTGCAGACCTCGTCCATATCGCCGAACCTGACGAAAGTTCCGAAAATAGTGCTCAAAACCAAAAATTGAATTTTAATGAAACATTTTGATTTCGCGAATACGCTTTGAAGAAAACCTATTTCGATTCAATAGCTTGATTTTTTTTTATCGAGATATGCGAGACGAAAAAATCCACACAAAAGGACGTACACACACACAAGTCAAGGTGATTGCAAAATACATGGCCTCCGTCTTGTTGCCACGCTATGTCCGTTTTCGGTTCACGTTTAAAGATCATGACGGGCCAACTCCGAAGAGATTCTTTTTTCTGTCATTTCAATCTGTTGGGAGCATTTTTGTTGCCCTTGAGCGATATTTTTATTTCTTAAGTTCCGTACCCATAGGGTCCAGAGGAACCATATTACTAAGCGTCCGCTGTCCGTCCGTTTCTTACAGGGCTTTACCTCCTAAACCGTTATAGGGAGATACTTACAATATTCACAGATGGTGGACTACTATTGCCGCTGCAACAACAAATAATAAAATTAGAAATAAAGAGGGAGTCAGCAAAAAAAGAGCACGTTTCATAAAATCGCAAATCAACTAAACACCCAGATGTCGACTATGATCTCGTTTCATGGTTTCATGGAACAACTTAACGACTGAAAGTAGGCAATGATCCCGTCCATCCAACGAATAACTTCGAAATCGGTTTTCATCCAATTCCAATAAGAAATTTGAAAAAGAAAGACAATTTGCAAATGATCATTCATTGCGAATTTGTGTTATAAATGTCAAAATGTAATTGTGTTGGTGTGAATTGAATGTTGTGTAGTTTTCTGACCAACCAATCAAAGTGTTAGACGTGTTTTGCTTTCGTTGCGGCATTATGCGAAGAAATTAATAAGCATAAGCATTTTCGCTATTTTTCAGTAAATTAGTTTTTTATTAATTTATTTATTTTTGTATGGTTAATCATGAATTTACCAACACTTGTAAATATGTTCAATCAAATGGAAGGATCATTCTCCTCTAGTTACTTATATACAGTGTTGGAAAATATAATAGAAACAAAGGATTATGTAATTCGAAAAAAAAATAAGTTGTCAAACTCTGTGAAAACGGGTTGAGAATTCCACTGTACTAATTCTGAAATGAAATTAATTAAAAATTTAAGAAATGACGGCTATACAATGAACAGGATAGCGCAGAAAATAAAGTGCTCTAAAAAGAAGGTATTTAGTGCCATCCATTCGTCTCCCAAAAAAGAAACGAAAGGCAAAAAACGAAGAACAACTTTTCGGTTCGACTATCTTCTTGTACGTCATTGTAAGACTAAGCCGACAATAAATTGAATGCACCTGTAACGAGTCGAACAATTAGGAACAGCTTAAGTGAAGCAGGTTTGATAGCAAGGAGCCCAAGAAGAGTACCTTTTCTAAGTAAGAAAAATGTGCAACAAAGACTTACTTTTGCCAACAGGCACCTCTACCGTGAAAACTGAAGCAATGTCTTATGGTCGGATGAAACAAAGATCAATTTGTTTGGATCTGATGGAAAAATGCACGTGAGACGACCAAAAAATTCCGAATTCGACCTAAAATACACAAAAAAGACAGTAAAGCGCGGTGGAGGTAACCTTATGATTTGGGGCTGCTTCTCAGCATCTTGTGTGAACATGCCGCATAAATGGGAGTTTATGCGAAACTAACAAAGCAATGGTTCCAAACGAACAAAATTGCTGTTATGGAAGGCCTTTCACAGTCTTCCGATCTATATCCGATAGAACACTTGTTGGGCGTTCTAAGACGCAAGATTGGGGAATGTAAAGTCAGAATTAGTTCAGTCTATGAAGCGAAGAAGCAGTTATAAAAAACAAAGGCGCTACGACTAAGTACTAAAAGAAGATAGAGAACTTTCAATGTAAAGCAAATCTTCACATGAAAAAAAAAAAAATATTTTTTTCCAGGCTTAAATCGTCCAAAAAGTTTCAAACTGAATTTTTTACTTAACTTTTGTTACTCACTAAAATAAATGTATATTCGTTGTTTTTGTTATAATTTAAAGAACGAGCTTATAAATATTTCGTTTATGCTTGCCTTCACGTTTTTCATATTTTTATATTAAAAAATTCAAAAAAAAAAACTTGTGTATATTATTTTTCCCAACACCGTTTGTACGACAGAATGATGCTTAATTATTAACTTTAAGAACTGTAAGATATTTGCTTGCATACTAAAAATAACTAAATATTTAAAAAAAATAATACAAACAGTGTTTTATGAACACACAAAATATCTTCAGTACCTGTAATCTACAACCCCAAGCTATCTAATCTACAAGGGGACACACTTCTCTACAAAGCACACCTCTTCAAGAAAGAATGTCTAAAGCTATGTTGTTTCTACAGCGAACGTCAAGAATGCACACTTACGAAACAACATTTTAACAAAAAATTACTAACTTTAACTGAGTTTTTTTTGTTTTGTTTTAAAATTTCCACTAATGAATAATGCCCTTTTAGTTGGTCATAACGCTTGAAATGAAATCAGCTTTGATTATTTAACTTTCAGATTTGCGAGGCGAAAAAATTCGCCCAAATATGCGTACACACACAGATATATTTCCAGAATTCAACCGTTGGCATCTTAAAGCGTGGAGATTAGTGTCTGACCGAAACATGATTTTCAGCCGAAGCCGAAGCCGAAACCGTAACCGAACATTCGGCCTCGGTCTACGTTTCGGCCAAAACCGAACCTTTTTTAGATAAGTTGAAATTGATTATGTATTTTAATTGTTATTATAAAAATTTAGTATATTTTTACACATACAGAAAGTTATCTCGTCCGAAGTCACCTGACACGTCACGTCAAGCACTTACCTAGCCATATAAGCACGAGAAAATAAACAAATTCAAAATACGGCTCACAAAGTTTTTGTTGGTAAGACTCAATGCAATCTCGCCATGCACCAGAGTTGATTTTGATTAGTCCTCAATCTTTGGAGTAGATTTCCCTTCCAACAGTTATAGACTATATACTATCAAAAACAAATTTTCCGATATCGGACGGCTACATCACGATAACAACCCAACAAAAAGTGGAAGTAATCTTAGTCTAGAACTCTCCTTCCATGTTTTACCACGACCGCAAAATCGCTGTTGTAAAGTAACATTTCTGGAAGTATTCACTTCTACCGAGAGCCAAGTTGCCATAAAATCTACATCTAAGCTTGTCAAGGAACGCTGAGGAAACTGCAGAGCAGATGAGCTTGCCTGTGAAGGTACAATGCACCCTCACAGATGCACCTCACAATATATTGACATACCATTAGCTGCGGTCAAACTAAGCATAAAAAATATATACATCAACCATCTTGCAACATCACCAGACAAACCTGGAACCTCCTTAACAATCAGGGAACCAGAAAGCTACTAAATCTCCTCAATGAATGTCCGGTCATAGGAATATAAAGACATAGAAAGCTATGTTCTTATTACTTCAGAGCTTTGCCCCAACTTGCTTAAGCAAACCCAAAAGACCTCGCTCAGTTAATTTGAGAAGCAAACTAGTTCTTTCCACCTTCTCCTTCTTCACCGTCCGAGAGGAAAACCTCTCAATAATCACTTACTCCCCAATTAAGGTAGATACGTTAATCCACATTACCCTCGTGGTATCACAATGGGCCAAATTGCTGTGTGCCTTGTGGAAGACTGAGTTTCGGCCGATTTGTCGCCAAAACCGAAACTGTGGCCGAAACCAATTTTTTGGCCGAATCTGGCCGAAACCGAAACCGAATGTTCGGTCGGTCACCAGTGGAGATGTAACTAAAGTTTGAATTCCGAAAATCGAACCGAAGAATTTCCACAAAGAATGCGTATTTAAAAAAAAAAAAAAATAATTGATTCATTATTATTATTCTACACAGAAACGAGAATAATGAATTATTATAAAAAATATACCTTTTCACAGGCAAACAGCACAGGCGCCGTGGCCAATCCTAGTTTCAAGTCAGCTGCAGTTGGTTTTCCCATCGTCTCTGTTGACGAGACAAAGTCTAACATATCGTCCACTAATTGAAATGCTAAACCAATATTTCTTCCATATTGAAAAGCAATTTCCGCCAACTGATCGTCCGCACCCGCGATTACTGCTGTCTGAAAAAATAAAACAAATAGAATAGAAATATTAACGCTTTGATGGTTCATCCATTTGAATATATAAAATTGCATTTAATTTGCGTTGCACACATGAAACTGAAATTTACTATAAGATCAGTGAGTTATCTGTTAAGACCCTTTTTCTCAGGAACGCGTGGAGGTATCGAGTTGAAAAAAATACCAAATACCAAATAAAAAAAATTTAAGACATTGAATTCGAAACAAGAGCGAGTCGATTACGCGCAACAAGGATTTCGTACAAACTTGTAGTTGTGTAAATAATAGTTTGTCCAACATGGGGATCAAGTCTCGAAGATTTTTCCCGATTTTGTTGTAGTACCCCATAGGGGAATCAACAGAATCGATAGGCTATGAAAAATTTTAAAAATTAACAATATGTCACATTGTATGGTGGTACGGAACCCTTTGTGTTCGTGCTCAACTTAAACTGGCGTTCTTCAATCCCGCAGGTAGGTTGTGAATTTTCCCAATGCGTTGTATTCTTTTTTCACAACGTCATGCACAAACTACCGAGAAGTATTCGGGAACAGGTGGCACTAAAGTAAGAAAAACTAGCCAAATGAGAATCGACTCTCACACGAAGGGTTCCGCCTATGCAACACTATATATCTTTAATATTAAATTTCTCATAGCGTCACCAATAAATGAGTAAGCTAAGATTTTTTGATGCAGACTTAATGTACGAATGTGTGATTCTATGATTCTGCCATCAAAATGAAATGGTGTTGACGGCAGAATCATAGAAAACATTTTGTTAGTCAACTTAAGAGTCAACTTAAGAGTCAACTAAAGAGATTGATTTTAATGGTATTTTCATGAAAATAAATAATTAACGACAAGTGAATCTTGTAGTTCTAGAGTGTTTATTAAAGTTATAGTTGTCAGTGTATTCAAGAAATTGTTCAAAAGAAGAGGTTAGAAAATATTGCAAATTAAGAAAAAATTATAACATTCAATATCCATGTGTGCCTTAAATGCGTAATCAACGCACACAACTTGTTTTAAGTGCTTTGTTGAAATGTGGAGCAATCATAACTCAAATCACACAATGATATTGTAATATTGTTTTATTTTCGGATTGAGGAAAATGCCGCCACGAAAGCAAAACATGTTAAAATGCATGTTACACTTCGTTTGGTTGGGTAGAAACATTTTGACATTCTTTCCACAAGTTGCATTCGTAATTCATTCCAAAAGTTGAAAAATGTTTTCTTTTTTCTTATTAGAATTCGAGATTTTATATTGTTTTGGATCGACGAAATGATTGCATACACGAACTTTAAAATATTATTAAGTTGGACCAAGAAACTAATATTCTCTGGAAACGGATCCCTAAAAAATAGACTTCGTGAAACTTGGGCGAGGCTCCGTGGGGTTCAGACGTTCTACTTTCCTTGAAGCGCATAAATCGCAAATTTGGTCGTAAAAGTTTTCAGGATTTTCTTCACATTGACAGCTCATACAGGTGGATTGTTATTGGGGTGAAATGACTTTACCCATCTGCACAGATAACATTTTGCTCAAAATGGGGGGCTTCAAGTTATTTTTTTCTAGCCATGACGCTTTCCAGCTATATTGGCTTCTCACGAGTTGTTTTGTTAATCACATGTTGGTACGAACATGTGTTATGATCTTCTGGTCCTCGTGCCTATTCCTTTCTAACGAATTGATCTGCGCTCCATGTTATGTTTCAGCCGTCAGGCACCAGAAATATGGTTTCGTCGAGATCATTTAGATCATAAATCCTATCATCTTCGATTTTACTAAGCACAATGTGGCGGACTAATTGGGAATGATGAAATTTTTTAAAAGAATAATCGCACATACAATAAAATGAAAGGATCTGTTTTGTAACAGCTTTTCAAAATTATTTTGCATTTCGTTTAATGTAGGTATTTCCACGTGAGTTATTGAAGTGCAAAGATTTTTTTTGGCGACCTTATTTAGAAAACTTTGTGAAAAACTTGATATTGATATTAACTGAAATAAAGGATAAACATGAGACTGTTCAAAGTTTAATTAAACAAATTAATTTGTTTGAATTAAGATCTTGATTGAACAAAAGATGGGGAAAAATATGAAAAATATACAAACGCGGAAGGCCATTGTTAAGATGAGAAATGTCGTACAGTTAACGTTTTCAAAAGTCGGGAGAAGACCGAATTGCTAAAAAAAAAAACAAAAAAATTACCTTCAATGCAGTAACATGTGGTACATTCAGAAGCACCAAACTACCGAAAAGATAGCAAGACGCAGAAGACCGCGTGAGACTGGCTATCGGAGAATCGTTCGAGTTAACAAAAAATATCCATATATGAGTTCGAGAAAAATTCACAAGGATGTTTTTGGTAAGAACCCGAAAGTCGTTTTCAGCACGCTCCTTACGGGAACGTTTGAAAGAAATTTATCTTTTTGGAACAGTGACAGGAAAAAACGATTGCTTTGCCTGAAAAATTGAAAGCAAGGTTCGGTTTTCGCCAGAGAATTGATTAGGACACTACAATATTATCAGGAGGGCACTCAGAGGAATCCCGCAAGGCGGCGTACTCTCCCCACTCCTCTGGATACTGGTAGTGAACCAAATTCTTATGATACTTTGAAATAACGGCTGCAAGCCAATAGCTTATGCAGACGACACAGCCCTAGTCGTAAAAGGAAATTTCGCCTAATAAGCTTACAAAGTGGACAAGAAGAGTAGGTCTAGATGTAAACCCGTCTAAAACAAAGCTCGTACTGTTCACAAGTAGATATGAAATATCTCAAATAAGCCCACCAAAAATGAAGAATGGAACTTAGTTTCACTAGTCAAGCCAAATATCTAGGCATTATATTAGACAGCAAACTAAGCTGGAAACCAAACATTCAAGACCGTATTAGGAAGGCAGCGTTAGCCACATATACATGCAAGAGGGTCCTCGGCCCCAAATGGGGGACTGAAACCGAGATTGACGCACTGGATGTATACTGTAGTTGTCAGACCAATCCTAACATATGGTAGCCTCGGTGGCCAGCAATGAATGTAAAAGAAAATCCGAGAAAGATAGGCAGAATCCAAAGACCGGCGTGTTTATACATCACGGGGGCACTTCGTTCCACACCTTCAACCGCCATGGAAATTATGCTACAATTGCTTCCCATGGACATATACCGGAAACTGATAGATACCAAGGCAGCGATTAGGTTGACTGAGAGTAACCACTGGAGCAGAACACATAGCCCAAGTCATACGGAAATAATAAAGAATGCGAGAATTCCGAGACAAACATACTTCGAATCGGGATACAAAATACTGATCCCAGATAGGGATGACAGGTCGAATTATATATAGTCAGAAAATCTGCCAATCTGCAAGTTTACACGGACGATTCTAAAACGAACGAAAGCACCGGACTCGGAGCATATGCGATCTCGTCGGAGATCTCCTTCTCTCTGTCCCTTCGATTGCCCAACCACTGCAGTGTATTCTAGGCAGAAGTAAAAGCTATCCAAGAGGCTACCCGCTTAATGTCAATGAATCAGATAGACTGGTTATCTATCGTTATATACATAGACAGCCAGGCGGACATCAAGGCTCTGGACACACCATCAATTAATTCCAAGATGGTGAAACTTTGCGGCCTCTCTCTCAGGGAGATAGCGATCAGATGTAACCTTACCCTATGCTGGGTCCCTGGGCATAGTGGTATTCCAGGGAACCACAAAGCGGACGAGCTAGCTCGACTAGGAGCGAGCTTGCCACTGGCAATAAATCAGGAGACCCTTACCCCTCAATTCAAGCAATAAACACTATGCTAAACACAGATGTCATCAATATCACCAATCGGAGATGAGTGGAACTAGACTCCTGTAGGAGTTCGAGGCAAATTTGGCCTCTCATTAATCCAAAGAAGACAAGTACACTCGTTAGCCTTAACAGACATATAATGAGTAAGGTCGAAGGAATTATCACAGGTCACTGTATCATGGGCTAATACGCATTAAAATTTGGCGCCCCCTTTTTGCACTTACGTATGCCTCGGAGGTGAAAGGCTGTGACCACGAGTAAAGGGTTTCCTACGGAATATTGAGCCAGACTAAAACGATTCCGTTAATAAGCAATTTTTTCCATAAAGATCCTTATTGGGTCGCCAACCATTTCGAAATTTGAATAATTTCTTCTGTTTATAATTTATATTTTTCGTTTCTTGTTACTTGCTTTTCTGCTTGGTCTCAAATGCGCTATATTCATTTGAACTTTGAAATATGATTCATAAGTATACAGTGTAATGCAGAAGATTCCTAGCCTTGCCCCTGTTTCCATCGACAGGACGGAGTAAATTTGCTTTGTTTGTAAACTAGTGGTCGAGCTTTAAGGAGGTATTATAGTCTAGAAATTTAAAAAAATATATTTTTTTTTATATTTTTAAAGGTTATGTATTCAAGAATATATTTACAAGAAGATTTTTCAAAATTCAAATTATTTTCGGAGATATCGGTATTTTGCTGACCCGGCATCCAAACTGCTTCGGCCGGAACTAATCGAACAACAGACATTAGCGATTTTCCGTCTACCCAAATCCATATTTTTCAGTAAAACCTTTTGTCCTTTGTTTATATTGTAATAGAAGAACCCAATGTGACTTGTATCTTTTATATTAAATATAAATTTTAGTGTTCACTTACGTGCAGTTGCTAACAGTTGAATTCTACCCTCAAACCAAGTGGTCGTACATGTGTGGATTTTTAATGAAGGCTTCATTCCTATTTTAAAAATGATGGAGCTAATGGGAATGAAAATTGTCACGGAAGCTCATTCATTTACTGTGAAACAAGGTAACGCCCTGATTGACCGCTCCGAGATACGAGCATCCACCACATCAAAGGAGGCCAGAACTACTCGATTTGAAGAGAGAAACGCGGAAACAAGTTTTTTCGAAGTCGAGGAAGGTCCGATGTATGAAGCAGGGATGGCAGATTGAATAAATATAAGTCTACAATATCATTTCATGACTTAGACTGCGAAAAACTTTACGCGAAGCTTTAAACGTGTTTTTCTAGAAACTGTCTTTTTCAAAACAATACGATTTTTCAGATTCTACTGGACCGATTTACCCGAAATTTTTGGAGAGTATTCTTTATAGACTTATTTATGTCTGGAACTATCCCCATCCCCAAATTTCTATTAATATACTTTTTTTAAAAAAATTCAAAACAGTCGAAAAAAAGTGTTACAAAAGTTGTTGTTTTTTTTCAGGCAGTCGCCATTTTGTTAAAAATAAATCTTTCCAACTTTTCCCTAGTACCAGACATTGCGACATTATTCTAGATTAACAATCTTTTTTTTTCAGATTCCTAAGAGGGTTGAAATCGTGGGTATGGTTACGAGCCAATTTTTTGAGACCCCCATTTCATCAACTGCTAATTTTTGAAATTTTCATTTTTTTTATTTTTTTTTCTGTATTCTTGTTATGTTAATAAAAAACTATTAAAAAAAATGAAAAGCAAAAATATTAATTGCCTTTTTCATGACACTTCAAAAACTACATGAAATTCATGCCTCTAGACTAGAATACCCTCTTAAGGGCAGATTTAAGTTTTAAGTTTTTACAAAAGACCAAACTGTCCAAAAAATTACAGACGACAAATAACTTTCGAGAGTTTTAAAGCTCTGAACAAATACTCCAACATTATTCGAAAGAAAAAAAAATTGCGTATCAGACAAGCAAATTATAATAAAGAGAAACCATTGAAATAAAAATTGTTGCCAATTGTTTAGTTGAGGTTGAATTACGAAATTGTTAAATCTGCAAACCAAATCACCCAGAAATACGTTCTTTTCCAAGCGAAGGTGAAGAGATTTACTTGCTGAGGTCTTTGTTGACCTTAAAAATAACCGCACTTTTTTTAAGTACACATTTGCTCCAAAGAATTGAATAGTCTATTTAACTAACAATATCAACAGTTGCCCTCGGTAATTATAAATCATTACTGGTTTCGGTTGGATATGGTTTTTTTTGTTTCTTTTCACGTATTTTGATTTCAAAGTCAAGTGCTTGGTGCATTCTCTAAGAGCGGTAAGATTTTTAACCTTTAAGGTGACCTTGGTGGCTCAGAATTGTAATTGTTGACTTTTACCAAATCGATTTGTTAAGTCAACAAATCATATAAGCAATATGCGAGAGAAGAAAGCAGGTATTGATAAATTCAAATTGTAGTTCCATGGCACTGGAATATCATATGAATTTAATGTAATGTTTTCGTATCAAGAGCTTTTGCGCAGGGGAACAGTTGTATTATGTACTATACGTTACCAATTTTAGAGTGAGCTTCTCGAAGTATTTCTTGGTATTTTCCTTTTACCAAGCGTAAGTTGCACTCACAGAGTGTATGATCGCTGATTCTTGTCACAGACATTATGTTACTATTGTCAAAAGGTGGCTTTCAATTGAACAAACTTTTTATGAGCTGTAAAAGGTGTAATATTATTTTTATTGTTTTTTCCTTTCCTTTGCTGACAAAAATGCTAGTAAATTGTTTAAGTATGATGACTCGGGATGCGTGTCATTTTCTTCCTTATTTTCAAACTTTTCAATTGCATTTGTATCCACTGTGGTCTGATCTTGAGTTTCTGCCAAATCAAAATACCCTTGTTTGCCAGCAGTACACTTTGGTTTCGGAGAAGATGTGGATGTTCATGCATATAATTGATCCATCTTAGTTGCAAATTTGAAGAGTCACAGGAGTTTCGAATCGATTTCAAGTGTGCTGTGATTTAACGGCCGTGTTTAACAGCATTAACGCAGCGGAGTTTATCTTCCAGTTTAGAATCATAATTATGAATGAAGAAATATCGGCATTTGGCATTTCACGAAAGACAACTCGTTTTCCCGATGGCGGAATTATGGCTCGTCTATTTAATCGCTTATTATTATTATTATTTTTTTATTATATATTATTATATTTATTATTATTTAAAAACTTAAGTCCTTCCTTTCTTCCTCTTAGAAGAACAACAACATTAACTTAGCCAACATTAATAGTGTAATCTTTAACTAAACTTTCTTTTTTATCTTTTCACCCTTAAACTTTTAATTTAGTTTTAACTTTATTTAATTTTTAACTCTTTATTATTTACTCTTAACTTTTTCTTTTTTGTCTATTCTACATATAGCTGTATATATGTAAAAAAGATATTGTATCTTCATGTTCAAGCATACTCAAGAATAAATAAACTAATAAATAAATTTCTTCCGTTTAATAAAAGCTTTTAGAAACTGTGGCGCTTGATCCAATTGATAAAGCGTCCGTCTTTTAATTGGATCGATTGACGGGTCGCAACTCGAATAATAGAGTAACTTTTGCAAAGTTTTTTTAATTTGGTCCAATCACCATTTACCATTACGTTCAATTTAAGGTTGCGATCGATCACCGATAGTATTCTGACCCAGTGGGTCGTCTTGCTGCAGTTCTCTGACGTCTACACCCATCATTATATTGGAATTTTTATCAAATTATGAAAACAATTATAAACGATTTGTAGGGAAAGAAGTAATGATGATGTTCTTGTTTCGGTGTCAAAAAGACAGAAAAGCTTATGTCTGCGAACACGATTTTGAGAAACTAGAGTTTTTGTCTAAAATGACGGTTTAAGCCTAAAAAACTTTCTTCAACCCAAGTTATGGTTTCTAACTTCTTAGGATAAATTTTAGGATGTACATATGTTCCTTCCTCGAAATAAAAAAAAGGTTTTCTGAAATATCATAGGCAAACTACTTGACCTCTGATATGGATGTCATAAGTGAAGGCTTTGTTAAATTTGGCAGACCTATTTACACTTGTCAAATGGGACAAAGATAACCCGCATATTGAGTTGCTTGACACTATCGACATAAGTTTACGTCCTGAAAAACTTTAAGGAGAACACACAAAAACTAGTTTAAAACTGAGCAGCTAAGACAAAAGCCCACAAAAAACGTCTAAAAACGAACAGTACAAGCAAAAGCAACTGATAACGATACTTGTAAAATATAAAATTAACCATCATTATTTCGTTGCTTTGTTAAAAACAACAAAAAGCCAGTTTTTAGGAGAAGCTTGTTAAAGGATTTCATGTCGCCAGTAAGTGTGGCAATGGACCAATTAAAAACACACTGAGTTATATACTTAACGATATTCTTATAAAGCGCAATATTAAATAAGATAAGATGTCAAATATGATGTTCTAGGTTTTTCCAGTCCAAAACAAGGCATTAATTTTATGCCGTCTTATTTTTAAGTGGGAAATTGAAAATATTTACAAATACTTTGAAGAACGGCTCATCATAGCGAGATGTTCCAGCTATCAGGACTTCTCATACATTTGAAACTACTTTTCAAGTAGTCAAGTTATCGTCTGGTAGAAAATCTTTCAGCAGAAGCAAAAGCATACTACAGTAAGGTACAGAGTGACTTTTAAAGTGTGGTATAATTCTTGGTCCGGATTTCACATCCCTCTTTCACGCACATACATCAAGCGGAACTGTCATCCGAGACAATCATTCCGTTTTACGGTTGCCATTTTACAATCGCTGAAGATGTTCAAATTTTGAAAGCTTACTTGAAAAATAGTCAGTCTGAAGTCGTAGGTACGTTTTGCGCATTATGACCAGATTACGAAAGTCCTTATCTATTTATGAGAAGAAAAATCGAAGAGACTGGCTCGGTTACAGATCTCTTAAGGTCTATCTATTTACAAAAAGATCCAATTCAATTGAACTCTGATGAAATGTTCATCCCAATGGGTGCTCCCGAAGGTACAGTACTGTCACCAATTTTGTAAAATTTGTTTTCGCTGGATTTCCCAAACTTGCATCAGCGACACGGCCATTTTTACTGACGACACAGTAATATTTGCATCTCATAAATTCGATCTCATCATTGAGAATTCATCTCTTACGATTCAAATATTGGAAAAGTATTTTAGTAAGTGGAAAGTTAAGCTATATGGGGATAAAACGCTTGCTTCTTTTATAAACAGAAAGTCGAAACTAACAAATGAAAATAGTATAATAATTCTCAAGGTGATCTCCCAGTTACTAATGTTATATGATTGTCCCGTCTGGGTCCCGTCACAAAGCCGATCACTTAAAATTATGCTTAGTCAACCATGTCTGATTGGTTTCTGAAAGAATTCAAAAACTAAATATAAAATTGCTGTGGAGCAATCAGTGATATTTGATGTTTTGTCCCTTAAAACAATTTTCTATTAATTTATTATTTCATTTGTTTGTTTATTTAATTATTTATTAAAACGATTATGAGGCAATTTATTTATTAATATACTTACACATTTATTTATTTTTTTATTATTTACTTATATACATATTTATTTAATTATTTATTGATATTTATATATACCCATATGAATATTATAATATATATAATATATGTAATTTTTATTCTTATTCGTTTGCACAAAAGAGTGTCCTCTTTAATCCAGTAATTTTTTTTCGAAGGATTTTCACGATTTTTCCTTCATAACATATTTTATTACTATTCAAAAATTTTTTAAAATACTAAAATAATACTTCAGTAGCAATATACAATTTGTATAGTATCTCTAACTTGGAAAATGTGCGGGGACACCAACTTTTGTAATATTGATTCGAACAAAATAAATCTATCGAGCACAGCATATGGGGTTTCCTACTCTGCATTATGACATATTTTGCACTTGCATAATGAAGAGTTGAATCCAGCCGATCACAGAATGCGCACTAATGAACAATTTCCGCATAACATTTTCATTAATGTTTAAATTCCTGGGCCAGGTGTTTCACGTTTTTGTGATGTAAATTGGTGACCAAGATCGTGTGATTTGTCGCTGTCGGATTTTCAAACTCAAACTCCTGATGCTTTGGAAGCGAAAATTCGTCAAGTTATGAGCTAGTTAGTGTTCGATATGTGTTAAAAAGTCATCGCATAAAAACTTGTCAGAATCAAGTACTACAAGAATTCTCCGCGGAGGACATGTTAATCTAAATTCAAATTATAAATATAAATAGCCCTGCAGAATGAACATAGGCTATAAGCTATCTCATTTAAATAAAAAGGTATTTCGTGGCGGCCAATTATCAATCAAAAGCCGGTCGTGCGAATGCGTTAAAGAAATCTACAAGTTCTACAAAAAAGTCCGCACTTTTTGTTAAAATGTTGGCACAATTTAAAAAAAAAAAACAAAAAAAACAGTTCAAAAATTCTTCCACCAATACTTACAATGTACCTTCAGAATGTACATAGGCTAAGAGTTATATCATTTAAATAAAATGCTCTTTTGTGGCGCCCAATTATTTCTGTTAAGTTGTTGAAAAAGCCGATGTTTTTGCAAACCCTGTAGTTACGGAAAGCGATACTTTCTTGCTTTCTTGAGAAAAGTTTTAGAACTGAAATGCTTCTATAAAAAAGCCCATGATGACATATCTCTATATGTTAAGCTTTATAAACAAATTATTAAAATCGGACTTAAAAAAAATTTTTAAATTACTTTCAATTTGTCAGGGTAACTTTAAGTAGGCAGAAAATGTTGTTACATTTTTTTGGACAATCAGTTCGTTTTGGTGTCAGGGGTTTTTGAGTAATTCAACTTTTCTACGCACACGAAACAAACGCGGACAAAGTCCCAGGAGACGGCTAGTTGTACTTAAATTATGATGACTATAAAAATAATAAAACTTGTCCACAAAAAAGAAAAATAATTATAAGTAAGTATGGAAATGAAAAAGTGGAAGTATTTGAGAAGAAAAAATATTGAAAAACATAGAAAGGTGAAACTACTGCTGATGCACAAAATATTTAAATAGAGCATGCCTTAATTTTAGACCGCATGCTTTATTTGCAGAGGCAAAGAGTTCTTCAATTTGATGATGTTAATAAAGAATAGCCGCGATGAACATAAATAGGCAAACACATTTTGGTAAGCTTGCTTAATTTTCAATATTTTGTAAAGATAGAACTAATGCAGAAATATGCAGTTATGCCACTCAAAAATATGTTCCAATGAACAACCAAAAATTCTTCTTGTTGTTTGAAGAAGAAATTTGGTCGTATTTGTAAAATAAATGTGAAATATGCAAAATCTTGGACTACACCAACTGTAATGCGTCTCTTTTGTTTGTGGAGTTTACAAACAATAACAATTGTCAGGTAGATTCCTATAAGTTTTACAGCTCTGTCACTGAATTCAAAGTTAAAGCACAGATCAAGATCCACCCTGTCAAAGGCGAAGGAATGATCGAGAAGACACAGGAGCGTCAGATGACCTTGATCAAAAATCGTCAAATATTCCACCCAAGACAATCGAGCACCTATGGTTTGCCCTGAATTCAGATTAAAAGTGATATGAGAGACTGTATCCATCAATGTGGTCTTTACAATTTGCTTCGCCAGCGAGCTCTCCAAAACTTTTGAAAAGCAAAGCCAAATGCAAATTGGTTGGAAGTCGTTTGGTAATGTCGCTTGTGGATTCTTCGCCACATGCGTTACGTGTGGAATTTGCCCACTATCCTGTAAAGCTGATGATGTAATGCAAACATTTTTTATGTCTGTATTTCTTGTCAAAAGATAACCTTGAAAAACTTTGCTGCATCAAATGATTGCTTGCAGATTTATAAACGAAACAATTCGAAAAATTTAACAAAAAAAATTTAACGAAGCAAAAAATGTTTTATTTTAATTTGAATTTCTTTTAAAGTTGGGAGATTGTGTTAAGTGCAAGACAACTGTGAGTAAAGCGTCCATGCGCCTAAGTTTTCAACATGATCTTTGTTCGGGTAAGATTTTTTCAGCTGACTGTATTTTGTTTATTTATGCCCTCGACTTATAATGCATTTTTTGTTTATCTTTTACGGTATTCCTTGACCACTACACAACCACTTCGATATCTTGATATTTGCCTTCCCTTGCGGATTATGAATGCAAATAACCGACCGCTCACACAGCGTTTCAAATAAGAAATAAGACGTTCGAAGATCAAAGGAAGCCTTCACCTGAAACCGGCTCGGTTGGTTTTTTCATACTAAAAGTAAAAATCTTTAACCTTGCCCAAAAGGCAGGCCTGGAAACTCCTGGATGACACAATAACACTAGTGTTTTATTGGCATCAGTAAATAAGCGAAATGATATGGTTTTACGCCAAACCAGTATGGATGCAGTATTGTGGTAAGGATTTCCTTAATTCACAACATAAGAAGAAGATATTTATCATGTTGGAATTACTTTGGCACAGACCATCATTAAACAAGCTGGGTGACGAAGTTGGTAGGGCGTCTACCGATTACTAGAGTAGTGGTCTAGTTTTTCGAATCTGGTCCAGTCACCATTTGCCATTGGGATCAAGTTAATGGCACTATCAATGGATTGATCGACCAGTCAGTGATAGTAGTCTGACTAATTGGTGGCGTTGTTGTAGTGGTTGTTGTATCGGCTAAATTCCTAATTCGTGTTTTCAAAATAGCTGTTTGTGTAGAATGTGCTTAGATGGCTCTGCTGTGTAGGCATAACACTGACAGCAAAGAATTAAAAAAAAAAAACAACAAAAAAAATCAATCAACAAATCAACTTACCGATTTCAATGTGTTAGCTATCAGTGAAGCCGTCTTTCTGTATGTCTTTGTTAAGTAATGGGCAAAACGTTCGTTTTCGGTTTCCTTTGCACCAAGTTGCATGAATTCCCCCTGGACTAAATCTGTCAAGATCTGTAAATGAAAAAATTGTCAATTATTAATTTAACTTTAGAAACAAAATATTATAAATATTTTATTTTTCCGACTCTTTACAAGCAGCCATAATTTTAATTAAAACAGAACCTTTTTTTATCATTAATTATAGTTTTTTGAGGGGAATAATATTCGAGGTGTAAACTGACTGAGTTCCTAAATGGGAATCACAAGCAATCAAACAGATACTGATGAATTGACCGCTTAAAAGAAAAGAAGGTACTCATAGCGGAGATCACAAGCCATGTTTTAAGGGTATATAGTAATAATTCGTGCGGTTATTCGGTCACTTTGAAATGTGAAAAGAACTTTTTTTTAAAAAAAAGACCAAAATGGACATAATAAAGCTCGAGTTTTCGTCAGAACAATCACTAAAAGGTTGTCACGTGTTGTTCAGGTCTTTTTGAGGAGAGCGACTTAACATATTAGTGTTCGCCCAGTTGGGGAAAGACTTAACACAAACAATTTTTTTTTTTGTTTACTTTTTTTCACATATTAGTATCATTTAGTTAATTTTATGTTTGCAGTTATTATCTAAATTTCGATAGAAAAAATTATGATGACCACCATCGGAAGTGTTTGCGTTTGCAGTATTTCCAGCGCTCACACTGTCAACTCCACCAACAGCAGGTTCTCTTGTATTGAACGAAGAGCCGCCACTGGTGCCGCCTACATTTGACTGCGATTGTTGAATCGATGAAGCTGGTGTATTGCTGACAGTCCCTTCGGTTGTATGACATCCACCGGTACCACTACTGCCGCTGCCACCGAGACTTGGGGTACCACTACTGCCTACACCGCCATTGTCAATTTCTTGCATGGTTGCATTTGAACTGGAAGAGGATACCATAGGGTGGATTGACGCCTTGTTTACTTTTTTAATTGCTGACGAGTTGCCGTAACTTGTTGTCGTTCTAATTGTATTCGCATTTGCAGTTGCTGCAGCTGAGATGTCAGTGGTCCACCACGGCGTACACCGGACAATTGTGACAATAGCTCGGCAATCGGATCAACCGGATCACGATCGGATCGTGATAAAGCTGAAAGGCCACTTCAGGAATTAACTAACATATTGGACAGGCGGGATCTTGGCCCACCTAATTTACTTCCTGGAATTCGACGTACCCCACCATCATGATATATTGCCTATGGCTCATCTAGAAATAATATCAGCTCCCTTGGGCCAGTTCTATGTTCCAAAGTTAAATGACCGGCAAAGTCTTCTGTGACTAGATTCGGTTCACCACCAGGCAAACCGGCGCACACTGGGCAAACTACTTCGAGGCTCGTCTCCGTATGTTCTGAACTAACATGCTCCAACAATGTTGAATCGTTGAAACCTATCTTCTTACAAGAGGGGCAGGTGAAACTTCGTGGCTGTTCCATATTGAGCATTTCTCTTCCGAAAAACAGCTGGATATCTGACCTTGTTAGGATGCATTGCATTGGATGATCCACTGAATGCCTAGTTACAGTCCGTGCACAGGTTATAGACATAGCAGATGAGACTCTTTTATCGTCCGCCGTTAAAATTGCTCTTGAGACACGAATCGCAGCTCACTCCTTCATTTCGACTCATAATTCAACACAAAGCAGAACAGTACTTTCACCCCGAGCGAGAAACGGTACCAACAGGCCTATGCTTTTCGCCGTCGTAGTTGTTGAATGAATATTGCCAAACCAGCTCCGCAGCACCACACAACTCTTCCTTGAACTCCAAACACCACCTTCACCGCTTCTTTTGACCAACAAATCAGGAGTTTTCTGCGATCTTGATTTTTATTTTTTAAATTAGATAAAGAGTTTTATTTGATTTGATTAGACTTATAATTAAGGTTGCATATTGTCGCCTCAACAAAAGAGGACTGACGGTTTTCTTTCGTTGAATTTACAATATAATATCTTTAACAAAATTATTGTAATGGCGACTTAATCTGATTTGACTCTAATCAATCCTAACAGTTTAAAAATTTCAATTGATGGTTAAAATAATGAAAAATATATTTAAACTAATTACATGGTATTATCCTCTGTAACATCGGTTGTCTGATTTTTCGTAGAATTGTCTCCTCACATTTGATCACGTAATCGAATCTTTGGTCGATGATCACCTGGGGACTGAGATATCTTTGAGATGGTTCGGTTGTTAGCTAATTGAGGTCTTGAATCTCCGCATTCGTGTGGTTTTGAAGTCCTTGTATGATTTTTCGGTTTATTTGTAACATGTACCTCTCTATTGGGACTATCCCTGCGTTTTCGTATAACATGGTGTTAGGGTAATACTTCTGTGGAGCTGGGTGTCGCCACAATCCTGTGCATGAATGAAGTATTCTTCTTTCAAACTTTGAGATCTTTCTCATTGCTTGGGTCGAAACTCCTCGTTTGAAGGAACGAATTCGTGCTCTAATAAATTTTTATCCTGCCAGTCGTACTTTACTGAGCCGAAGCCTGGACTATAAGCAATACGGCGGGCGGATTCTTGGCTACTTCGAATCCTGCGTCGGATATTCGGTCCTGTCTGCGAGGAAGGCAAGTGGAAGAGAAGATATAACCGCGATTTCTATGAGCTGTACAACTATATTGACTCGCCCACTTGGTTTTGGCAATTGGAAGTAGCGTACTCGGGATAAGAATGCAAGGAAGCCTCAGCACAGGCTTAGACCCTCCATGCGTCGCTCGGCATGGTCAGTGATATACGTTCAAAGCAGAACCACTAACATCGTCTTCGGAAACCATTATTTTGACGACATAAACTTGAAGTTCCAGCATACCTCACAGCACGGTCGGTGGATCGGATCTCAAAGGCAAATGTTTATGATTGGAATAGATTCGAAAACCAGATACAAGTTCAAAACTTATTGTAGGATTCAAACCATGCAATTTCATAGCAATTGTACTCATCTTAGGATTTCTAATCAATCGCGGGAGGAGAAGGAATAGTTGTTTCTTTTCGGATTTTAACTCGGGACCTCTTCCTCAGCGGCTGACGGACTAATCAAAGTCACGGACAGCAATTGTGTTTGTTTCTCATAAAATAGAATTTAAGAAATCTTATTTAAATGATGAAATAAACATAATACTAATAAAATTATTAATAGCTATCTTTTTCGACCGCAGATTCAATAACCATAATTTCGGTCGCTTTTTAAATTCAATAAGAGTATGAGACGCACCCTATTTTTTTTAGCCTTAAACGCTTCTACGCATATTTACAGATTCAACATGCGATTTGAACTCAAAGTTGCGTTAAAAGTCAAAAATCATTTAAAAGAACTCAAGCGTTTTTATTTAAAGCCTGTTTTGTAAAAGTAAAAGTGCTTCGCGGTGAAGAAACCGACTGGACGCATCACTTTCGATTCTTTTTATTTGTTCTGGGCTAGGTCTCAAAACATGAATTGAATATAAACGAAATATATTTTGTATGAGCACATGTGTTCCCGTTAATATGCGCGAAGCACAGAATAAATTTTACGAGTTTTTTTTCGTTTTTTAAAGATTCCAATCCTTTATTTGCGAGTCACACGCCAGTGATAATAAATAATGTTCACTTCCGACAAACTCTTCAAGAATAAAATGGCTTTGTTTACATCTTGGCCATATGAGGATAGTCAAAGCCAAAAAAAAACAAGCAAGACGAACTAAATTGCTGGCACAAACAAAAAATAAACGACCTTTGCTTGAGCAAGCGCCAGAGCTACCAGGAAAATGAAATAATTTAGTTTTCGAAATCGAAATCTTCAATTTAATGTTCGCGGTGGCATATACTTGTTGAATACCAATCAAAAATGTATTATAATGATGTCAGTTGAACACGTTGAACTTCCGTATACGTTTTAAGATACAGCATGAATTCGAATTGAATGTAACGAAGAAAACCTGCGCATTACGCGAGTAATAATAACTTGAGCAAAGACCAACTGCAGACTTTTAAGCGTGCAAATATTTACGGCATACTAGATGCATACTAACTAGTAAAATGTTGGCTTACACTATTGCATATAGTTTTGCCACTTCAGTGGAAATACTATGCACATACTACCTGCTGGCAAACATAATGCCCATTCACACTCCAACAGCTCAGTTTGATGGCACAAATTGTTCACCCAAAACTATTGGCCACAGTAAGAAATTTGAAAGCGAAAATGACCACGCAATTAGGAGAGCTTACAAACCTATAAGTTGCTAGGGTTGGGCTTCACGCAGAGCAAACAATGAACAAACATACCTACTCCACCAATTCGAATGTTAGGTCGGAAAAGTACAAAAAAATATAAAAATGATGAGTGTTTTCAAATAGGCATGTTCGTTGAATTTTATTTGAGGTTACACACCGTGTACTCAAGAGCTGTTAAACTGATTTTCATCTTCAACTGGGCAAAAGTTTTGACATGAATCTGCAGCGTCTGACTGTGTCGGCCGGTATGCGGAAGTGTCATCTTATGTAAGAAGTGTCAGACAATCGAAACTGGATCGCTACACCCACAAAACAGACAACAGAGGTAGCACTCAGGTTGGTAGTTAATGACCTTACGTTTGGACTACATAAAAAAAAACAGAAAAAGAAATTGTGGCGAACGTGGTGGTCGTAAAAATCAATTTAAGCCAGCACATGTGGAAAAATGCGCATTTCTTTCTGATTAGTGTTTTCTTCGTATGTCTCTTTCACTTTATTGCGTTCAAGAGTGACGCTACCCAAAAATGCTGGTCAGTTTGGGGAATCGACTACAAATCATTATGCGTATGACTATTGAATCAATCATGATTCATTTATGAAAGTCGAGTTTAATATATTCAATTGTGACTGTTTTTCATATTCCTATTGCTTTATAGAAGAGTGTTTACTGACTCAGATGTATTCTGTTTACAATTCGTCCGTGGGTGAATTCCAAATCTCGACCGAAAACTTTTTGTATTCGCTTTATTCGCGGTATTTTATCAACATTAGTTGATACACAAAAAAGTTGTCATTAAAGAAGATTGGTTCTTCACCCTGCTATCAGTGTTATACTTGCAACAGATCCAATGACTTAGCATCTACTGAAACCATTTATTTGTTTTGAATCACGAACTAAAATTTCTAGCAGTTGATACAGTAACCACTACATCAGGTCAGATGTAGTGATGGTGATGGCAAATGTTGATTTTAACCTTGGGCTTGTCAATTGTCCACTGCATCATCTAGGAGTTATAAGCGACTTGAGTTGGACTACTGAGTGCAAGGTCTCGGGTTATTTTTGTAAAACATTCAACAAGGCCTTCCCTCATGTATATCTTGTACATGTTGATAACTGAAGTTCTGTTAGTGCTTTTTTTCATCACTAACTTTTCTGCAAGTCTGGAAACGAGCAAAGGTTATAATAAACTGATGTTAAAAGTCACATATCTAATTCAGTTAGCGGCTACAGATCGATAACGTTTAACCTTAACTCATGACAAGTAAGTTCCCGTCATCCAGAGCGTCAGTCTTATCTTTAAAAACTAAAATTTGGCTTTAAAGCCGACAAAGTTGTCCTGTGGGTGTTCAAAAATATTTGTTTTTCGATGGGGAGGTAAAAATCTTCATAGGCACTATGAGGACCGGCCGCGCGTGCGCATATAAGTGTGAGATTCTTTTTCACCAAGAAACCTCCCATGTCTTCATTTTCTGTAGGTCATGCTCAGTTTTGAATAGCTCCCGAGGAGACAGTACATTTCTCTTAGCCTGGTTTGGAGCTCGTTGCGCTTTTTGTTGAACGTGTGATTTCCACTTTAGTTTCGCGTCTAAAGTCATTCCTAAATATTTCGCCTAGTTTGCATACGGGATTAGAACCGAGTTTGGAAACAGAGATTTATTGTATACGTGTCTGTACGTAAAATTAACATTTGTTGATTTGGTCTCGTTTAAAACGATACAACAAGTGTTCGTCCACTCACCTATTTTGTCTTAAGCTCGCTGGAGTTTTCGAGTTGACGATTCGAGTGTACGACTGTTTCTTCATCACCGGACCCAGAAAATTTCCTTGGAGAACACCGACGTGAATTTCTTTGAATTCAGAGTATTGAGTTCCGTATCTTATACGGAAAAATCTTTTTTCTCCGGTAAAATAAACCTTACCTTGTCGAAAGCTTGCGATACGTCGAAAAATGCACCTGAGCAAATTTTTTTTCTTTTCCAGGGCTTTTTCAATTGCGTTTGTTATTCGATAGACCTGATCGATTGTGGAATGCGTGATTCTAAAAGCAAACTGGTGGTCCGATATAAATCGTCTTACTTCAATGTCCGGTTGCAATTGTTTTAACAAAAGTTTCTCAAGGACCTACGATATTATCGACAGAAGCGAAATGTGTCTATATGATTTTTTGTCGTTTGGACTTTTTCCTGGTTTCGAAACAATTATGACTTCTGCGACTTTCGATTGCCTTGGGACGCATAAAATTCTCAGGAAAGCATTAATAATATACAAAAGCTTGACTAACGTTTTATGTAGGCAGCTCCATTAAAATATCACCAGTAATAAGATCGTATCCCAGAGCTTTGTTAAATTTTTATTTTCTTATGGTCTGTCGAAGTTCGGCCAATGTTACCGTGTTATTTTAAGGTTGTCCAACCCCGTATAGGCGTTTGGATCTTCGGCCAATGGTTTTCCGTAAAACGGTTTGAACGTGTCTGCTTAATGCTCTGCAAAGAGATCCGCTTTCTCTTTATCTTATTTTGTTCAGTCGCCGGTAGCTTTGGTGACTTCAAAAAGTACGTTGATGGAGGCCATTGCTGCGCTTGCGAGTATTCGAAAAAGGCATTGTTCCGGGCACTCATATTAAGTATAATTCGAAGCTTTATATATAGGTTGCAGGAAGCAGATGATCTTAAGAAGAAATAGAACCAATTTTTTGAGTACTTCATTCAACTGAACTCAGTTATTGATTTCGCTATAAAAGTTCGTGAAACTACTTTCCAAATACATTGACTTTAAATTTAGAATTCATTTAATCACAAATCATTGACTTCAAGTTAAAAGAACGGAATTCTGTTACAATGTCTGAATTCTTTGAAATCTTTTTGAAGTCTTAAATTATTCAGTTGAATTTAATTTCATTTCAATCTTTCCGTTTTGAATTCTTTCAACTGGTAAAAAGTCTTGCAACTCTCTTTTCGAGTTACAAATGCCTCCAAAATTTGTCTTTTATACACTTTTTCATACTTCTTTTGAAACGAAAAAGAACGGATCCGCTCGAGTACAAGTGCTTAATGAGAACCCAATTTTTGGACCTCGGATGTATCTATGAGATTTCGAAAAGTGTTTATTAGAGTTTGTTTCTGAAATGCACTGAAATGTAGGGCTGCATAAGACGTTTTTTACGATTTGCAGTTGTTTTTGGCGTGTTATTGACAGTCGTACATTTGAACAGGTACAAATGCTCATACTACGGTTTAAAACTTTTAGTCTGAGGGAATTGTTAACTTTTTTTTAAAGCTCTTTCACAACTACTTTTAGTCGTAAGAATTCTCAGGAACTTGTGAGCACAGATTAGGCTTTTTATAAAGTTGGAAGTCTAAAGTTTTTGCACAACGTGACGACTGCATTTCATTTCATGTTCAAAAAGTCAGCTCTCTATAATTAAGTTTTTATTTCTAAGATCACTTAATATATATCTTAAGTAATTTGCAAAGTCGAAAGTACAGGCTGGCGCGAAACATTAAGATTTATTTGATGAATTACATTTTTTCTTTTGATTTTATTTAACCTTGGCATTTATTAAAATTTATATTTTTATTTTGTAATATATTCATGGTGCATCTTTCCATAGCATTTTCCACTACTTTTCTTAGAATTTCAGGATTCAGCGCCTACACTTCTCCTCGGATATTGACTTACAGCTGTTGTATGGTTCTTGGCTTATTGGTATACCTACACCTTAATTTTAAAGATGCCCCAAAGAAAAAAATCTGGAGCCATTAAATCGGGCGAACGCGATGGCCAGTGGAAATCAGAAAAACGCGATATTATCCGATCACTTAAAATTTCGCTCACAAGATCCAATTTTGAATTGACCTTAAAAAATGCTCAATCATTGCCCGGTTTTGAAAACCAACCACATAAAGCGCAACTTGTGCGTCGTTTTCGAAAAAAAAAATATGGTCCCATGATTCTCCCTGAGGTTATCTCAGACCATTCTTTGTATCTAAGTGGGTTGATTTGTTTATTCACGTTACTGTTGTGGTGAAAATTGACCTCATCCCTCATTATGAGTTTGTGAATATACTCGTTGGTCTCTCGGAATCTTGAAAACGCCAGGCATACTGAATGCTCATTTGTTTTCAATTCATGAACCAATTGAATCTTATATGGAATAAGGTGTAACTAACTTAAAATTCTTTGCAAAGACTGCCTAGACATTACCAACTTCTAAGAACGTTGCCTGGTGGATGTTTCGAAGTTTCCATCAATACTTGCTTGCATCCGTGTAATGTTCATATCATTTCAAACTGTATGAGGTCTTCCAAAACATGGGAGATCACAGACAGCTCCCTTGTTGCTGAAAACGGTGGACCAGTCGGTAAATTGTTGGAGAACTGCCCCCATTTCGAACATGAAAGAAATTTCAAAATAATCGACTTTTAAAATTAAATTGAATCAAGTTGGTTCATTGTTCAGAAATTTCCCAAGTTTTTCAAAGTTAATTCTGAAAAAAATAAGCAAAAAAGTATTCAATATGTCTTAACGTCTCTTATGCGCCACCCTGTATAAACAGTAAAAACAAACGGACTAAGTATACAGTCATGTGGCACGCCATAAGACCTTGACAACTTACACTGTACATTGGTGGCAATTTTTGAATTGTGCTGCACGTTAACCATCAAAAATTCCGTTGCCCTTGTCATTCTGCACTATTTAGCGTTTGGCTGAGTGTCTCATTCAAACAGGGTCGAGTGTTAGTGAAAGACGTAAAGGACTTCTAATAAAGGCAACGAAGCCTGCCTCCACTTCAGTGTAATTCGCACACTTACAAAGAGCCATTGCATCGCATCCAAGTAACAGTTGCGGCTTTGAAGCCAAACAATGATTGAAACTTATAGCCCACCGTTGCCGTTACAGTTGTGCGCTGCAGATAGATGTTAAACGGGCATTGTTAGTTGCAGCAGGATGGAACAACCGTTTACATAGCTAATCAACGACACAATTTTTAAGTCACCGAATACCGAATTTCGTTCCGTGTGATCTCCCGTTTTTCGCTTAAAAACTGGACGACCAATTCAGCAGATCTGACTGCACAAGGCTTCTTCTCTTGGGACTTTTTGGAATATCACTCTTCCCACAGCAAATTAGCAACCTGACAAGGCTGGAAAACCGATATTGAAGAATGAATTTAATTTTAAAACATTTTTTTGAAAATAGATGCTGCTGACCTCGGTGGCTGACGGTCCTTATTGAAAGATAAACTGATGTATCAAAGAGTGCTGCCTCGTCGGGAATAAACGATTTACACGATTTAATGCACGTACCGTTTTGACATTTGAATTCAAAGTAATAACAATCAAAACAATTTTCTTTTTTCATAATTACTTACCTGACTGAGTATAATTGTTACGTCGTTGTTCCCCAAACGTGAAATCAAAATGGATGCGATTGAAAGAATGTAATCACCCGCCATTGTAACCTGCAAAAAAAACCCAAGATAACATTAAACAATCTTGAATTGAGGAAGGTCGGCCTAACGTTAAACGAATAAGTTGAATAAGTTTTAACCCACACAAGTGGCCACCAAAAATAAAAAAAAAAAAACTCAAGTATCTGCTCTTCAATCACTTGATTGTGATCGATGTCAAAGTCAAAAAGTTATTTAGTTATTTAAGGTAGCCACTGCCAAACTTAAGCCATCATTTAATGAAACTTGAAACCTCTTGAGGGAGGCAATTTTTGAGGGTCGTTTTCTTTAATTGTTTTTTGAATTGAGCCTGAGTGAGGATTATCGTTTTAGCTTTAACAATGTGTAACAGTTAGATAGATTAAATTTCCAATAGATTTTGTGTTGTTTGCCAACAAAATATCATCTGCCAAATTAGAAAGTACAGTTAATTTATTTAAAAACAAATGTCAGCCGTATTAAGCGGGGATAATCTTGACATTATCAAACTTATGCAATAAAAAAATCGCAATAAGGAATTAGTTTTTTTGCTTTGTACGCTCTCAAGCGTACTACCCTTATAATGACTACCCTTATAATGAATAGAAGGATTAGAAGAAAAATGGAATGGTTGTGCAGTGTTTTGAAACCCAGATGTTAATTTGGTTTCAATTGATTCACGGGTGCAGTCCGAATCGGAACGGAAAGTTTGATATCGTCTTATTCGCATTCATTTAGTTCGCAATATTTTTTCAAAATTAATTGATTTACTAAAAAGTTGTGTTTTTGAAGATTAGTTTTACACGCTGCTGTCAGTTTTCACAGTAACGGTAATAACACATTTACGAATCGACACATTATTGACAGAGTAACCACTTCATGAAAGCCAGATTCGAAAACTAGTTGAAAGTTCAAGATTTACTCAAGGATTCGAACCTTGGACCAATTAATCGTGGCTGTTACCAAAGTCAAACGTTTCATGGAAGAAAATTAAAATGTTAAGCTCAAAAGTTTGATGCTATATGAAGCTCTTCATAGAGCCGAAGTTATAACAAAGATATAAGATGATAGGTATTTATCGGTATCGCATATTCCCTTTTGAAAATAGCGAAGATTTATAGAAAGAAGCACAATAAAATTTGTTTTTTGCTAAAGATTTCCGGGCAGACGATCGATCCCTGAAGCATATGGTGCCGTGCAACATCAAGGTACCTAGCATCTGCGATCGCTCGAAGCAATGAATTTATCATTTTTATTAAATCAAAACTGATCCGGCAGAAGTTCTCGTACCATAAGTACATTAGTGTTAAAGTTATGTATTTTTTTGAATCCTCATAAGTTGGATATGACAGAGCTGTGTGGGAATATCTGCGAAGTCTAATTTTTTTGATTGACTGTTTTCCATTAGTTGTATTAAACTTCAACTTAATACTTAAAAGCTTAAGCCGCATGCTTTCCCCATTCATTTTGAGGCTAGGCTTCATGTAAAAAGAAACCAATATTTTAAGATTGCTTGAATTCTTTTGAAGTCATTATTGATAGACTTAAGTTCTTCGGATTTTGACTGCCTAGAGTCCTTTAGCATGGTTATTAAAACTTAATCAAGATAATTTATATGCATTTATTTAACACAAAGATTTGCGCCACCCATCTCATTTTTTGTACGCAAATTTAACAGGAATCGATAATAAAAATACGATCTTAGAAAATCAATAAGATTGGTTAAGCCGTAAAAAAGTTATTGAGTCACATGCGAGGTCTGCCCGACATCATTTCACTTCATTTTTCTGCGACAGAACGTTCAATTGAGATATAATCATAACCAGTAGGCCCTTCCAGGCGCCCTTGATGCCACAGTTACCACCGGGATACCTCGCTTCGCGCGCAACTAATTTGCATCAAGTTTTACTTCAATCTCGGGAAGATTTGTGGGGAAACAAATCAAATGATGGCCAAAAAATTACGCTCAAGGGACATCGGTTTAAGGACAACGAGACGATACATTCTATTTGAGTTCCACGAGTGACTACAGCCCATTGCAAAACCACAGTTCTACGACCGCTTAAGATTTTGGAAACATCAAAAGAAACTTGTTACTCAAAAGAATCGCAACGATTTACCTTACGCGATTTTCGTTTTTGGAAGAGCTCCGAACAGAGCTCGAGCACCTCGAGCGTGCTCTGAACCGAGCATGTTCAGGGCCCTCTGATTTGTTTTTGAAACATAGTTGAACGCTAAGTTGTCATTCCATTAGTAATCATATGTTAAACTGTCAAGATAATAAAGTTGACTAAAATTTGTTGTTTATTGTCGTGCTGCATTTTAATTGTTTTGAATTTTATTTTTGTTGTTTTCCCTCCTGTCAGATAAAAATGGCCCTGGTGAACTTTTTGCTCTGCATACTCGTTCAAATTTATTCTAAACTCAAAGAGTGCGCTCTGAGCATGCTTCGAACTGATATGTCTGAGCTAAAAAGGAAACATGTTTTTTTTTACAACTCAGGTTCTGCTCTGAACGAAAGAAGAAAAACGCCATTTGAAAATAAAACCAGCGCAGATGAAGCCAGGTCGGATGCTTTTCAGGCAGACCTCTATTATATATAAAGGGTGTTTTTTTTTTTTAAATAGCTCGAATGAAGAGCAATCGTGGAGTCCAATTTTCGACAATTCCATCGGGCAACTGTGCCCGTATATAAGCAATAACAAGGCGAATGTTGACTTCCAAATCGTCCGACGTCTTTTGCTTATCGGTAAGGTTGTGATATCACAGAATCGTGAAGGCCAGTTCAGTTTCAGTTTGAATGCATATTTTTTTTAATTATAAAAACTACTTTGGCACAAGACAAAACGCTTAAACAAGCTAACATAAACTTCCTTTTCTTTACAAACTTACTGGCCCTTTTCGGGCGCTCTAAGCCTAGTAGTAAACTCTATGTATTGTCTATATCTTGACTAAAACTAACTATTTTTTAAATTCTTAACATTAACAAGTATAAAAACAATTTTCCAATCTATTCTGCTATACCTGGCATGCTGTACTATATTTTCTATAGTACTAACTTATTTCAGTCATTATTTTTTCTTTTCTATTTATATGTCAGTCTATTTTTATGTTAAATATTTCTCTGTGATTTTATTTATTTATTGCAATATAATATTTATTTAAATAATTTTATTTATTAATTGATTTATTTATTTTTTTTTTTTATATATTCATTTATTTTTTAGTTATTTAATTTATTCTATATTTATATATTTTTAGGTTTAACTATTTATTTATGTATTCATCAACTTATTTGCATTACTACAAATAATGAGCTCAGGCAATTAGTTAGATAAAATAGTCAATTTAATAATAACTTAACGATTTAATTCAGCCGGGTATTGCATCTGTTTATGTGTATTTATACGAACGTATATATGCGCGTAAACAAAGATTTTATATGAAGTTATATGTTTTTTGTTTCTCTACTCTAAGATTTAAATTTTATTTAAAAATATGTAATACTAATATAATTTCCAGTAGAAAGATTTACAAATTAAATTCAATGCAAACTAACAAGACTAAGAAGCAAGGCTAAGAAAATTAAAAAAAAAAAATTAGTGGGCGGATGTTTTTATTTCTGTATCTAAATCTTAAGACTATATTAAAATAACTTGAAATACATACTTAAATTAAATTAAAAACTATGTGTATACATATAAATATTTATATTCGTTTAATTCTAGGAATATACAGTGACGAGCAGAACTGGTCAAATGTTTTTATTTATTTAGGGAAATGACTGAAAAGCAACAAATTTAAATAAAAGGCAATTACTTTGGATTTTTTAAATTTTTATTGAGATCCAAGGAACATATTCTGGAGGAACTAGAAAGAAAAGATGTTGATGTAACGGAAAAAATAAAAAAACCGAAATAGCGTACTTGTTCAATTTTGCACGTTTTAGTTTGGGTACGGTTTCTTAGTACTTTGTCCACAGACCTCTTTTTTTTATAACTGCTGCACAGCGTTTTAGCATACTCTCGACCAAATTATGAAGGAATTGGTTAGGAATTTGGTTCCATTCACGCGAGATGCGATCCCAAAGTATGTTGAGATTCGATGGGTGATTCTCGCATTGCCCCAATCTTCGCTTCACAATTGACAAATTTGCAAAATATTGAGATATTGAAATCTGTTCATTTTGCCATCAATTTTCACTAACGGTCCAAGAGAATCCCATGAGAAACACCCCCAGACCATAACTGATCCTCCACCATGTTTCACGGTTTTTTTTTACTTGGTGTTGTTGCAATGACTCTCCTTGACACGACCAGTAATAAGATCTGCCATCCGTTCCAATCCGATTTACTTTGGTCTCGTCTGACCAAATAACCTTCTTCCATTGGTCAATGGTCCAGTTTTTATGGCGTTTAGCAAATGCTAGCCTGGCCTTAACATTTTTTGCCGAGAGAAGGGTCTTCTTAGGTTTTTCATAAGCTTGCAGGTCTATTATATGAAGAGCGCGGCGGGCAGTCCATTCGCTAACTGGCTTACCAATGACTTGTGCTGCTTCCTTAGGTGTCCTACAGCTGCAACTTCTCAGACTTCGCTCCATTCTTCTTGCGTCCAAGTCCGTCAATAGCCGCTTGCGTCCTGCTTTGGGTGTTGGAACGTCAATTTTGTTATTTTTTTTTATTTTTAATACCGAAGTCTTCGATATTTTGAGAACAGCAGCAATATGTCGAGTCGATTCTCCACTTTTAAGCAAAAAAATAGCTCTTTGTACAATTGTTTTACCGAGTTTTTTCATTTTTCACGTTTTAACAGAGCGAGCGCTTATAACATACTGTAAAACAATAAACTCTCAAGTAAACTTATTAACTGTTAATTTTCCGAAAAGGTTATCCCCCATCATAAGAGAAAACAAAAAAAAAATGCTTGTCTGTCAAACTGTTACACATTTAACCGTACCCAAACTAAAACGTTCAAAATTGGACAAGTACGCTATTTCGTTATTTTTTTTTATTTTTTCCGTTACATCAACATCTTTTCTTTCTAGTTCCTCCAGAATATGTTCCTTGGATCTCAATAAAAATTTTAAAAATCCAAAGTCATTGCCTTTTATTTAAATTTGTTGCTTTTCAGTCATTTCCCTAAATAAATAAAAACATTTGACCAGTTCTGCTCGTCACTGTATATATACAGTGGCGAGCAAAAGTGTTTGAATGTTTACTATTTTCGTACTTACCTATCCATAAAATCTTTATTATTAAAGGAAATGCAATCATTTTTTTTATGTTTTATTCTTCATTTATTTGTTTAAAATTTTGCATATTCCAAATTTAGAAAAAAATAAAAACAAAAAAAAATAAAACGGAAAAACCAAACTTCACTCTTTTCGAACACTTTTGCACGCAAAGTTTTACTAGCCCAAACCACTACGAATTTCCCGTTATCCGCTATTTTTTGTTCATTGATGATTGTTTGCCACTCTCTCATCGATATTGACACTATTGTGTTAAGGTAATTACTTTGAAATAGTTTGCAGTTTTGTTATTTGTATGTGATTTTTAAAAATGCGTAAAATATAGGAAGAAATCGAAAACAGCATAGTGGTTTTAACAGAAAAAGGAAAGTCCACACGAGAAATTGCAAAAATATTGAAAATCAGTAATTCAACTGTATATTGCGCCCAAAAAAGACGAAATGTAAGCCACAGTGCAATTTCGAAAGGACGTCGAAGGTTGCTGATAGACGGAGATGCACGTGCTATAGAGCGTTTGATGAGGCGCAAAGACTCATAAACGCCAAAATTAGCTGCCGCAAATATCAATAAGGATGTAAATGAGTGGACTGCGCGCCGGGCCCTTCGAAGAATTGGACTTGTTTCAGCAGTGAAACAAAAAAAAGCCCCCTTTGTCGGACAAAAACATAAAGTCGAGGTTAAAGTTCTGCAAAGACCATAAACATTGGAATGTTGAGGACTGGAAAAGAGTAATCTGTCGGACGAAACCAAAATAAACCGTTTCCAGTCAGATGGAAAGGAATATTTTTGGCACCGACCAAAGGAAACCATCCAGAAGCACCAAGTAAGGCAAACGATAAAACACGGTGGTGGTAACCTGATGGTATGGGACTGCTTTACTTGGTGGCACGTTGGCCCAATAGTGAAAATTGAAGAGATAATGAAGAAGGAGGATTATCTTCACATACTCCAAGCAAATTTACCAGAATTTGTTGAAAGGAGTGCATACCCTGAGGAAGAGGTCCTTTTCCAACAGTACGGTGATCCCAAGCACACCGCCAAAATCGTTCAAAATTGGTTGACCGGCCAACGCTTTCAGATGTTAAAGTGGCCTGCGCAAAGCCCGGATTTAAATCCGATTGAAAATTTGTGGGCTTTGCTCAAAAAAAGACTGGCAGTCTATGAAAGGGTCCCGAAGAATGTAAATGAGCTTTGGCAAAGGGTGGAAAATTAATGGGAAAAATTACCGAATAATTTGATTGAAAAACTTGTGGAGAGCATGCCAAAACGCATTAAAAGTGTCAAAAAATAAAGGGCTGTGGTCTAAATATTGAAATAACTTTTTTTTCTGGTTTTTATTTTGGACGTGCAAAAGTGTTCAAATAGAGCGAAGTTTGGTTTTTCCGTTTTATTTTTTTTGTTTTTATTTTTTTCTAAATTTGGAATATGTAAAATTTTAAACAAATTAATGAAGAATAAAACATAAAAAAAATGGTTGTATTTCGTTCAATAATAAAGATTTTATGGATAGGTTAGTACGAAAACAGTAAACATTCAAATATTTTTGCTCGCCACTGTATATACTTTGATATATATATAATAAAATTATATATATTTTAGCAAACTAATCCTACATATGATGAGAAGAACTAAATCTATGTATGTTATACGTAACCCGGCCAAGACTTTTATAAAAAAGAGGCCGACTTTGCCCCGTAAGGTAACCTAATTTTGAAGGTTATCGATGACAGAATTCCCTACAAATTTCCTGATAGGAACCAAAATTGTCAGTGCTGCTTCTGCGCGTCTCCTATATCGCGGGTTGATACCGCACAACTGAACCGGAGATCGTGGAGGCCAGCAAATATTTTCCGCACTTAATTGCTGGTGTCGCAGATGATTCCATCAGCCCATAGACCATACCAAACTGTGAGTTGAAATGGATGTGAGCGCGTCTCAATGAAAGCTTCTGGGTGTTCCCCACTTCGGAATCGGCTATTTTGCATGTTAACATATCCACTTGAACAAAAAAAGGGTTCAACGAAGAACAACATTTTGCGTTGGAAATGAGTACCGAACCTACGATGCGTGTGATGGTCACACGGTTTCAACAACAGCAAAAGCTGGACCTTATAATCTTTTAAGCCAAGATGGTGGTGGATGGCAATAACTTCTTTTGTTAGCACCGTTTGTCAACTTTGGGGATGAGAATTATCCACTAGAATAACTTGCTCAGATGGAGAATTATGGCGACCGTAAGATTGACGTAACGCACTATTCACTTGTCGAACAGAACCGTGTTTTTCAAAATAAGTTTGCTTAATTTGTAAACGTTGGTCTGTCGTAAATCTTTTCATCGTAAAATGGCTAAAGGTATTAATCATAAATCAACTTTCAACTGTCAAATTGACAATCTGTAGAAACAATGTTGCCAGCTTAAAAACCAAACCTCTAAAAAACAAACACCCTTTATAAGATATTGAAAAATTTAGTTCAAACTTGTATAACTTTTATATAAATCCGATGTTAATTTCCACATCGAGTAAAACTATATGCACCCGTGCTCTTCTTAGAATTAGAGCTGGTTTTGATTAATTCTATTATTCGCCCAATTTGGTTGACTGTGCAGTTTGGTTGCCTCAATGTATTTAAACATTTTAAGAATAGGCAAACACAACGTTAAACCCCACTTGGTTTACGTGAAGCGAGGTCCTTATTTAAATAATTACAATTAAGTCGATGTTATAATATCATTGTTTCAAAAACCCTTTTGAGACGAAATCAGCAGCCTCGAAGTGCGGAGAATCTATTTGAAGACTCTTGGGAGTCAGTTTTGTTTGTTGCTATTTACTTTTCTATTTTGAATTGCAAATCATAGAACGTGTATTGAGTGTAACTTTATCTCTCAGATAAAAGTGATAAAACTAGCTTGGCAAGATGCCGATTTTGACAGTCAGTTCCTAATTGTTGTAATTGACAACAAATTGCTTAAATTAGTTTTAGATAAATCACTTCCTTAAAACTTCTCCGATCTAAATGTTTACCCATTTATTATTTAGCAATTAAAAAGTCCGTCACGCCTGATATCAACAAAACAAAAAAAAAAAAAACGAAACGCGATGGAATTAAGACGATATATGAACACTATAATGACTTATGTAATCATCTTTTCTCCTACTAATCAGTTAAAACTTTCTCCTGTCATATTTTGGATTGTCTGCATGAAATTGATAAATGCATGGGTATAATCATTGGTACATAACTTTGGACTTTGAAGCGTATAAAGCCGCACAATAATATTATGCTTAATACAAATGAGTAAACCAATCGTAGACACATCAATACTAAATCAGATTATAAAAAGCAAACAAAACGGTGCACATTTAAGATCAACGGACAGTGACCGCAAACCAATGACGCATGAGTCCTGTTTTTAGGCCATTCCTGATCGAGTGCACTTTATCATGTACATATAAATGTTTCCCAATAAATTCAATGAATACAAACATACAATGAAAAGTTAAAAATTTTGCTGGACGTATTGTCATGTCTGAAGGACGGAATGTCGAGATTGTAAAGATAATTTTGAAAACCTCACCATCAACAGAGTGCTAATTGCTCTTGATTGATCAGTGGAATGGTGAAACTACAACATGCACATGCGAGGTAAATGTTATCCATTATTTGGGTTTCGAAATAGTGCCACACATTTTGTGATTTTTTTTTTTTTGCAAAATTATGAAAGCTTTTGACTCGATTGAGGCTAACATGGTTACTCAAATGTTGATTTAAATCGTCATTTTTAAAAATGGTACAATCGCGTGAATAAGTACGTACGAGTTATGATGTCTGAGCATTTCTGTACCTAACACAATTTGGAAGCAAATAGATAGTTTGAAGGCCTTAAATGTTATTCAAAGAAATATTATTAACAATAGACACACCTTTTTATGATTCCATAAAGCATTTACACTGGGTTTGCCGCGTCGGAAATCTGACTGATCGATGACGTCATCGTGTACTAAACTAGCAGAATGAACCATCTCAGAAAAGAGCGCTATTTGCCTTTGCATCGTTAGAAGTTGTCTGTAAAATAAAAAGAATATTATTAATTTATAAATTGGTGAACGTTAATTACAAGTATTATAATGTTTTGCAGTATTTTTGCAATTTGTCAAATTTAATATTTTTAAACATGGAATTGAGAAATACCACATTCCATGGTGATATCAATTGTAAGATCAAAATCAAAGTATTTTGTAGATCACTTTACTTGAGTCTGGCTACAGTGCAAACAAACCAGTAAGTGAAACCCTTCTAGGCTTATTTACGTCTAGGTTTTTTGAAGATAGTGGATGGAATTAATAAAGGGTTTTTCAATAAGAGCGCTACAGAAGTTTTTTTTAAATAAAACAAAAACGGTTTTGGATATCAATGAAATTCTTTATTCCTGTGAAAGTACGTTCGATGCCATTATGTATGGAACTCGATTTCTTTTGAGTTAGGTCCAGATGCTGAACTTAATTTTCGACGGTTTTCAAGCATAAATCGGCCGATACTGCTGCAATTTCACGTTCGATATTCGTACGAAGTTCATCAATCGTCGCTGGCTTGTTGGCATAGACCATAGACTTGAACTTGACGTAGCCTCACAGAAAATAGTCTATCGGCGTCAAATCGCACGTCCGAGGCGGCCAAGCGACTGGACCATTTCGTGAGATAACACGTTCTCCAAACTTGGTTTCCAATAAATTGATTGTGACATTCGCTATGTGGCTTGTGGCGTCGTCCTGTTGGAACCACATGTCCTCCAAGTCCATATCATCATTAAACGGTAGCGATCCTCATTAACAGTAACGTGCTGATCTTGATCATCATGGAAGAAGTTCGGCCCAATAACGCCATAATCCACACCAAACCGTAATTTTTTCGGGATGCAATGATTACTCATGAAGTACGTGTGGATTGCTGGCTGACCAATACCGCATATTTTGTTTATTGACGGAGCCATTCAGCCAGAAATGAGCCTCATCGCTGAAGATGATTTTTCGATGAAAATCCGAATCATTTTCAAGTTGTTGCTCGGCCCAATTCACGAACATACGACGCTTCTGGTGGTCAAGCGGCTTCAGTTCTTGCATCAATTTAATCTTTTAAGGATGTAGGCCAAGATCTTTTCGCTAAATTCTCCACAACGACGTCACAGAGATGCCCAACGCTTGAGAACGACGTGGGCTTTCTGCAACTGAAGCCTCAGCGGCAGCAATATTCTCTACACTACGGGCACTTTTTGTCTCACTGGCACGGGAACATTTTGCACTGTGCCTGTGGATTCAAATTTTTCCACTAGACGCTCAATTGTTGATCTGCTAGAACGATTATGACGACCATAAATTGGACGTAGCGCTCTTAACGTTGAGGCCACTGACTCCGAATTTCGGTAGTAAATTTTAATAATTTCGACTCGTTGTTGGCTTGTATAGTATATCTTTCCATCATGAAATGGCAAACCTTTCTGAAGTGAAGTGTCAAAAGAGCGGCTAGAAATATGGCGTCGTTTGCTGTCCCCGTCGCTCTACTTTTGTAGCGTCCCTGTTGAAAAACCCTTTATATATAGTAAATTAAAAAAAAAAAACATTGCTTCTTGCCAAATTTCAAGATTTTAGGTCGACCGGAAGAACCCTTTAGGTTTTGATTCCCTTGTGAGTGTCGAAAATTTGAAGAAATTTGTTGCATAAACAGTTGTATGTTTTTTTTGCGTAAGCTTAGAAGTTTCATAGCTCCATGGAACAGTAGACCTGGGTATTTGATATAAATTCCATTTTGATACCTCCACACGTTCCTGAAAAAGGGTCTTGACAGACAGTCGGACAGACGGACAACGAAGTGATCCTATAAGGGTAACGAGTTTTTCTTTCGAGGTACGGAATCCTTGAAAGAGGAAAATTGCTTGGGAAAGTGGCTGGTTGCAGCATATCAATAATCCAAGCAATTGCTATGTTCGACACTTGCATTTGCTCAAATTGGCATGAGTAAAAAGCATAAAACTTAGCAGTCGCTTGGAAATGCCAAGCTTGCTATTCAGCTAACCAGAGGAATTAGACACACACTTTTGATACATTTGAGTTGAATTGTTGTGTGATTTTCAGTTTCCACACGCTGCTGCATTTGATACTGTATCGAAGCCATCAAACGGAACTGAAACACTTGAAAGTCATGAAAACAGAACCAAAAAATTAAATAAGTATTCCTCCACTTAAAGTATCAACTCCTTTTTCATTCCTATGTCTGTGAAAAAATAAACACACATCAAATAATTGCAATGTCGTGTATTTCCACTTGCTTATAAAAATGTAAGTCCTTTTTTTCATCCGAATTGGAGCAATTGCTTAAAGGACTTTACTTCGGTTCGAAACCACCCATTGCCTACAGTCAAGTTTCTGTCCAGGCATTTTCAAAACTTACCTTAATTTTTTTGGACGTTGAAGCTATAAACACACAAATTACTAACTTGGGAAGAACTGTTGTACTCTTATAGCGATTTTAGAAACTTGAGCTCAGAACTTTTGGAGCACGATCTTTGCAAAATCAAAGATGAAGATGATTGAACCCTATTCTGAAATTTAACTTAATTGTCTACGAAGTACATTTATGCATTTGTTTAAAAAAAAAAACATGTTCCTATTGAAACACAATCTGAGCACGAGATCGACGAACTGAGAAAAAAAAGGCAATACAACCTACAATCGGAGGAGCTGTAAGCTCCCCGAGTCATATGAAGGTGGCTTACGTCTGAAGTAAAATGAGCAAAATGGAAATTTAATAAAAAAAGGCCCCGGTCCTTTGGCAAATTTTACGTGAGTTGGGTGTCGGTCGCAGAGCTGTCCAATAGGATCATGAAGACCTCGACACAACCAGCAAAATTCGATCATGCAACTTAAGCATCGACAGCTTCATCGAATTTCTCAGAGTTCAGCAAACTGATGTGGTTAAAGCTTTACTGAAAATCAAGTTTGAAACTGTTTTTTCGTTTGTCAAAATATTTCTTATTTTGAAACGTTTAAATGTAATTCATATTTTCAATGTCGTTCCAACAAATTTCAGGTTACCGGCTCCTTGGAAATAGCAAAATTACTCCGATACTGAATAAAGAAGCATCATCTATTTATTTAAAGTGCAATATGCACAACAGCACTATGAAGGTTGTTGATGATCTGTGAATAGCCGAATTTTTAAATTCCGTGCCCTTTGACACTGGTAGCCGGTTCATATTGATTGAACAAAATTTTACTGTCACAGGAAGGGTTCCGCATCGCATATACATATGTACAAGTAAGTCACACAACTATAAAGCTAATTATAGTTTAACTTGTAGACTTGCAGACTCATAATAGATATGTGTGAATCTATGATTCTGATTTTTTTTTTCTACATTAACGCCTTATTCAATGGCATTTCCTTGAAAATAAATAATTAAAGACAATTGCATCATGTGATACTGGATTGTGTTGAAGTTATAGTTTTCAACACATTCAGGAATTTTCTCTTAAGGGATTAATAAACAATTAAAAATAAGTTAAAATGTATTGAATACCCTTGTGTGCCTTAAATGCGTAAACAGCACACATAACATTATTCAACGTTTACATTTTTCTTCATTATTCAACCCAATGTTTTCATATGAAATACTTTTTTAATAATTTATATGATATTATTATTAATATTCTCGGATTGAGATGAAAGTAAACCACGTTTACTTCGTTTGGTTGGGTTGAAAACTGTACAAGATTCAATTCACACTATGACCGTTACATTTTGACATTCGTTCCACAAGTTTCCAACAAACGATTTTTTGCTAAATGTTTTTTTTTTTTTTTTAAATTTCGAATTGGAAATCGAGCTTTCACATTTCTTGATTTCTTTCTTTGTATGGGGACCCCAAACCTGATCTTGTGATTCGGCTGTGCAAATTCTTTTCTCCTATTTCAAGGAATCAAAGCAAGTGGCTTTCCAGGATAATATTTTCCCTGAACTTCTTGAATCATTGACCGATGTTTAACGAGTTTCAGCCATAAGGGGGTTAAGTCTTCTTGACGTCACCTAGAAGAACCTAATTGAATTGTTACATAAAAATAGTACAAGCATTAGTCAATGGTGCATTGGCAGGTATAGACAGTGACACGAATAAGGACACACAACATCGAGGCATAGCTCAACACGTCAATAGACATAAATAACTTCCTGAACTCCTGTAGAACCATACCAACTTCGAGCAAAAATACCAGCACAGAAATCAGACGGAGATTGACTTGTGACAACCGCCCTGCCTCGAATCGTTTCATTCTAAGATACCAATTCATCTTTGTGTAGAAAAAAATTGAATGAGAGTGTTCAAGGAAAAGCTGTAGAATGTTATCTACATTAACTCATAAGACGAACCGCATCAAAAAAGGGCCTCACGGACAATGAAAGACAATGAAAAAGTTCGATTCCCCATTCCTGAGTGAGCACTGAGCTAAAAAAAAATTGCAAAATTTGCTGGAAGAAACCTTTTTTTGACTAAACACTTGGATTTCTTATTGAACAAATTTCAAAATATGGTTGGATGGAAAAGTAATGAATGTTTATGGAACGAATCGTCGAAATACAATTGCACATCTTTTGTAATAACACGATCTATCTTGGTATTTTCTTTGAAATAAATATTAAATGGTCTTCTAAGTCCCGTAAGGCTGTATTATCCGGACTTATTTGTACCCTTATATTAATATTGAAATGATTATCCTAACTTGTGTTAGCATTCACTTTAATTTTGTGAGTTGCTAACCAATCTTTGGTGATAACTTTTTTTGCCGCAAACGGACAACGCCAACAGCAATATAATGCAATTTGAATCACTGTATTCAATTCATAAATGGATAGTAACAATAGCAAAGGCCCCAGGACTGTACCCTATGGTACTCCAAACTTATTTGGTTTTCTCTTCCGTTGTGTTCGGTCGTAAAATTAAAGTTGGAACCAATCTCATTACGTATTTGAAAGATTGTTGTCTATTGTTTCAAAAACCAAAACCAAAACGGGCTGAGACCCGGCAGCATTCCACTCTTGTCGATCCCGGGCAAGCTGCTGCCACGTTTTAAAACCAAGCGATCTCGAACCGAAGGGCTGCGTTTCAAAGATCGTCGTTACTGGAGCAATAATTGTCCATTCGCTCGATGTGGCCGAGTCAGTGTAGTGATTTTTTTTTTGGCTTTTGGGATTACATTCACATCTTGGTACAGCTAATAGAGTTTGCGGTTAAATATTCTCCTCTATTCGTCCTCCTCGCATACGGAACATTCGACTTAGAATTTTTGTCTGGATCAATTTTGCCAGGATCCTGAATTCAGTCATCGAACTTCATTCGTCTTATCTAGAATTGGTCCGTTTCCACAATTTCACGTTCGCATTTATTCCCCAGTAATTTTGTCAGATTTTTGTGACTTGATTACAAAATGACGCACCCATAAAGAATTCATAAATTTACAACTACCTCAAGTGGCTTAAACGTATACCATTGTAAGATAAAAATTCCTCCAGTGTGTAGTGTTTTTCCGCAAGGGTAATCTTTTTTTTTGCAAATTAACGCCCGTTGGATGAATAAGAAAGACCTTGAGGTGGTTAAATTGCTTCAGGGTTTGTCGGTTTTTCCCCGTATTCATGAGCAAATAATGTACGTGATTTGTTCTTCCCCGAAAATTTGTCACCAGAGATAGTATAAATAGCACTAGCTTTAATTAACTTGCAAGTGGTGGTGTTCAGTCATGTAAATAATAGCTAAATAACCGCTTAAAGAGGTGATTGTCCTTCAAGTCGAGCGAAGTAATATTCCAGTATTGTCGATTTTTTTTACAAAAATTTAGAGCTCATTCGGTTGTAAACATATTCAGTTGGGTGGCGTTGAGACTATGAGTCGGTTGTTAATTTTCAGTTGATAGTTGGTATCAGATGTGAGTTTCAGCGTTTCGCATTGGAAAATATAATTTGTTTAGCAATTATTCCAACCGATTACGAACCAAATAAAATATCTAGTTATCCACTCGTTTTTTACATGTATCCCATCTTATAACGCCCATGCTGGTGGACAAGTGGAATTTGTATTTATACGCTATGCACGATCAAAGTTTGAACATATATCTTTATTTAATTTATAAAATTGTGTATCAGGTTGGCAACTAAGTAATTGTGGTTCATGAGGAACCAATATATCGAGTTTTCGTACTTAGCCAAGTTGTTTTAAGCGATTTTCAATGCATGAATGTGATACATGAAGCTTCTCTGTAATCTCACGTGTTGTACTGTGACGATCCGAATCGATTATTGCTTTGATTTGGTCGTCATCAACTTCAACTGGACGCACCAGAACGAAATTTGGCAAACTAATTTTGAGACTGCCGCTCTTTTAAAGCTTCGTCACCATAAACAGGTCATAGCTTTTTGTGAGCTTGCGATGCGTTTTTTCCTTTCCGGAAATAAAAAAGCAAAATATGACGTAAAGGTTCGTTTAGATTTTCCATTTTTCAACAGACGCCAAACGAAAACTACACAACCAATCAAAAATTTTTTTTTGCTGATTGACAGTTGAAGTACCAACTATCAAATACCAAATTGATTTTGAAATTTCGATTACGTCAGCAAACCTAAGAATTCAACTAAAGCCATCTATGAGTGAAATCCGCAATTACTTAGTTGCCAACCCAATATAAAACAATCCTTTGTTACCGTCGTTTCGTCGTCCACGGAGTTGAGGACCAGGGTTGCCGACTACGTAAGGGAGGAAAGTCGTGGCTGTTGATTTTACTACGCGCCTCGCGATTTCCCTTTGCCTCCAATAGCTTTATGACGTCGAATCGCGACGATGCCCGTTAAATTCTGTTGAACTCGACCAAGACAAAACAAAACAAGACCAAAATTGCATCCTCGCAACCAAAAAGGAACCAATCGAAAGATCCAACCATTCATCCGATCTTCCGGCCGAATTTTGCAAGGGGGAAAGTCACTGTTTAATTTTCGCCCAAAAAATTATTATATTTTTAGTGAATGATCCATCCAAAAATTAAAGAAAAAAAACATAAATAATGAAAACTACAAAATAAAATTAAATACATAAACAACAGATTCGATTGTAAAGGTGTCCTTATTTTTTTCTCTTTTTGTATTCTTCAAGTTGAATTTTTCTTTTATTATTTATTTATAACTAAGACAAGTTTCTATAAAAAGACATCAAAACCAATTTCCAAAATCGATACTATTTTTTAAAATATGGATGTGGCTGTCCTTACAGATCAGAAAACATCACATTCCTCGATTTTGTAGTTTTTGTAACATTTCTGTCATATTGTTAGATCCTAAAAATAATATTGTGGAGCAGTATTCGAAATGTTGCTTGGTCATAACTTTGGACATGTTTTTTTCAATTCATTTTTATTTATTTAAAAGGACTACTAAGACACTAGACAAAAACACTTAAACTAGCTTATATTAATATGAATCTTAATTTTATTTTACTTAACTAGCTTGCTGGTTCTGTGCAGACGCTCTAAGCTAAACCTAGTCCTTATTTTATGTCTTGCAACTTAAAGTTAGTATTTAATATATGTCTTAAAGATGACGATTATAAACTTAGGCAATTTTTGACAAAAACTTAGTGAATGTAAGCTTTTTCAAGATATAAAACTAAAATCTACATTAACATAACTTTAAAGTATAAACTTAAATTTAACTTAAGCCTACGTATAAACATATATAAATCGATTATATATATTCCCTTAGACCTACGAAAATAAAAACACAATACCTTTATACCTATAATATAATTATATATATTTGCCCCGACTTATCCTACTTAACGTTAAGAAAAACTAAATCTATGTAAGTCGGCAAAGTTTTTTTATAAAAAAAAAGAGGCCAACATTTCCCCGTAAGGAGACCTGGCTTCGAAGGATATCAATAAAAGGGTTCTCTACCAATTTTCTAAGAGCCACCAAAATTGATGGTGCTGCTTTTGCGTATCTGCCTCATTGCCGGTTAATACCGCCCTGCTGAAACGGAGAGACTCTTCGTAACTTTTTGCGATGTCTCGATCGTTCGTGGTAGTATAAGCGGCACCGCCAGACTACTCTGGATCAAACCCTTGGAAAAGGGATAGAGGAACGCCTCTGGAGGGCGCGCACTCTCGTTGTACAACAAGTTTGGGTTAAAAGCCCCAGAGATCAGGTTGTTGATCGAAATCCTTGCTCTTGCAACGTGCCTTCGGATAAGTTTTATTCGGAAACTATCCACCCTTACTAGATAACATTGGACATTTTATTACATATATGAGATCCGAAATTTAATTTTTAAATACTTTATTTCATCAACTTTTTGCAAATGCAAATTATAAATAGTAGTGTTCCCAGTACAGCCCTTTACGGCACTCCCAATGCTACTATTATTGCCTTAGCAAATTCGTCCGCCACATAAGTTCGCCGAGTTCTGCTTGAAAGGTAAAATCTCCTTGAGAATATCCCGGTCACTTTTCCTCGAATGCTCTTTGCCGGTCCAGAAAATTGCAAAACAACAAGATTTAAAAACTCTTCGCATTTAAATTTTTTTCCCAAATCCTGACTGGTATTCTGTCAAATAATGATTTCCAGATATCTTTGCAGCTGCTAGTCTTTTCCACGATCTTTCTGTCATAAGCATGCTAACCGGTTAGAATTCCGCTGGATTTATTGTGTTTTTAACCTTCTCAATTGGTACCAATATTTACTCTAACCAGTGGTTCGAGAATATACCAGTGCCATAAGATTCATTTATTTAATTTAACAAACACGGTCCGATTATGATAAAAATCACTTCGGCAATCCAAAAATCGGAGAACTGATTTTGTTAGTAAAGCAATTTATCAATATGAAGCGAAGAAAAATTGCTAAAACCGGGAAAGTTTGCTCGGAACAACAGCTACTCTACGCAAGAGCTCTGTAATCATATTTCGACTTTCGCGTTGAGCATGCCTCAAACGTTCTGAGTTATTCTCAAACACCTAACAGCTCACAAATGCTGCTTGAACTGTATGATCTTATGAAACGACATAGAAGACAGCCGAAGCATAAAATAAGCGGCATTATTCACAGCGGAATACATCAATTACCACCATTCCATCTCGACCTTAACCCAATTGAAGCCAAGACAAGACTGGGTCCATGAAGACCAACGATAAAGATATCAGATGTTTACAAATTTGCTAGAGAAGAATTTATGAAACTAACGACTGTTTACTGACGAAAAGTTCGCACAAAGGTTATAAAGGCGAAGGATATATATAGTATGTAGGACGCATATCGGACAGAGTTGTTTTGAGTCCAGACGATGATTCTTCCACACCGATATTTCATAACAATTTTCACGTTAATTTATAAGTTAATTCAAATGAATGGCGATTCAGTATTTGAACTGCTGATTCAGAATGAATAAATATGAAATATCAGTCCTTATTTGTTTATGCATCAGGTAATGTATCTATGATAGTCTCACAATAAAAAAAAACAAACAGACGTAATTGTTACATTCTTTTCATGAATATGCGCTTAATCATTCCTCTAGAAGAGCTGAAACAAAAGAGTCATTTATATGCGGGATTAAGGGGTGCCTACTGTACACATAGACGAATGGGCCTACCTTGAAAAAAATAGAAGAGTCATTGTTCATTGTTTTAACCGCGACAAATACTGCTGCCTTGACTGCATTGAAGTTGACACGCGGTTGGTTCGGGGCGTTTAATTTATTGGGTAGGCAACTTAGTCATTGCGAATTTCACTCACAGATGGCTTTAGTTGACACGTTCTTTACTGATGAGGAAAAAGCAAATGCGCTGGCGTTAAACTTTGCCAAAAATCACACAGTATCTTCAAACTTGGGCGACGCAGCAACAAATATATTGGTAAACTGTGAAGTTCAATGTCTAAATACAGATGTTGTTGAAACACCTGCAAATGCGTATGTATTTGAGGAAGGAATAAGAAACATTATCAGGAACCTAAAGACACGAAAAGCCGGTGGATTAGATCTAATAAGAAATTTATACGTTAAATATTTGCCGAGGTCGGCAGTAAAATACTTAACATATATTATAAACGGATGTTTGAAATTGAAATATTTCCCTGACGCCTGGAAATTCACAAAAGTAGTGCCAATTCTTAAAGCTGGAAAACCACCTAATAATGTTGACAGCTATATGCCTGTTAGTTTGCTCAGTAGTTTAAGTAAAATCTATGAAAAAATACTAAAGGAGAAACCACTAAGATTTATAGATGAGCACAACATATTTCCCGACGAATAGTTCGGCTTTAGAAAATGGCACAGTACTTCCCACCAGGTGCTCACAATTTGTAAGCATATCAAAACTTCACGTTCTCCATGTAAATCCACCGGTATGAAACTGTTCGATATAGAGAAGGCTTTCGACTCTGTATGGCACGACGGTTTCAATTTCCCCAAATATTTGTGTAAAATAGTTCAGAGCTTTTTGTCGTCCCGTCTTTTTCAAGTCCACATTAACAATGGTATCTCGGTTGATATGCCCGTCCCAATGGGTCCTCCTCAAGGTGCAGTACTGTCACCAATTTTGAACAATTTGTACACGTCAGATTTACCAAACTTGCCTCAGTGTCAGGCCGCCATCTTTGCTGATGACACAGCAATATTTGCTTCTCATAAATTCGCTCTCATCATTGAGACGAATGTAAACCATGCGATTCAAATATTGGGAAAATATTTCAATAAATGGAAAATTAAGCTAAATGGGGATAAAACGCAAGCTATCTTTTTCACCCGAAAAAGAAAAGCTTGTTTTCTACCCAGCACGCAAACGCAACTCCAGCTAAATGGAAAAAATATAGTTTGGGAACAATCTGTTAAGTATCTGGGCATTTATCTAGACACAAGACTGACATTCAAAGAACATATTACAATAACGCTGAACAAAGTTAAATTAGCAACTAACATAATGTACCCCTTTATTAACAGAAAGTCGAAACTAACGAAGGAAAAGAAAATAATAATTCTGAAGGTGATCTTCCAAGCATTACTTCTATATGGTTGTCCAGTTTGGAGTAATAGCGCTAAATCCCACATTAAACGCTTGCAAGTGTCACAAAATAAAACACTTAAAATGATGCTAAATCTACCATGGCACCACTCAACGATTGATCTCCACGAAAGAGCGAATGTTGAATTGATTTCTGATAGAATTCAAAAGCTGAATACGAAATTTCTGTCGAGCTGTATCTTTGCTGATAATATCTTCGTAAACCAATTGAGCAGTTAAATTACATTTCATTTATATATGTATTTATTTATTTATATATTTATTTATTTATTTAGTTATTTATTACTTTATTTATTTATTTATATATAGTATATATATTTAATTATTCGTTTGTTAATTCTTTGATTCGTTACTAATATCAGTTTGTTGTTTTGTTTTCGTTTATGTACATATATTTATTTTTTTTATTCGTTTATACAAACGGATGTTTACTTCCAATCTAGTCAATTTTTTTTTTTTTTTTTTGTTTTTTTTTTTTGCGAAGGGTTTTCACGAATTTCCCTTCCTAACATAACATAATATTTATATTCTAAATTAAAATTTTCCATAACACTAAGATAATGTTTCAGTAGGAATATACAATTGTATTTCTGAACTGTAAAATGTGCGGTAACTTCAGCTTTTTGTAATATTTATTTCGAATAAAATAAATCTATCTATCTATCTATGGCTTTAGTTGAATTTTTAGGTTTGCTGACGTAATCGAAATGTCAAGCATATTTTGTTCTTTGATAGTTGGTACTTAAACTGCCCATTAGTAAAAACATTATTTTGATCGGTTGTGTAGTTATGTTAGTAATGCAAGGCCACACACATCTTTGGTCACTCGGCAAAAATTATTGGAGCTTGGTCGGTATGTTTTGCCACATCCACCATATAGTCCTGACCTTGCACAATCTGATTGCTTTTTATTTCAATCTTTGCAAAACTCCTTGAATGGTAAATATTTCAATAATACTGATGATGTCAAATCGTACCTGGAACCTCAGTTTTTTGTTGTGAATCTACAAGCTACCAACATTGGAAGTTCTTCGACATTTGGTAAGAATATCATAATCCTCAATTCACTAACAAATAGGTTCTATTTTGTCCAGGTCTTCGACACTTCTTCATCCATGAAGCCCATTAGTCTAGCAAGGATGAAGAACAGCACCATCTTTACGGTAGATCAACCAGAGAACAATCCGAAAACAAAAACAAGACGACAATTTGCAACACGTTGCCGCAACTTCTATTTAACCCTCCCGGACAAAACCTGGGAAGCAACTTTAGCGAGCGTTTCAATTTATTGCCCATTCCAACAACATCATGCCTAAGACCAACCTTGCCCTTCATTTGGTTAACCTACTGCTGAAAAGGAGGAACGGGTTGAAGAAAAAAAAATAAACTTCTGGTCTACAAGCAGCTCGTAAGACCAGTAATAACTTATGGCTGCCCAATATAGATCACCATGTGACCATGAAGAAAACCGGACTCATGGAAACAAGGATAATACGGTCATGTACTCATGCGAAACCGGACACGCTGAAATAGTTCAGGAAAAGGTTCCTGCAAGATGCCAATCGATATGTACATGGTTTAACTTTCCACATTTAATAATATTTTCTTAAGTACATCCGTATATACTTTTCTATTGTGACGTTAACGTGGTTCTCCCAAGAAAGATTGCGGTAAATTATTACTCCCACGGTGTTCACATAATCTATGCTAGACCGTCCAAGTTTGATTTTAGGAAAATTCTTTAAAACCCACAGACTCCGATAGATGACAATTGTTCTTTATTTAATGGGGTTTAAGCAAAGACTATGAGCCTAAGCCCACACCACTGTGCTGTTAAGGTCATCGTTCATTTTGAAAGCGGAGTCCTCTTTTGAGTGTAATGGGCATCTTGTGAACAATTGGACGTCGTCTGCCTACATGTGAATGGAGCAGTGCTTAACTAAATAAAGCAACTCATTCAAATATATGCAGAACAAGATAGGCCCGAGTATAGAACCCTGCGGAACACCACTAGTCATTAATAGCTCATTAATACAACCGATTGCTGCCTTCCAGTTAAATATGAGTGAATGAGCCTGACTGACTGATTTGTTAATTAAAAGTTCCTTAAGAGCTTACGACATAGGACTGTATGATTAACGGTTTCGAAAGCTTTCGAAAAGTCAAGCAATGTCAAAAACGTTAATTCTCTCTTATCTAAACGTTGCCTTATTTCATCCAACGTATAAAAAGGCAGTTTAGCAGCATAATAATACCTGCAAGTTTTAAAACTGCAATTTTGAATTTTTTTTTGACCAGTTTTTCAAAAAAGTAAGGAGTAAAATATCTTTGAAAAAAAAAATATTTATTTCCTTAAATCCCACTACGATTTTATAGGGGTAAAGTGAACTGCGGATGATATTTTTGAACACATTTCACTAAACTTTAACCAACAAGATGCTGGTCCATTTTCTGACCTAACTAAAGCATACGACTTCATAAATGCCGGTTGAAAAATTATTTTGGCGAGAATACCTCATGCCTGTATCAGATGAAAGAGAACGAATACACCAGAATAAATCTAACTTTAGGTCAGGAAAGCTCTTGCCCATAGGCTGGTATACCTCAAGGGTCAGTTTTTGAACCGATTCTCTTTCTTATTTAGGTAAATTCTGTTGTCAGTGATTTGGATGGGATTTCGCTTGCTAATGTAGGTATCGCATTGATTGATTTATAAATCAAATGAAGAAAGACATACTTTTGTTTCGAGCCTGGTTTGACTCTCACCAAATCAGTGACAATAATACAGAGAAGCTTGTGTCGAATTAAATGCAAAAAGTTTTTTTCCTGTTTAAATTTCAAGTGTATCATGTCAAAGTGAATGGATGGATGGATGATAGAAATAATTTTAAACTGTGTGACACAGAAATGATAGTTAGCAAAAAAGGCAACATGATTTTCGCTGTGCTTACGAGTCTCATGTATTACCCGCCAAATTGTGTCGATAAGATAAGAAAAGATAGTGGGGAGTATTGTTCTGCGGTTAAGCTTTTAGGAGAATGCAGACACCTTTGGCTTGAAAAAAAAACTTATACAGAAGTAAGTTCAAAATCACTTGCTCATTCAAAAACCATGTACTTCGGTTTTTGTTTAACCTTTTCTTTTGCTTCAAAATTGGTATACCCACGATATAATAGAGCGAATCCTTATGCCGAAAAATCACTGACGAAATAACAAAAAACCACAAACTGCTTGCAGTACGGACAATAGAAAATTTTCTTGTTTCCTGATACGAAAATTTAGCATTCAATCAAAATTGATTCCGGTTCTTGACAGGAGAGCATAGTAATCGTAAAAGTTAAAATATATATTTGCGAAATTCTGGATGCAGCTGCATGCAACTTACCTTGATTCTTTATTCAAGTGGTAATTAATCGCTTTGGACATCAAAAGCGATACCATTGGCCGTAGCGCTTTACCTTGTCCATCAAAGTAATACGTTGAAATTGTTTCCAATTCAACTTGGCTTGTGCTGCGCCGCAACATCTGAAACGAAAGATTGAGCAATTAAAACCATTTTATGCTGTTAGAGTATTCAAATTAAAGAAAACTAACACAAGGTAATAAACAAAAAGCTACTGCATCTGCAAATGGTAAACCAATCATCGGAAATGGTGAAAAAGAATATCATCCTCGTACGGATCCCTCGCTTCTCAGGCATGTCGAATTTTTAACGTCTTAACGCGATTATTTTTATTTTATGATTTCATTGACACATAAAATATGTCTTAACTAACGGTCGTGGCTGACTTCGAGCGCCAAGATTCGTATTTTCTTGTAGACCCTTTTGAGTCTCTTACCATTCAGACTGCGTTTGGAATCGAAATAGCTCGATCGTTTTTTCATAGACTTTAGATACATAATAGGTCACCATTAAAGGCCCTTTATTTAAACGGGTTTACCCAAATATAGGCTTTGTCCACCCTGAACGTCCATTGTAAATGTTAGTGACAGAGTTTTTTGAAATCTGAAGAGTGGTTTCTCTGACTATTTCCCATTTACAAACTTACAAAATTAATCTCTCTATAATATTTAGGTAGAGGAGTCGATCAATATGCTTCGTGTCGAGCTAAAAATGTAAAACTGGACAAGTGTGACGTTTGGAAAAAGGAGAGAATTTGAAAAATTACGGTTTGTTGATATTGAAAATTTGGGTACAAAAACCAACACACTTCCATACTAGCTAGCCGGGAATCTTAAATTGTCATAATCCGGACAAATAAGCTGAAAGTTGCACAAGATCAAACCGTCTTGTTCCTTTAAATCATCTTTCAAAATTTGTCCTGTTAATAGACATAGAAAGCTCTGTTCCCATTTCTTCACAGCTTTGCCCCAACTTGCTAAAGCAAACCCAAAAGACCTCGCAAACTTGTTGAGAAGCAAACTAGTTCTCACCACCTTTTCTTCTTCACCGTCCGGAAGGAAAACCTCTCAATACTCATTTACTTCCCAATATAGGTAGATACGGAACACCACATTACCCTCGCGGTATTACAATGGGCCAAATTGCTGTGTGCCGGGTGGAAAACTGAGTTTCGGCCGATTTTTTGGCGAAACCGAAAATGTGTCCGAAACCAATTTTTGACCAAATCTGGCCGAAACCAAATGATCGATCGGTACTTAAAATTAATTTATGAATAAGTTGTTGTTCAAGAAATTTAAGAAATAAAATTGAATTGAAAATGCATAACAAAATAAAAACACATATTCCATGATTGAGAAAGGTTAAATGAAAAGATCAGCACTCGAAGATCACTGGATAGATCTGATGCAAGCATCTTCGAGTCGATTCGTGGTTTAAAACCCCACATGAAAAACTAATCCTGCGGTTATGGAGCGCTAATTGAAGCAAAACACGCATTCAGCACACTTTGGACGTGCAGGGGCAAATGTTGACTTACCACAATCAGCGTCTTTTTAATGAAGCATTTCTTTGCCAAGTGCACACTCAGTTTGTAAGATGTAAGATGCAGCAGATTAAATGCAATGAATCTTGATCTCATATTCGAGATTGCACACGCGAGTGGAATATCGAAAAATAAAAACGGTTGCACATGTTAAGAGGAATGGTAACTTTTTTTAGGTTAAGTTAAGATGGAGCTGATGAAAATTTAATGGCGGTAACAGTCTTGCTGCAACAATATGAAGGTATATATGCTAACCGATAAACAAATTGTCTATGAAAGATTTAATTTTGGTACCCTGATAAAAATCAAGGCCAACAAAACCGCATATCAAATGCGGTCTAAGACATGTTAAGCTGACAAAGACTGAACGCCTTCGTGCGATTCCAACAAAAACCGATATTGCAACAAAGTAAGCGTCAACAAACGCCATATGCACGAAAATTAGAAAACAAAAATGCATGTGTATTGATTAAGACTTTAATGAATAAAACAAAACCTTAATGCAAAAACCTGTCTAGATTGTTTCAAGCTTCCTGCTAAAAACCACAACAATCAATATAAAAAATGTGCATGTGAATCAGTGTGGAAACGGAATGTAACCGGAACTCTGGTAGTAGGGTGGCACAGTTGGTTATATGCCTGCTTTACAATAAGTTCAATTGATAAGTTTGATTCGAATACAAGTGAAGGCCACAAACTTTGGCAGTATCACTAGATGGCTCGACAAGAAGTAGAAGTCGATCTTAGTGATCGTGGGAAGCCATTACACCGACAACAAATTGATGATGTAATCCTCCAAATGAAATGTGAGCTTATGCAGAAGTCGGTAGAAATTCTTTATCCTTCCTCTATTTGAGTCAAAATGCTACAAAATCCTTTCATTCATCAATCAATAAACAAATAAGTAAAAACAAATAACAAATTAAGCACTCTATATAAAGCTTCAAAGCCCTTCTGGAATGTAATGAAAACCCTTAAAAATATAAACGGGAGAATACCTTACCTTAAGACTGAGACCGAGTCATTTTTTACAGATGACCAAAAAGACAAAATAGTAGCATCGAATTTCGCTAAAAATCATGAAGTTACTCAACATCTATGGGATTTAAATACTTATACTCTTGTAGAGAATGTTTTGGAAGGAGACATTAACTTCATTTTAGATAAACTGAAGATTTAAAAAACCGGCGGAGTGGATAATATCAAAAACGTATATCTAAAGAAGTTACCAAAAGAGGGGATCAAATTTCTTACACTTATTATTAATGCTTGTCTTAAGACACAATATTTTCCAGAAGCATGGGAACAGGCTAAGGTTGGGCCAATCCCAAAAACGGGGAAACCTCCTGAAAATCCACAGAGCTTTAGACCTTAAAATTTGTTAAGCAATAGAAGCAAAATTTATGAAAAGGTTCTCAAAAATAAAATTGTAAGGATAATTGATGATCAGAAAATATATCCTAATGAACTTGAGAATCTGGTTTGAGTGAAAAAAACCGAGCACATGACAGATCCACCGGTATGTTTTTCTCGATATTGAAAAGGCTTTTGATTCGTGTGGTTTTTTAAGGGTCTCGTTTATGAAATGTTGATGTTAAATTTCCCAACGTTTCTTTGTAAAATTATCCAAAGTTTTGTGTCTAATCGTCGTTTTAAAGTGTACGTCAATGGTAGCCCATCAGATACAATACATTTTTATGCAGGTGTACCCCAAGGATCTGTTCTTGGACCAGTATTGTATAATCTGTACACATCTGATTTTCCCATCCTCCCACGATGTGAGGCAGCAATTTATGCTGATGACACGGCAATTATTTCATCGCATGCGTTCAGTCTCGACATTGAGACGAATTTAAAAAATGCGTTTGAAATACTTCAGAACAACAACACAAATTGGAAATTCGAATTAAATGACGAAGAAATACAAGCTTTTTAACGCGAAGAAGAAAGTCCTGTTATATTCCGGCTAATCAGTTATTTATAAATGGACATTCAATAACTTGGAAACTTTCAGTTTAATATTTGGGCATACACCTTGACTCAAAATTAACGGTAATTTAAAATGATGCTTTATCTCCCCTGACAGAACTCCACATCAGACGTACATACAAAAACTAATGTTGAATTGATCTCCTCAAGAACCTGCAACCAAACGATTTATTTGAGATCAGATGCACAATTCCTGATAATCCCCTAATTAACCAATTAAATACTGTTTGGGGTCCACATACTAAAGCAATATTAATATGTGAATTACTAGTTCATATCGAAACTGAAAACTTCCTTGCCATCCAAACTACTTTGGAACAACATACGGCGAATAGGGATTGCTGGTGCAAAACCATCTTCCAAGTGTGGATTACAATCGGACGTACTCAATGAACATTTTCTTGAGGTCGGTACCGAATCTGAACGATTTAATTTTTCATCTACACCAACTGTACCAACAAGTTTCAATAGTTCTTACGTGGTAACCGAAATAGATGTTGTTGAGAGTGTGGCAGCCATCAAATCGAATGCCAATGGTGAAGACGGAGTACCAATACGATTTATTAAACTTATATTGCCATCAATTATCTCACACTTAACGCATATCATAAACCACTGCATCGCAACTTCAACCTTTCCGGATTCCTGGAAAATTTCCAGAGTAATTCCAATTGCCAAGAAGCCAAATGCGGCTTTTCTTAATGACTATAGGTGTATCAGCATTCTACCGTGCTTGTCAAAGGTCTTTGAAAAAATATTAGCAAAACAGATCCAGAACCATTTATGCGTAAATAAATTACTAAGCTCCTTTCAGTCTGGTTTTAGGCCCAACCACAGTTGCTCGACAGCTATGGTAAACATCATAGAGGACATAAGACGGGACTTTGACAAAGGATACATAACACTACTCTGCTTGCTGGATTTTTCAAAGGCGTTTGACAAGGTCAAGCATGACGTGCTTTGCTGGAAGCTCGAACACTATTTTGGTTTTGGTGGAAGTGCACTAAAACTTATAAGGAATTATCTGTCGAATAGAATGCAAAGAGTCGTGATTGGTGATAAAGTCTCTGTACTGAAGCTTATCAAGCAAGGTGTACCACAGGGATCTATTTTGGGACCTCTCCTTTTCTGCATATTTATTAATGATTTAATTTCAACATGCACAAACTATTCCATCCATCTTTATGCAGATGACGCCCAGTTGTACTTAGCTCGACCTATGGGAATGATCAAGGAACTTGTTTCACTAATAAATGATGATTTAGCTTAAATACATCACTGGACTCAAGTGAATGGATTGCTGATCAATTCTGAGAAATCAAAGGTTATTCCATTGGCCCATAGAACAATCGATCTCAGCATTTTACCCGACGTGTTTCTTCCTGATGCTAGACTGGACTATGTTGAATCCGCAAAAACGCTTGAATATATTATAAATCGTAATCTTTCCGGTAACGATCAAACTAATAATGTAGTCGGCAGGATTTATGGATGTCTCAGGAGACTGTGGCTGACAGCCAACTTCACTCCAACGGCAACAAGGAGCAAGCTTGTAAAAGCTCTTATTCTTCCCATTATTTCATATGCAGAGGTTGTATATTGTAGTTTTGACTCTCCTGTAATCCTTTTCCACTCTTATCAACCCCTGAAATTTTATATCTGTTATTTGAATCTTTGATTGATTTTTTTTTTGTATTACTTTATACTGCTTTATTATCTATTTCTACTTTATTCTTTTTCATTTTTATTGTTTTCATTATTTTTTTTAGTTCTTTTATAAGAACATGTTAAACTTATATACTACTGAATTAATCTAAGCACTAAAAAAGACATTGTTTTACTGTGCACTGTTTAATAATATAATATTGAATTGAATTGAATTATTATCAATAAATTTATTTATTTATTATTAATATATTTATTTATTTATTTTTATATTTATTCATAAATTTTTATTTATTTACTTATTTATTTATTTATTTTAACTATTATCAAGTTATGTATTCATTCACTTATTTGCATGTTACAATTAATGTGCCTTGGCAATTTGTTAGATAAAAAAAAATGAATATAAGAATTATTAAGCTATCTAATTCAGCTGTGCAATACCTCTGTATATGCGTATAAATACGAAAGTATATATGCTCATTAACATAGATACTATTTTATGTACATATGTATGTATATAGTATAAATAATTTTTTTTTGTCTTTAAATTTGAGGTGTTTTTCGTTATTTTCCTCAATATACGTTTTTTGTTTCTCTACTCTGAGACTTAAACTTTATTTAAAAATATGTAATATCAATTCCCCGTAGAAAGATTTACGAAATATCAAATCTCTGTATATCTATTTGTGTAAGTAGTGCTATAACACATTGTAACTTATTAACGAAATAAATGCACTTCATTCAATCCTTTCATTTTGCTCCAAGTTCATTTACTGTCACTGTGATGGTAGTCATAAAAATCATTGTCATCCAACATTTAGAAGAGTTATTCCGATGACAGTGAAACGTCTGCTAGAACTTATGAAATAAACAACGGTCTACAACGGGGTGTAGTTATTTCGCCGAATTTAAATATTTACGAGCTTCACAAGCGATCTTGTAGGATCTCTCCACCACTCCATAGCGTACGCAGATGACTTGATCGCGTACAGGTTAAGTCCGAAGATCGAAGTCATCGTTAGTCTTTTGTAACGTGACTTCGAAAAGATTCTGAGATATTGCGATGATTGGAAGTTGAAAATCAGGCTCCAAAAGTGCAAGACCTTCTGTTCCGGACTCCGTTGTCTAGGGCCTCTAGAAATACTAAACAGAAGTGGCGAATGTTCTCTATCGTTGGACAAAACGGGCAGCCACTGGCGAATCGAAGCGTTGTCAGATACCTTGGGATCTGGCTAGATCCGTATCTATATTTTAACAAACATATAGATACTGCTCTCTCCAGAGCAAAAGCGGCTTTTGCCTTGACAAACAGACTGTTTCACAGCAGTCAACTCGATGCCAAGGTAAAGGTTATCTGCTACACGGCCCTCATTCGGCCTGTCCTTGCCTATGGATGTCCATTTTGGTTCAACGTCGGAACAAGCTTAATGGAAAAGATTAGGGTTTCAAAAGACGATGCCTTAGGGCTTGTCTCCATCTATATAGAACTCCAGAGTCTGAGTACAAAAAATTCTACTGTAATGAAGTTCTGTACAACGGGATCAATCTGATCAGAGTGGATAACTTTCTGATAAAACTTATTCGAAGTCACATTGCAAGAGTAATGACTTCAAAAAACTACTTGATCTCTGGGGCTGTTTACCCCAAAGTGTGCAGTGTGTAGCAAAAGTCTGGTCTGACCAGAGATGCATGTGGCCTAGCATTGTCCTCGTGAAAAATGAGACCTTTTTAATGGACCAACTCTGTTTACTGACAGTACACGACCGAACTTATCATTTGATTCCTTGGAAGCAGCTCAAAGTACAACACACCTTTCCAATCCCACCAAATTGAGAGCGGAATCTTCTCTAAGTGAATATCAGCTTCCGAATGGTGGTGGCTCATCAAGACTGTTCATTGCCAGTGAAGATTCGTTTAAAAAAAAGGATCGGATTCATTGCGTCGTAGATGAAAATCGCAAGCGCTTCGTTAAATGAATGTTTTTTTCAAATCAAGCCAATTCTGGCACTGTTTTCTTTAAGGCTTCCTCATCGAACAGATCACGTAACTTGTTAGCAGTTTGCTCATACCTTCACGGAAATAAAATATCAATCCATATTAAAACTGACTCCATACGTATACCTTTATAAAAAAAAGTAAGACTGACAGCTCACAAACGTCAAAAGGAAAAAACTATGCAATTGACAGAAGCCATTAAGTAATAGGGTCAAAGACAACTCGTTGTAAGCAATTATATGAATATTGTAGCCGACGATTAACCGTGAACTTGAGGAGTTCCACTTAATCTATACACGTCAGTGCTGTTGCCTTTTCCTAGGGGATACCGAAGAAATCTTAAGTGGTGTTTGATGGTGTGACTTTCCGGACATTGATTGCCCCATCTACAAGAAAGGTGATCCTATGTCTTGTAAGTACTATCGAGGCACATCCCTGCTAAATGTCACACATAAGATTCTATCCAATGTACTGGGTGAACGTCTGGAGACTTCCTGGAACACACTAAATCGGCAGATCAACGATCTACAAAATATTCACATTTAGGAAAATCCAGGATAAAACCAACGAATTTCAAGTCGAAATTCGCAATCTCTGACTTGAAAGGCGCATTCATCGTCTTGAGTTCTACAGGGAGATGACCGAATTCGGGATCCCGACAAAAATAATCCAGCCGTGCCGCGTGACGGTGGAAAACACATGAGTAAACACTGAAGGCACTCTCTTGAACGAATCTGTTCAGCTGCTGGGATATACAGACGATACCGACACCATCGTTCGCTCCCAGCGCTTCATTTTGAAGGCTTTTATTGCAATTGGAGGACAGTCGAAACGAGGTTGGTATAGATGGACAAAACCAAGTACATATTGTCAACAAACAAAGAAGCATCTGTTCACCGCATAGGACAAAACGTCAGTGTTGATAACAGTAATCTCGAGGTGGCTAAGGTGTTTAACTACCTCGGAGTAAACATCAACTCCACGAACGACACTTAGTGGCATACATACGGCAAAGACTCAACCTAGGAGGAGTTTCGGTTTGGCGAAACAAAAGGGTTCAAAACTCAACTCAGACGACCAAATGTATGCTCTAAAAAACTTTGATCCTTTCTGATAAGCAGATTTTAAGCACTTTTGAGAGAAAAAAATCTTCTTCGAATGTTTGGTCCCGTATTCGAAGAGGGCGAATGGATGAGAAGATATAACCATGAACTCTATTAGCTGTATCCAGATGTGGATGAAGTCCGAAAAGCGAATGGAAAATAATTCTCTAACAATGAGGAATTTTGAATCACAGCTCCCAGGCTCGAAACATGGAACACGGAACCCCCCCTTTTAAGGATCAAACGATCGCGGATACCAGAGCGCTTGGTCTAGATAACTGGTAGCAGAAATGAATGCAAGGCTCCCGTGATATCTATTTTAAAATACGGATATTGATCCAGCCAGATTGTAAGGAACAACTTGCTGTCCATGTTGTTCTAAGATCAAGAACTTTCGTTAATTCCCAGACACGGCGTCGTCAATCGTGATAATTTCAAGGCGCTATTCCTGCTGTACAAAACATTCGTTCATTGGTCGAATTTCAAACAAGGAAGTTCTCTTGATTTGTGTTACTCAAAATATTCGATGAACAGAACGTAGTTTAATGCCTCCAAAACACAATGCTGTCTACTGTCACTTAAGCTAAATGTCCCCCTACCATTTTGAATAAATGGCACTAACATTGCTAACACCGAAAGACTTTTCGTGCTTTGGAATTTGTGTTAACAAAAATCTTGGTTGAAATGAATACATAACCGATATCGCCAGAAATGCTGCGAAAAGTCAAGTTGTCCTGAAGCGAAGCAAAAAATTCTTTACCCCATCTGATCTGGTTGCCATATTCAAAGCCCTTCCTCCGCCCTTATTGCAATACAACTCTCATGTATGGGCGGGTGCTTCAAAGACCATCATGAGCCTGCTCGGCAGGGTCAAACATCGAGCGATAAAACTCACACGAGACAAAAATATCACAAACGAAATTGAAATATCGTAACGTTTCACGCCATCCTCTTCCTCCCTCTTATCACTTTCGCCGTAACACCTGTCTTGCTAGGAATGTGAGGACAGGACGCTTTACCTCAAATAAATTTAGCCTCCCTTCTACGTTTGGTGGTAGTACGGTGTCACTTCATAGCCCCCCTATTGGGAAGTGGTCCCTAGCATTTTACTCATCGCTGATGATCGTCTTGCTTGAACCTGGATTGGCGGTTTGTAGCTCGAAAGCCCAATAACCATCATCACCACCCATACCTTTTTGGCAACAATATCGCGACTTCAAGAGGTCTTTTGAATCGAAGGGTTGGAGTTAAGCCAGAAGAAAGATAGTATGTCTTTTTTAGTGGATCTCTTCAGTTCCACTGAATGAAGTATTTCCCTGTGGAAAATAAGTTTCCTTAACCAGTGTAGTGCCGGACATTCACATAAAATGTGCTCGGACGTCTCATCCCTTCCAGGCATAGACAACAGTAAGAAAGCTCGTTAACATTCTGATAATTTCCTTGTCAAGGTTGAGGATTTCCTTGTATGAAAAAGGTCTGATTAATCGCTTGGATTGCCTAAATCCTTCTCCATTGGTCCAGTGGTCTACGCGAAGATTGTTTTCCCTTTCGTTAAACAGCGTTGAAGCTGTTGTCCACTAGACACTTCAATATGAGTCAGCACCTATTCAGATTCGTTTCTTGCAATCCCCTTGTGTCCATGGACCCAGCCCAGCTTCCCCTTGTCGTGTCTGGCAAGAAATTGCATTGCATCGTAGAAACATTTGACAGTTTTGGAGTCCCTTAGGTTGGATGACAATGCCCTAAGTGCTACCTTCCTGTCAGAAATGATTTGGATTCGAGTGCCATTGAGGAGATTGTGTCTGGTGCAGATCTCAATGGCGTGGAATTCAGCTTGAAACACGGTAGGACCTGAATTGGTACACAAAATCCTTGTGTTGGGTCCTAATACTCCAGCTCAAACTCTAGAATCCCGTTTTGATCCGCCTGTGAAATTTACCCGACTTCTGGGGTCTATTGATGGATTTACCTTAAATAACCCGAAGACATGTCTCTTTAAGGCTGCAGTTTGATGGCGTTTCTGACAATTATCTCCCCCAATGAGGATAGGTTGCTTGACACTTTATTGTCGAATGAATACTTTATTTACATTTATAATAATTTCTGAGGTGAGGTGAAACACATTAACACTCCACATCTCTTGTGGATTACAAAAAGGCGGATGAACAACGATGCATTCGCCCAAAAAGTCTACACCAGCAGGACGATGCGGTATTAAGATTATAAAAATGCGTCTCGATAATCATATTTGTATTGAGAAATAATTGAAAGCAGCGCAGTCACTTTGCGATCTGAACGAACTTTTCAGCGAGGCCACAATTAGCGAAAATCGATGCAGTGAATGGTTTGACTGTTTTAAATGTGGCGACTCACGCTTGGAAGGAAAGCCTGGAAGATGTCCACCATCGAATTTCAACGATTAGGCATTTTTGGCAGCCGTGGAAAGGGTCGTTCCCTTCCCAAAACGAATATTAGCCAACAACTTTAATGTGGACCGTTCAACCATTGTTAGCTGGACGGATTCCCCACGAACTCAGCAATAAAAATAAATTCGAACGTGTCCGAATTTTCACACGTTTGCTTGAATCATAGCTTCTCTAAAAAAAAACTCAAAAGAAGGATTGTGCTTCATGTGGAGTTTCATCAAAAGGAATAAGGAAGTAAATGTGGTATGTTTGGTGGGTGTTGTGCGTTGTTGAATCCATCGCCAATAAGGGCTGGAAACTGCTTCCACATCCGCCATATCCTCCTGCAAAAGCACCTACCGACTTCCACTTCCATCGGAGACTACAAAACTGGCAGGCAAATAATGTTTATAACGATTTCGCTAACTACGAAAGTGGCGGGTGTCAAAGCATGGATTGCCTTCAAGAACCGTGAGTTCTCTGCTTGTGGAATCAACCTTCTTCCAAGCAACTGGAAAACAACTATGATTACACTCAATCATTTTTAAATGTTACTGTTGAATTTGTATGTTTTCTTTTTCATGAATAAATAAAATTAACATCGCATTTAATGTTTCAATTACTCATGAGTTGAGAAGGCTTCGATTTGATAACCGTCAAACGCTCAAGCAAAACAGATGGTATCTACGCTGCGTTCCACACCTTGTTGCCTCTCTGTGCGTTTAGGTAAATTTTCAAAATCACACATGAATATTCGTATTTCAAATTTGAATTCATTTTGGTGTGGACAGATATTGGTTAACAATCGGCCGTGCCCGCCGAAGAGGAACGCAAGAAAGCAAACCAACGCATAACTCGACCCTACTAGTGACTTTAACTTGTTACGCCCTTTCATTATCTACAGAGAAATTTTTTTCGCCTCGTTATACGATCAAGCAAGGTCAGGTAGCTCTCGAAACTTTGGATAAAATTAACGATAACTCATCTCATAAAGATTTTGTGCGTATACTTAATGTACGCAAAATGTAAATACGGAATCAAACAATTTTCGTAAGTTGCAGTCAAGATGTTCATCTCGATGTTGTGAAATGTATCACCTCTAGTTAATTCAATAATATTATGAAAACTGTTGACATAAGGTGTGCCTCATTTGAATCTCATCTCATGGCGACAATCTCTTCTGATATGGCATGCGTAATTTACGTGAAGGAAATTGCGAAAGAGCTGTCAGCATCGTTTGCATAGTAGTTCCTCTGCACGTGACCAAGAAGCAAAATAATTCGCAATCATTATGGAATTTAATTTCAGATTAAATAAGATGACAAGTCTATGAAGCTTGTGTGGTTTAAGTGGATTGAAGTTTTATTGAAGGACGAAGTTAAGGCGAGATGAAATGAGTTTAATTTCCATGCTTACTTGAATTCAGCTATAAGCCATCTTAAAGAAAGAATAATTCTAAGATGTAATGAAGAAAACAAATAATAACAGATTTGAGTGTAGATACCTTTGACAACCTGTCTTGGTCGGACTTCGAAGCGGAGAGTTTGATTTATTTTCTAAACAAAATTAAGGTATTTATGAGAAGTTATTTGTTTTGGCAACCAAGCTTTGAAAGGAAGAAAAACTTGGACGTCATAACAGGAAATATACTTTCATCTCATGAGTTAACTCTCGAAATCGAGACTAACCTCAATAATGCCATGGAAGTATTAGATAAATATTATAACAAATGGAAAATTGAGCTCAACGCGTGAAAAACGCAAGCCATCTTTTTCACAAGGAAAAGGAGACCTTGCTGCATTCCGAACAGCCACATAAAAATCTATGGAGCCGCTGCTGTTAAGTGAAGCAGTTGCGTTATGTATTTATGTTTATATCTTGCCTCTAAAGCATGCAACAAGAACCCTTCAGAAAGTTAGTATAGCAACAAAAATACTAAACCCATTCATAAACAGAAAGTTGAGCTCTCAAATGAAAGCAAACACACCGTATACAAAGTAGTTTACTTTCAATAGTTCAATACTTTTGTATGGATGTCAGGTATGGGGAAATTGTGCACAGTGTCATATTAGGGTATTTATATTTTCAAAGATTAACTAATCAAGAATATATCTACAAGAGAATTTTTCAAAACTCAAATTATTTTCGGAGATATGGTTCGGCCGGAACTTATCGAACAAAGGACATTAGGGATTCTCCGTCTATCTGAATCCATATTTCTCAGTAAAACCTTTTGTCCTTTGTATATATTGTAATAAAAGAACCCAAGGTGACTCGTATCTTTTATATTTAGTGTTCACTTGCGTCCAGCTTCTAACAGTTGAATTCTAACCTTCAAACCACGTGGACGTACATATGTGCTGTGAGTGAAATAAAAATATTGTGAAATATTTCTTTTTTAAAAATGATGGAGCTTATGGGAATGAAAATTGGCCCGGTAGCTCATTAATTTGCTGTGAAACGAGACAACGCCCGGATTGACTGCTCCAAGATACGAGCATCCAACGCATCGAAGGAGGCCAGAACTGCTCGATATGAAGAGAGAAACGCGGAAAATAGTTTTTTTCGAATTCGAGGAAGGTCCGATGTATGAAGCAGGAATGCCAGATTGAATAAATGTTAGTCTACAATTTCGTTTTATGACTCAGACTGCGAACAACTTTTCGCGAAACTTTAAACGCGTTTTTCTTGAAACTGTCTTTTTCAAAACAATACCCACGATTTCTCAGGTTCTACTGGACCGATTTACCTGAAATTTTAAGAAAGTCCTCTTTATAGTTTAAAATTGTTTTTTTTTCAGGCAGTCGCCTTTTTGTATTTTTTGATTTTTTTCTGCATTCTTGTTATGTTAATAAATAACTAATTAAAAAAATGGACACTAAAGATATTAATTGCCTTATTTTATGACACTTCAAAAATTACATAAAAAAAATGCCTCTACACTAGAATTCCCTCTTAAGCAGACAGCTGTTTTTCTTCGTATCTTAAGATCAAGATGGTTTGAAGGCACTTCATTCTTAGATCGACCGCTCCCGAAGAAATAAACGCTTACTTTAAAATCCCGACTCTGAGGCGCTATGTGAAGCAAATTACTTCCCTCTGCCATCTGCTGAAGATCCTCCAATCAATGGCCGCGTGCCTTTCGACGAATCGAACGAATTGATTTCGTGTCTGCCGATTTTTTGCAAATTTCGATCCATTGAAGGACGAGCTTATCAACAACCTAATCTATCCACAAAGATTACAATTGGTTGAGTAAACGAGCAACTCTAGCAGCAAAGAACAAAGAAATCAAACCGTAAGTTTAATAGACTTGATGCCACCTGAATTACACAATAAAATTTGTGTTAAATTTCAATAATAGTTGGGACACCATTTATTGATTCCAGTTCGAAGTTTGCCGGGTCAGCTATTGTATTATTTTTTTTCTAATGGTCTAAGAAGCGCATATTCAAAGGACAACAGAAATCGAATTCTATGAGTCGTGGAAATGATTGTGAAGGACGTCCACCACAAGGAGAACTAGCAGCATTGAAAGTCATATAGGGCGGTTTTAACAATGTATAGGTCAAAGTTAAAAAAAAAACTCTAGAGGCATGGTCCATCAAGAGTTATCCGCTGTGCTGTGCAAGACGCTTGCAGCCTCTACGATCTAGTCTTCTCTATTGTTCTATCAAGAAACCGGTCACTTACGGACTTCTCAGGATGGTGTCATTTCACCCCGTTCGAAGTCTGATCATTTACGCTTTCATGAGAATGCGAGTTCATGACAAATAATAATAGAGGGATTCAAGTGAACTCAAATCTAATCCAGTAAACTCATTCTTTTTTCAACAACAAAAACAAAATAAATCAAAATTTCAGCCACCCAAAATTAAGGGTTGATCTGGCCCTCATGGACTACGCCATTTACATGCAAAGGCAAAGGCATGCAAAGGAATGAGAAAGAAGATTCCACGGATCGAAGCCATTGTAAGTCTTTTGCAATTTGACTTCGATGTGTGGTTCAACCTTGGAGCAAGCTTGATGGAAAAGAATTTGAGTTTTGAAAGCCAATGTCTTGAGGGTTGTCTTTAATTTTGTGAACAGAACCACAGAGTCTGAGTACAAAAAATTAACAATTTCCTGATAAAGCTCATTCGAAGGCATATTCCGAGACCAATGACCACGAACAAGAACCTGATCTACGGGCTTATTGATATTGTGCGCCTTAACGACCTTATTCCACCAGAGCCGTTTCTTTATTAAGATTTAAATGGTCTGATCCGAAGATATCAGCGGAGCCGTTAATCGTCCATTTGGTCGGAAATAGTGTTCATAGGCGACTCAGCGTTAGACGAGTTGACGAGACGAGCACGCAACTAATGGAGAGCCCTCGGTACAGTAAGGCAGTATCAAATCGTGACAAAGAAGATATTTCAAAGCAACACCTGTAGCATTGGTGGTTGGTAGCAAAGGAACTGACTCTATCGTCATTTTCTTTCCCCGTAAGACTCTCCAGCCTGGTCGGCTTATGTAGATTAAATTTAAACTATGTTTAAATGTATGTGGGTAATAATCAAAAAATAACACAATTTAAGACGGTATTTTTTATTATATTTGAAGTTGGTATGGATATTGTAGGCTTAGTTTTTATTATTTGAAGATAGTTTTTTTAGATATATTACTTAAAAATCAAATTAACTTAGTTTTTTCTTAAATCCTGATTCGTGTCTGAGGAGTAATAATACTGAAGGACTTTACAGTTTCCTTTCCGCCCTACTTTACAGGGCCATTTCTAACCTTACCTCTTATTTGTAGTAAGATGCTTTAATGGTTGGGTAGACCAAATAAGACTTAAATAATTTTTTTTTGTAAATATTCTGACAAAAGATGCACCTTTGGTCGCACACCACGAACTGTTCAAGCACAAGTTTCTTCTTTGCGAGAACTTATTTTCGAGTTAATGGAATAAAGAATTTTGTTGCTTATAATTTTCTTACCTCTCTAACATCATCGTAGAAGTATTTCATTTCTTCTTCCAGAAGGACATATGGATCAATTTGTAAATCGGGAACGGATCCAGCCGGCTGTTGTGTGTGCACTGAACTGTATGATCTTTCATTTGTACTCAATCCAATTGTGGAAAGGGCAGATGTCTGAAAATTAAAAATAAAATTATAAGCAAAAAATAATGTTTGTTTAAACAAATATAATATGCGATATGTTTTTTAATATAGTAGGATTCTATTCAAGGGATTAACCATGATAGCTGGAGGACAAGGATGGAACCTCCAAAGGGGTATATTCAACAACCAACCATCTTTTTGTTCGTCTTGTTTTCAAAGAATGAGTTTTACATCTTTTTTAGATAGAAAGATATTTTTATTTTCGTATTGAAGAAATAAATAAATAAATAGTTATCTAGGTATGGATATGATTAGAAAATAAATAAATAATAATAAAATATTTATATATATATTTATATAAATAAATAAATAAATAATTATATAAATAAATGAATTAATAAATAAATGAATAAATAAATAAATAAGGAAATAAATAAATAAAAAGATGTGAAAATAATCAAGAAAATATAAATTAATAATTAAATATATTAACACAGTCTTATAGAGATCAAAAAAACGAAGGAATTTATGAGAGGATTCCCCGAATATATACATTTACTCAAGAAGTTTTGTCTTAGCTTCAAAAAACGGTCAGAGATCAATTCAACGCTGGTGAATGTAGATCATGAGTAGAATAATATCTGGACAAATTGAGTTTTACATCTTTTAAATACAACAATTAGAAGCAAGTTTCTTTCTTTTATTTGAACATAACCTTACATTTTAGTTTTAAAAAAGATGATGATGTATTAATCCCTTTATCCTCAACTTCCCATTTCATAGTAAAAATTGTACTTGCTTAATTATCAACCCTTGGAGGATCAGAGCCTGCGATAAAACTGTTCTTGTATAGCTGGTTGAGTTCACGGCAAGACTTTCCCCCTCTTTGCAGATAGAGCCAAAAATTCGACAGAGAAATTGTCTCTTAAATGTCCCTAACTTATGTTCTTCTTATCATGATTATCGTCCAATACTCGGTCGCAGAGAGATAAGTTTTTGTAAACCATAATTCTGATCTTATTTTTTTCGAGCAAACCGAAAACCTCGAAGTTATAGCCGAGGCATTTCAAGTTTGTCAGTACTTCTAAAGACTATGAACGTGGATTGGTTCATTTGAAGGATTTTGTTCGTTTCGAAGTAATTTTTATAAAAAATAAAAAAACTGTATTTTGTATAGTAAATTAAGTGTTCTTTTTGATTTTTTAATCAGAAACGAAATTTTCATTTGTTTAACCGGGGGGTAAACATTTCAAAATGGAATTGTAATAACTTCGAAAAAAAATGCTCAATATGGGTAGATTAAACAGAATGGGACCTGAATTAGGAAAGGACGTTAATTAATAAGAGAACGAAAATGTCGCACTTAGCGAGGTACCTGACGCCCAGATTTGGCTCTGATGGTGATGATACGTGTCTGACGAGTTTAAAAAACAAAAGTTGTTGTACTAAACATTTGTTGCTGAATGACAATTTTTGGTTTGAATTGGTTGACCTACAGTCGTTTTAATTTCTTGTCATTATATATTTTATGTTCTTTGTCTTCTGGTTCTTGGGAGGTCCTTTGTATTCCCTCAGTCACATTTCATGGAAAAGTTAGATAGAATGTAAGATATAATCACTCGTTTGTTTATTTTAGTTGACACCAGAAGTCAGAATAAATATGTTCGTCAGAGTCTGAATTTGTTATTGATAGGAATATGAATTTGTTAAGGGATAAAATTTAACAACAATTTGAGTGCTTGACCTATTGAGAGGAGAATAATGAACCCAAAGCAAAACGTTAAATTGTTAGACAAAAAAATAAATCGAAATATTTTCGAATAAAGGCGGAGAGAAAATTGAAGAGCTTACGTCCTCCATTGTGTGACTGCGAAGTCTGGATTGACCTTCAACTAAAAAGTAAGACAACATGGCGTTTTACTTTACTAAAAATAAGTGTACAGGACGTGGGCCCAACAAGCCGTGTGTGTTTTCGCCTCAAAAGGCGAAATGTCATAAGGTTTCGAAAAAGTTGTCGATGTAACGCATTAAGCTCAAAATCCTGGGAGCGAAGGGTTCAGCGCAATATTTTGATGCTCAAAGAATAAACATTTAAAGCCTTTGAACTATCCGTTATGGAAAAACAGAGTACGGACAACAAAACATCAAATTACGAATATAGCAACTGGAGCTTAGAAAAATTAAGCTCTACCAAGAACAAATCAAAAATCAAATCACGAATATAGAAATAAATTGAAACAGTTTATTAATTATTTGAAGGAACAACCAGCATGTGTTTCCAACTGTTTGATTTTATTTTCGGGTCGTTGAAACTTTCTGCTCAGTTAACCATTGCACCAATCACTAAAATCAAGGACATCCACAACATCTTAGTTTTTTTTATTAAGAATAGTCTGCAAGGTGTGCAGAAAGGCTCTTCTCTTAAGCCCATCTTCTTTTAAATCGATTATCATATCAGTGATATTTTTTTTAATTTGTTAAGCAGTATTAGAAATACTCGAAATAAACTCGAAACTCGAAATAATCGAAGCATTTTAAAAAAATCGCCGTACTTATAATTATCACATCTGTTTTTAAGCATTCTTTAAAGCCTTCAAGTCGGTACTGGGCAATTTAAATTTGATTATCTTGGGTCAAATAATTCATTTAAAACAATTATAACAAAATTTTAGTAAATTTGGTTGTCGAGAAAACGGGACAAGCGCATCAAAAAACATGATTTTTCAAAAAAACAGTTCGTTAACAGCAATTGCAAAATTTTGCTTCGAACTTGGCGGGTGCATTCAAATTTCCAACATATTTTTGTAGAGACTTCTCGGCATTCGAATGTCGCGATCTTTGTATTTTTTTTTATCCAGAAACATTTAGTAATTTTTGTATTCAGTCGAAAACAGTCGAAAACCTACAAGCTCGCATTACAAAATATTTTCCTTCGTGATCTCTTTCATATTTCGAGGAACAAGTGGCAATATCTACGTCATGTGACAGCTTTTAAATAACATCTATAAATCTTTTTTACAAGACTCCTTTCTGTGGTTACAGGTCAACTAAATTGCCTATTTAAAATAATAATATTAAGCTATGACTTATTCTTAACATTTTAAATTACTTAAGTTTTTATCCAGTAGTAAAGTCCATGCAAAACAAAATTATAACAAGACACGTTTGACACCAAGGCCCTTTGAAGTAGAAACTCTTGAAAAAGATGCCAACGCGTCTGACATAAAAATTTATCAATTAAAATTTAAAGGCACGTTTGACATTTTGGCGTCTGAACCAGAATAGTTTTTTGTCCATTTAACTTTGAAAACAATTAACACTATGATGCCTAAAAGCATGTGGATGTAAAACCTTTATGCTTACTTTAGTCGAATGTTAACTTATGAATGCGTCTCATGGCCTATAGATTTTTTTTTAAGTTTGAACGAATATACAAAGTGTTTATGTAAATACTCATTAAAAACAGAGACCTATCATTTGATTCCAACTAACATCTGACTTAAGCAAATTTGGAGATTAACATTATGATTCGAATGTCTTGCCTTTTTTTTTGTTAACCTTTGCTTAAATAATGAGTGAGTTTTATATTAATTGTTTTGTAAAATCTAAATTAAAACAAATATAGGAAAATTTTCGCTCAAGAAGAGCAAACTTGTCATATTCATATTATTGTTATTTTATTTTTTGCCATTGCCTTAAGGCCCTCCGACATTGTATGATAAGAAAATCTCTTTTTAATGATGATAAGGATTGGCCCACTCATGTTAATGGTTACCAATAGACGGATCGTTGTGAAGAATGACAATGTAAGTTATTCGTATGTGGAAATCCACATTTATCTCGACAAGAATAGACAGTGCAAATACTCAAAAAGACATGACTTATCTGTGATAAACTCATAACATATATAGTAAGTATAGTCGACGAGTGCAATATAAACTTTAAGTTTAATATGATAGACAAAAAAAAAGATTTTTAATTTCATGAATGTAAAAATGATCAAAGACGCGATTAATATTATTGGTCCTGTACTGCTACGTATCGTTAATTGCTCGCTGGGTGCAGGTGCCTTCCCTCGAACGAGGAAGGAATCTCTCATGACCACGTTCGTCCTATTTATATGTTACCACTGTTTGAAAAAAAAATTAGAACAGAAAGCAACGCAGCAACTTCAAGTTCACTAAAACGATCTAATCAGGATTTCGATCCAAACATTCATGTGAAACATCCATAAACCATGAAGAAAGAATATTCGACAAAATTTTATTGCATCCTGTGATAAAAGTTTGGATTATAAAATTCATTTTTTGTATGTTTTACGCTATTATTGCAGGAAGAAATTAAGCTGAAATAAATAAATAATACATATACATATAAACGCGAACATGTACATAAATTATAATTTAGTTTTTAAAAACTTTGCAAGGAGCACAAGCAAAACTAAATAAAAATAAATATATAATGGACTGCTTCAAGCGAGGAAAGACTTTAAAACTCCAAGCAAATGTGCTTATGCTGAAAATTGACAACCAAAATTTGGATTTCGGCATCAATCAACAAAATAGCGCACCTATAGAAGCAGCTGTGAAGCAAACATCAGAATTTGTCGGACTTTCGCAAAGGGTTATCTACAAAATAATCAAAAGACATCAAACTGGAACACTACAATCACCCAAGAAGAAAATTCCTCATCGGCAATGGATCACTGATTTGGACATTTTCAATTTGGAGGCCATAAGAAGGATTATCCACTCCTTCTACCAATTTGAAAAAAAATCGTTACATTGAGGAACCTTAAGCAAAATATCTTAAAATAAGCATAAGCAGGACAGGAGTCCCGAAAAGCAAACGAATCAGCTTTCGCAAGACGGAAGGCAAGAGGCGAATCCTCTGTTAAAGGACGGACATAAAAATTCAAAAGATAAGTTATATCCGGCAAATCAGGAATTTCTATGAAAGTCGATACCAAGATGAGTCATCTATACACAGCTCATAGACAAGAGGAATGTCTTGAGCTGATGGAAATACGGAAGGATTAAAAAAGCCTATTGGAAAAGGATCACGGCTTATTATTGCACGTGCTGGTGGATCAAATGGTTTTGTCGATGGCGCTCTTCTCATATTCAAATCTGGATCAAAGTCTGGTGACTACCATAATGAGATGAACTTTGAAAATGTCTCCAAATGGTGAAGAGAACAGGTTCTGCAGCAGCTGGATGAACCGTCGGTTATTATAATGGACAAAAGTTCATATCACAACAAATCAAAAAACCGTACTTCAACTTCATCAGCAACAATATTTGAGCTTATTAAATAGCTGGTAGAAAATAAGACTGCACACAGCTCTTCAATGCTTAAAGTTAAGCTATATGATATAGTGAAACGAAACAAGACGGATCCGCAGCGTGAAAAAGACGACTTGATAAGATCAGCAGGGCATGAAATACTCAGGCTTCCACCATTAAATCCGGACTTAAACCCAATTCAGAATATATGGGGTATTTTAAAATCAAGAGTGGCGAGTATAAATAATACGTTAAATCTGGATGAAAATTAGCAGAAGAAGAATCCGCAAAAATTACGCTCATTACATTCATTCTTCCTCTTAACACAATAACTGAGAACTATAGATCTTTAACCATTCTTCGCTCAAATTGTCATTACCCACTTCACTAAAAGAATAATGAATGCATATTCCGCACATTCTCTCTACACAAACAAAAAATAAACTTAAAAAATATGGTGTGCGTAACACCATTATTAAAATGGTTTAAATCATTTATTACGGGCCGAACACAGCGAACAACGCTAAATTATGAAATATCAAGTGCATTCAAAACTGACAAAGGTATACCTAAAGGAACAATATTAGGTGTCGTGCGTTTTATTAAATCTAAATATGATATGGAAAAAGTATTAAGAAACAGTAAACTACTTCTGTTCGCAGACGATGGGTTGCTATACATTTCTGAGAAAAACTTAACAGAATGTTAAAATAAAATAAACAATGATTTAAAACAAAAAGATTCCTGGCTTAAAATGAACAAATTGAAAAATGGTACCAAACAACCCTTAAATACAAACACCCATAGCCGTTTAAATAGACCACAAAAAGTTTGGATTCTCATATAAATTTCTTTTGTGAAAAAGTGTCTTAAGAGTAGTGTATTTAGAAAAATTAGGAGAAATGTACCTAAAACAAAAATAAAGCTGTATAAAGAAGAAGTGAAACCACATTTCGAATATTGTGCCAGTTTGTTGTTTGTATGAAACATCACTCAAAAAACTAGACTACAAAAACTTCAGAACAAAGCTGTGAGAACTATACTCAAATGTGAAATAAACACCCCAATATCAACACAATTGGATTCCTTGAAGCGGCTGAATATAAACCAAAGACTTTTATTAAGGCACTTAAAACTTACGCAAGACCATAAAACTAAGAGGATGGAGGGAAATATGATAGATTGGCGAGTAAAGGGAACTTTTGAGAGAAACTTTCGAGGGATGGAAATCAAAAGAGCTATTGGCTGTGCGCAGCATTCTTGATATAGGTTCAAAGTAGGCGTACTGTGTGCGGTGGAGAGCCGCACGGAGGAGTGAGCATGATCTAAGGTTACGTGGATTGGTGTTAAAAAGAGCAATTTGTAATAGGGAAGGGGATTCAATTGCACTGGCTAACAATTGATATATGAAGAGTATATCGGAAATTCTCGTCGTTTATAAGGGTTTGTAATATAGATCGATCAATTTAAGTTGATTTTCGTACGGAGGCAAGTTTTATCTATCAACCCAGGGTCAGCCGCGTAAAGCAAAGCGGATAAATCTGCGTTGGACTGCTTCTATTCTGAGGGAATGTGCTTCATAATAAGGAGACCAAACTTGGCTGCCATATTCGAAAAGTGGTCGGACAAAGGGGACATAAAGAGACCCAGAGACATAAGGATTAGAGAACTCTTTCGACACTTTCGGAAATAGAGTTCTCTGTCGGAGAGAACACCAAGGTCACAAATCGAGTCGACTAGAGGAACAGGGCTTCCGTTAAAGGAGTATGTACGGGGAGGCTGAGGAATACGTTTGCGAGAATAGGTAAAAGATTTACATTGCCGACATTGAGCTCAATTTGGTATTTGTTACACCAAAGGAAGAACCTATTCAAATCATTTTGAAGTAAACTATGATCGATTGGGGAGATTGGTGGTGAGATCAGGTCAAAGTCTTTAAGAATGCATTCAATATCGTTGAGAGTGAGAATTAAGATTATGGGTCCTTAATGTCTCCCTTGAGGTACTCCAGAGGTAGGAACTATAGGCTCGGACACTGAGGATCTGAAAACAGCCTTATACTGCCGATTTTCTAGATAAGATTTTAACCAGGAGATGAAAGATGGAGGAAACCCAAGGGCCTTAATTTTCAGGTAAACGATTTGATGAGAGGTTTTATCAAAAGCCTTGCTGAAGTCAGTAGCTATAGCATCAACTTCTTAGCCTTGCAAGGCTTTTGATACAAATTCGGTAAGATTTGTTACAGTAGGTTTACCATTAACGAATCCATGTTGTTTTGAGGAAAGTATGGATTTACTGTGAAAGTACAAAGCATCGTAGACAACACTGTGTGGCTGTGTGGCCTTTTTTGTGGACAGGGATAGTAAATGTGTCCTTCCAAACTTTAGGGGAAGGCTGATTGCTTAACGACATCTGAAATTAGGTTGTAAGTGGTAAGGATAACGCGTTCACGCGCTCTTAGAACTATTGCATGTAGTCCATCTGAACCTAGCGAATTGTCATCCTTTAGGATTTATAGCATGACAATGGTCTTCATATTTAAAATCAAAAACAACCAGTGTCCACAGTACTTAACAACTAATATAACATGAAGAAGAGCAATCACGTACGAACTAACAAATACACCGGAACTCCACATCTAATGACAGGGACTGTACGAGCACAGAGAAGTATTCTTCTTTCGAAGGCTCTTGTCCCCTTCAAAGCCTTTATTTACTTTTTACAACCATGTAGGTGTCGCTGACTTATATATTCCAGCCTTGTCGACGCCAAGGTAAATTTCGTTAGCTTCATGGCCGGTATCAGGCCTACGTTTTTGTTTATCGCTGGAAAAAAACTGGACTGTTGCTTTATTTGAAAAGCCCGTTTTAAATGTATTGCAACAGTCCCAAACAGCGTTAAAAATAAAGCTTTTCTTAGTAAAGTGACCAAAAACGTTTTCGAATGTACATTTCCAACGCACTGATGGCGCAGTTTAGGCGCAATAAATCCGAGTTTTGGCGTCGATTAATTACGGTAGATGAAACTTGGATACACCATTATACGCCCCAAGCAAAACTAAAGTCAAAACAGTGGACTGCAAAGGGGGAACCAGCTTCAAAAAAATGTAAAACTTTTTTTTCGGCTGGGAAAGTGATGGCGACTGTTTTTTGGGATAGTCACGCAGTTGTCTTAATCGGTTATCTTCAAAAACGAAAAACCACTAAATGAGCATGCTACGCATCATAACAAGATAAAGTTGAAAATATGGAGAAAAAAAACGGCCACATTTGCAGAAAAAGGAAATCCTGTTTCACCAAGACAACGCGCCATCTCATATCTCAGCGGATGCCCTGGCGAAAATCCTCGAATTATGGTTCGAGCTGCTTGATCACTAGCCCTAGACCCAAAGCGACTTCTGTTTTTTTTCTCATCTTAAAACTGCGCTCGGAAGACAGAGATTTTCGTCAAATGAGGAGGCAATCACCTTCGTGAATACTAATTTTGCAGAGAAAAACTCCGAGTACTATTTGGACGGGTTACAGAGATGGGAGAGAAGTGTGTAGAGTTACAAAAAGACTTTGTATAAAAATAAAAATAAAATAAAGAAAAAATATCTTCTATGTAGGCTACTAGATATATTTCTGGCCTAGGCAACACTAGATGTTGCCAGGTGCAATCTGACATTTTCATTGGAAAGTTTGACATTTTTTAGCATAAAATCACTCAGAACGTGTTGTCAAAGACTTGAAAATTCATCTCGGCAAAAAAATGGAATTAACTCGTGAACACTTTCGTGCGACCATTTTTCACAACTTTCGACGTGGAGAGTGCATTGATGGACTTAAATCTTTGTTTGGCGATGAAGCAACATCCTATAGCACTGTGAAAAACTGGTTAAATGAATTCAGTCATGGCCAACGCTCGCTCAAAGACGAATTCCGTGAAGGTCGTCCAAAAACGGTGAACTGATAATGCAAGATCGTCATGTGACACACCGTGAGATAGAGGCATCCCTGGGCATTTCTCCCACCAGCATACATTCGCTATTGCATGAACACCTAGCCGTAATAAAGGTTTGTTCTCGTTGGATCCCTCACAGTTTGACAATCGCTCAAAAAAAGGCTCGTGTCGATTGGTGCAAAGAAATGTTAAAAAAAATACGATCGCGGTGCGTTTATAAGATTGTCACAGGTGACGAATCATGGATCTATGCGTATGAGCCCGAAACAAAACAACAATCGACCGTATGGGTCTTCGAAGACGAGCCAAATCCAACAAAAGTTGTTCGTGGACTTCGCACTTCGTCATGTGGCGACTGTTCTACTTGAGCAACATAGGACGGTCAATTCTGATTGGTACACCATAATTTGTATGCCTGAAGTCTTCGTAGAAATTCGAAAAACGAACAAGAGAAGACGAATCATTGTTCACCATGACAATGCGATCTCTCACACATCGGCTCAAACCAGCGCCTTTTTGACCGGCCAAAAAGTAGAATTGGTGAGTCATCCGCCGTACAGCCCTGACTTGGCACCCAATGACTTATTTTTATTCCCCCACATCATGAAAAAAATGCGTGGTCAACGATTTTCGTCGCCAGAACATGCTGTTGAAGCGTTCAAAAACCATGTTTTGGAGGTGTCTCAATCGGAGTGGAAAAAGTGTTTCGACAATTGGTTTGAACGCATGCAAAAGTGTATAAATCATGCTGGAGAAAACTTTGAAAAACAAGTAAAACCACTTTTGATGATAAATATTCGCATTTTCATTATTAGGCCAGAAATATATCACTATTGTACGGAAACATTTCAGACCACCCTCGTAGTTCGATAATCTGCAAACCTTCTGCCAAGATTATTCAAGATAAACAAAGAGAAGTTTGACATCATTTCGTTCCACAGTCCGGTCACCAATGCAATTTGGTGGAGAACATGTAAAATAAAATTGCTAAGCCAAAAATAATTGTGTTAAAAAACACAAGCTTAAGTGTTCATTTGGGAACATCACCGGTTCATTGTCTCATTTGGCACACACAATTTTTTCTTGTACATTTGTATGCTATACTTCAAGCTCTTCCGACGTTTACGAGCACCCTTCAGAGCTACATAATTATAACGTGAACATTTAAGAGGCCCCCTCTATAATTTGCCGGTTGAGTAAACCACCTCAGTAAAAAAAAAACATTACTTCTTTGAACTACAATAACCTTCTTTCACTGTTAAAATGCATTTCGGCCGAACATTAAGTGAAAATTCGCAAAAACAACAATATTTCCAGCATTTTTACGAGACGTCTACGATATTAGTAAGCTGTTAGTTTTGAAGATACACATCGTAGTGCATGGCTTATGCAACTCGATTTTATGCAATTTCGTATTCGTATTTGCGCAGTTCAATACATAATTGTCGATAAACATTGAACATTGTGAAAGTCATCAAATACAACTGTGACGCAAAGAAAGATACGCGCAACTTCATGATGATACCAGACAACCTTAAACTTAGCCGTCAGTTTTTTTTTTTTGGTAGTATTAAAACGAAGAAAAAGATCTCTCTCTGACTTGAGGAGAAAGAAATGTGAAAAGAAGAAGAACGAATACAAAAAGAAAAAGAAAAAATAAAACTGGAAACGGATTTTACTTTCGCATGCAAAACAAATGTAACGACAAACACTGTACAGAAGAGAGTAATGAAGAATATCTTCAACCACAATAACGATATAGGCTTACCAGGTATGTACATAGTAGTAGCTTGAAAGCAAAAGTTAAAACGTTGAACTAAAAATCAACTGACTGTGAAGTATTTTCTCCTCTTCCTCCGGTTTTATCCAAGGCCTTGTGTTGTGGCCTTTGTACGAATGCGTTGGTAAAACGAATGCACAAACTAAGAATGTTAAAATTGAAAGTATCTTTTCGCGTGGTCTCGCTGCTCGAATATCGAATATAGTGCACGTATTCACTTTCGATTGAAATATTTTGAAATACCTTCTTCTTATAGTATTTCAGGGAACGTGATCACTCAAGAGGAGAATTACGGCTGAGCTAACTTACATTCGATAAAGATTGATTGCAAGTGAATAAGAAAATGAATTTTATTTAGCATTGTGTCCATTCCTTCTCCATGCTTACTAGAATTGCGAAACGCATATCTTCGATATTTTTGAAGAAAATTTGAAAAGATTTATAGAAACTTAAGCAAAGCTTAAATAGGAAAATGATGAGAGTGATGGTCTAAAAAAAAAAAAAATAGTCGGACTTGCGCAACGAAGGTTCCGTACAAAATTTGTAGATATGTATGTCCTTGACGGGAATCAAGTCTCGCAGAATTTTCCCGCTTTTGTTGACATGAATGGAGTTCTTAAACCCGCTTCCCGCTTTTGTTGACATGAATGGAGTTCTTAAACCAATGAGTCTTAATTTTGGGGAATTAGCTGTGATGAAAGACGAAAAATATGAGAAAGCCAAACACGAGTCTCAACAAGGAAAAAATATTGCCTTCTGTTATACTACTGTGTCCAAAAAATAAGGTGACATATGAATTTAAACTGCGCGCGTCGAAGGATTTGGAAATTTTTCTTTCTTTTTTAGGTTGGTTGTACTGTCTGTGACATCTATGTGAAATTTCATGGCAAAATAAATTCATAGTGTTTGAGATACGCGTCGTTTTGTGAGCTGCTAAAAGTGAGTTTTTCGTGTTTTGCGATGTCGAAATTTATTGAGCAAAGAATTTGCATTAAATTTTGTTTGCGGAATCAATTTTCTGCTGCGGTTGCGTTGAGGATGGTGCAGAAAGCCTTTGATGATGAGGCTATGTCTAAAAAAATGTTTACTAGTGGTATAGTGATTTCCAAGCCGGCCGTGAACGTGTCGAAGACGAAGAGCGTTCTGGGCGACCATCAACCTCAACCGATGAAGCTCACGTCCAACAAATCAAAGATTTGATGTTGAAAAACCATCGATTAACGATAAGAGACCTTGCTGATGAAGTTGGCTTATCGAAAGGCTCAGTCAATACCATTTTGAAGGATGCTTTGGGCCTCAAGCGCGTCAAATCTCGACTGGTACCGAAAACATTGAATTTTTTGGAAAAAAGGCGTCGCGTTGAAGTGTGTGAAACAATGCTTTCCGACTACCAGGATGTCATGAAACGCATTATAACTGGCGATGAGACTTGGATCTATGCTTACGACCCCGAAACAACCGATCAATCGAGCGAATATCGTGCCAAAGGAGAGCCGAGACCAAAAAAACCGCGCCAAAGTCGCTCAAAAATCAAGGTCATGTTGACTGTTTTCTTCGATTATCGTGGTGTTGTGCTTTATAAATTCCTTCCAACCGGCCAAACAGTCAACAAGGAATATTATTTGAAGGTTATGCGTTGTTTGCGTAACGCTATCCGCCTAAAAAGGCAGGAATTGTGGAAAGACAATTCTTGGTTTTTACACCACGATAATGCACCATCCCATACCGCACTCGTAATTCGTGATCATTTCGCCAAAAACTCAACCCATATCGTTCCGCAACCACCGTATTCACCTGATCTGGCGCCGTGCGACTTCTGGCTGTTCAACAAGCTCAAAAGACCGCTCCGGGGACACCGTTTTGATACGATAGAGGAGATTCAAGCCGCAACGAAGACGGAACTGAAGGCCATCCCGGAAAGTGACTACAACCAGTGTTTCAAAGATTGGAAAATCCGTTGGCATAAGTGCATTGCATCGGGAACGGATTACTTTGAAGGGGATGAAATTGATTTGGAAGAATAAATAAAGAATTTTCAAAATAAATACAATGTCACCTTATTTTTTGGACACAGTAGTATATGGTGGAGGATCGGGATCGGTAATGATGTATTGGATTGTTTTCCTGCCACTGGCATAGGTAATCTTGCGCTAATTGATGGAATAATGAGCACGACACAATATACAAACCTTTGGACTTCGCAACTACCCAACATTTATTGAAACACCTGCTCACTTACCAGATATCAATCACATACAAAACTAAAAAACAAAATAAATGATATTAAAGACCTGAAGCAAGTATTGAAGATGGGGTGGAAAACATATCAACTGATGCTATCAGAATGCTGGTAGAATCTGCCGCATTGAGGATTCCCGACAAAGTATTAAAATAACGTCTCTCAAAACTTCTAATTCCACATCGAATGATATGATTTCCAGGAAGATTTTGAAGAGTACTATGTTTCTGATGTCTTGAAGTATATCTTTAATCTAAGTATTCAAAAAGGAGTATTTTCAGATGCACTTAAGCAAGCAATTTTAATTTCGTTGCACAAAAAAGGTGATACTACGAGTCTCAATAATTAACGTCCTATTTCACTTTTATCAGTCTTTTCTAAAGTTCTTGAAAAAGGTATGAAATCAGGAATGTTGTCCTTTCTGGGCAAAAGCAATTTCTTTAATGATTCCCAATTCAGATTCAGAAAAGATAAATCGATGGAACAAGCTGTTTTAAAACTTTGCGGCAAACTTTATCATAGCTTGAACGAATCTGAGATTCCAGCTTCCCTAAGGCTTTTGACACCGTGGACCATGTTTTGTTACTCCAAAAGCTTTATAGGGCATGTTTTCGAGGCTCTGTTTGTGATTGCGTTTGTTTGTGATTGCGTCTTATCTAAGGGACAGGAAACAAAAAGTTAAAGTCCAGGATAGTTTTATTCAGAAAAATGTATAAACAAAGGCCATCCTCAAGGTTCCGTTTTGGACCCGATCCTAATCCTAATTTTTGTGAATTCACTTTTCATTCAACGTTTTAAAGGCCAAATAACAACTTTTGCTGATGACACTTCTTTATACTACTCTGAGAAAAAACTGAAAATGGTTCTTTTTACACAAACTCATAATAAGTGATAAAACAAAATTAAGGATTTTCAATATTTTTAAGTGTTAAGTTATCATAAACCTAGTTGCCCAAAATATATATACTATATAAATAAATTTATATAAAAAAAATCTATAGAGATGTATTAAAACGAGTGTCTAATAAAATATTCGGCAGTTCTTATTTTTTGCGTTTTTGATGAAACAAGTATTTCTAATTTTTTTTTGAGTTTTTAATTTACTCAATAAAGTTAAATTAAAAATTATTCTTTACTTATTATTTCGATTTTTTGCCGATTTCTTTTATAACTGGTACTGTACAAATATGAGTTTCAGATACAAGTCAAAATTTACGATGTTCGGATTTTTATCTTTACTTGTCAAAAAGACAGACGTATCATTCGACTACGTCGATTGAGCAGCATTTTTTTTTTAAATCTTCAAGTGATCGCAGTCACATATTTGGTATTAATTTCTGACTGACGACTGACGGACAACGTAATAATCCGTTTTCGCTTTTGAAGTACGTAACATTATAAAGTCACAAAAGTCTAAGTGTTAACTCATCGATTCCACTGGCTATTCCATTTGACTGTTCTTAATCTACATGCAAATTTCCATATGCTTTGAAGTCATCCTTCAATGTCTATATTTAAAACAAAAATTGTCAAGGCAAAAAACAAAATAATCGAGCATCGCAAGCCCCTCAACGACTTTCTAACTACATGTTCGAAAAAATAGAATGTCAATCTCTAATTTCAATCCAAATGAACGTCGAGCAGCAAGGATAATAAACGCAGTCGTATCGGGGTTCTTTTAAATATGAAAAAAACTTGTTTGTATTTTCCTCTCAAATGACAAAAATGTAATATTAAATTAAATTATTACATTAAATTAATTCATTCTGATTAAAAAGATTGTCTTCGGCAATTTATTAAGGTATGTGCTCTAAATACTCATCGGTCATCTCAGGAGTTCTACAACGTTCTCAATTGAGGACAATCTTAGTTAATTTATTTTTAAATTATTTAATTAGCAATTTTTTTTTGTAAGCAACAAAACAACTAACAAAAATAAAAACATTGATTAATGTTATGTGGCTAGACTACACTATTCAATTCAGACAAAGGTTTGCGTGTTTGTTTTATATTAAAAAACGTTAAATATTAAAAAAGTAAAATTCACAATAATGTGTCGAAGACTCTGCAGAATGTTTCGCGCGAAGCTGGTGCTCAAGGCTTTAACAAACGACTTTGGGACATGAATATGCGCAAATTTTTTAGCAGAGTCATCATAGGCGATGAATTTTGGGCCTTCGATTACGAATCCAAAGAAAAAGGCAACTTCCCCTTGTTTTAAGAAGCATTTACATTGTTTTTCATAACAGATTCAAAGGTGCCAACAATTTCTCATCCACAATTCTTATTTGACATGGTATTGTTTCGAGAAAGATGCTGGGACCAAGGCCGAATGTTTTAATCGTTTCACTAGCTTCCTCGATAAAGATCATACGGCGAAACAAATTTGGGTTCAAGAAAAACCACGCTGTAGCAAAACTGATTTCAGATGTTAATTGAAATCTTAACGCCAAAAGCTGTACAGCTGTCCGCCTAGTGGATATCTAAGAAGCCTTCGACACGGTTTGGATCAATATCTTAACTTATAATGAACACATTTATGCTTCATTAGAAAAACATTGGTTTTAGTATGGTTGACGGCCTTTCTCAGGGCACAGTAAATGCACCGATCCTGAGAGACATGGATAATGCGATAACTATCCTAGTTGAGCTCCAAAGTTATAGAAACTATAACTCAGATGTGCGACGGAATTGAAAATGATAAGTTCTAGCGGTCTTCGCATCGAATCAAAAATAGTAGTAAAATATTAAGGTCTTCATTTGGACAAATATTTATATTTTAATTGGCATATAAATACCCAGTTGAAAAAATCAAGACCGGCAAACTCTCAAATTCCTTGAGTTCCGATGTGAAAGTTGTATGTAACCAGGCTTTCATCTATCCAATCCTGATATATGCGAGTTCAGTATGATGGAACATAAGTCCAACTTACAGGAGCGCAATTTCGGACGTTTCGAACAAGAATGCTTCCGGTATGCCTAGAATTGACTATGTCATTCTAAATCTTGAGAGTAAACATTTTGCGCGGTCAGCAGACGTTATAGAGAACGAGCTGATTTCTTATTTCAAACCCTGCGTATACCCGAGGATGTATGGTGAGTGGAAATATTCCATCAGAAGCATTTGGTTACCTATTAGATCACACAAATGTGCTTATAATTTATCATCTTGGTAGGAGGGCAACTAGCAAGCGGAAACTCTACGAACCTATCATACCTAAGATACTCAGTAAGTTTACCTTAGAAGGCTGTTAATAATAAGCACAAAAGCTTGTCCAACTAAGTTTGAACGAAAGAAATTGCATTTGAAGCTTCAGAACTAAACACCAAAGAACTCGTTCACACTTGTGATACATTGGACACAGTCTTTCGTACGTAATGCTTTTACAAACCTTTTTTCTTTATATCCACTTAGCGAACGCTAAAAACAATAAATAATTTACAAGGTCGTTATCTTCGCATCAAACACTCGTCGATTTGTGTTTTAACCAGAATTTTTGTGTGTACCCCTTTTCTCGGCCAAATTGATTAGCAGTTTGACTGAGGTCAAGAGAGTTATTATACGATGCCAATAATGGAGAAATTTGTCACCAAATCATGATCTTCAATTGGCTTAGTTTGTATCCCCAACTGCATCGTTTCGGTTTCGATTCGACTAAATTTAAGCCAACTAAGGAAGCCAATAGCAGAAATGTCCTTTAAGACACTTTATTACTTCTGAACTTGAATTTTTGTGACATCTGATGGATTGAGTATAAATTTCATTCAGTCGAGTGAAAGTTGACTCTCACGCGAAGGGTTCTGCGCCTCCCATTTCTTCGGTTTAAGATTTTTCAAAGCATCACACATAAATATGTACGAGTAAGTGAAAAAAAGTAAAAGCACTACATCGGTTTACTTAAGATATAATTGTAAGATATAAATAAGAGCCAGAACTTCGAGATGGGAAATTAACAAGTTTAAAATCACGCTCACGAGATTAAAAGACTATTTGATGCAGACTTACTTTTTGGAAAATTCTTGCAAGGAATTCATGTCAATCTCAAACCGAGTGATATTTCGTTCGAAATTCGTTGATAAACGTCAAACAAGTGTATCATGTGATTCTAGAGCTTGTTTAAGTTATAGTTGTCAACGTATTCAAGAAATAGCTCGTAAGCAGGGATTGTAAAATATTGAAAAAAAAAAATGTGTGTCTCAAATGCGTAATCAACAAGCAAAACGTCATTCAATGTTTATATTTTTCTTTATGTATCAACCCTCTGTTTAAAGTGATTTATTGAAATCAAAACTCAAACATAAAGTACATCAACATCACATGAAAAACTTTTTTTTATAATTTATTTTTTAGAAAATGATATTGTATTTTTTTTTTGACATTCATTACACAAAATTCTCAACGAATGATCGGTTGCCATATTTTTTTTTCTTTTTTTATCGGAATTCGAGCATTTACTTTATATTGAATGGACGAGGTCATAGCTTAAATTGTTGTTAAGTTGCTTCATGAAACGGGATCATTGTCTGCTTTTAGGTGTTAAGTTGAGTTGCGATTTTATGAAACGCTTTCACTTCAGCAGCATACCATCTGTGAATTCTGTGAAGGTGCAAGTGTCTCCCTAAAACGGCTTTGGAGATGCAGCTCTGTGACGTACATACAGCGGAGGAATAGTAATACGGTTCCCTTGGACCCTTTAAGAACAGAATCCTAAAAAGGGGATAATGCTGAGTTGCCACGCGACTGCGTCTATCTTACTTGTCAAACATGGGATTTCAGCTAATTGAGATTTTAGGGATGTCCTTGGCCACCGAGGTCATCAGACCCTATTATGAGGGTTTGTTAGGTCTTTGCTTTACGTTGCCTGTTAAGGAGGTGAATCAAAATATAAATCGTAAAACTAAAGGTATCCAATCATGCCGTCTGCAGCGCGTGACAAATAAGCACACTGTAAACTGTAAATTTGGAAGTCTTTAAAAAGTTTAAAAAGTTTTCGTTACGCGTCAAGATACACACGTTAAGATTATTAATGAACGTGTTACCAGAAAATTAACAAAACCACGGTTTGCTGACTACAAAAATGTGATAGTTAATTGTAATGAGATTACAAGTACTAAAGACTGGTTGGGAGTCAGTTAAAAACAGACACGAGCGTTCAGCTTGGACTAACTCAGGGTTCAACTTGTCCCTCTTGTTTTGATTCGAAGCGGGACGAAAATATAGGACCAAAATGTTTGAGAGGAATTAAGGTGACCAGGCTATGAAGTGCGAATAGCTTGCATTAGAAAGAGTTTGTTTGTTTGTATGCATTTGTTGTTTTGTATGTTTGTAAGATTGTATGTTAATGTTATCTTCGAAACTACACATCCGATTTCAAAAAATTCGTTCACCGGAATGGACCTTCAGTATGAACAAAGGTTATATATTATTTCGTTTAAATATAAAGGCCTTTTCTCGTGACCAATTTTGTAACCAAAGTCAATAAAAAGCGGTCGAGCGAATGCGTTCTTTACGAACACTGGCTTAACGGTAAGAGCTTTCTTTGAAAAAGTCAAAAAGTTCTATAAAAAAGTCCGCCATGACATATCTCTATATCTTAGGGTCAATACACTTATTGTTAAAATATGACAAGAAAATATATTTACACTTAATTTCAATCAGTTTATTTTGCTTATCTTCGAAGAAAATTTTATTAATTAAAACAACATTGTTTGGACAAGTAGTACGCTTTGGTTTCAAAGGGCGGTAAATATTCTTTTTGAGTTCTTAATGTATTCTACGAATCTACGCGGCAGTCAACGGACGAGTAAATACTGCTTGAGGCGATAATTACAGGAAAAATACAAAATTAGAAAAAATATCCAAAATCACGGGTTATGGATTTTGTTAAATTGTAAAAATAGTGGTATAGTATGGTTTTGGATTTTTCACTAAACCGATTATCTCTAACCAATTATTTATTTATTTGTGTTGACAATATAAACAAAACGTTGACGTGGGACATGGTGACAACAAACAGTTGTAGGTGTAACATAGAACAATTTAGTCAACGTAAACTGTCAAGACACGTGTAAATAAGAGTCATCCGACTCTGCGTTACGGATTAATTTTTGCCTAAAGCTTAGGGATTCTTAAGTTGGGACAAGTCGGAAGCAATTGTTTGTGGACGGAAAGAGGAGTCGTTAAATCGCTTAAAAGGTGACCGTTCATCCTTTAGTTTTAACCACATTCTGATAGGCCCTCAATATCCACTTAAGAGCCTGATGATGCATGGTCGCCGTTTGACGATCAAAAACCTTGCTTTCGAAGAGGGCATGAGTGTTAGATCTACATTTACTCAATTTTGACTGCAAAATTGGACACCAGGATCTGAGCAAAACAAGCCGCAAAAATTCAGTATTTTTTGTACGTGACCCAATAAAAAGGAAATAAAGGCTATTTTTTTAAGAGGTTTGAGTTTAAAACCGGCAACACTGTTTCTTCAGATTGTCAAATTGACAGTTGAAAGCTGATTTGCGATAACTATGTTTTGCCATTTTATGATGAATAGATTAACGCCAGAACAACACGGGCAAATTGTGCAAACTTATTTTGAAAACCATGGTTCGGTTCGCTAAACCTTTCGTGGGCTACGTCCATTTTACAGTCGACAGAGAGCAAGTGAATCGGTTTCACACCACGTACACTTTAGTGGATAATATGCGAACAGAAAAAGTTTTCGCCGGTGTGGAGCGCAAATGTTGTTCTCAGCTGAGGCCCATTTTTGGTCAAGTGGATATGTAAACATGCAAACCTGCCGTATTTGGAGTGCCTTAACCCAGAATTCTTTACTGAGATACTCTTACATCCATTATAACTAATTGTTTGGTGTGCTTTATGGACTGATGGAATTAAGATGGTGCATCAATTTATTACTGGAAACATTTTTCAATTTCAATTGACAATTTCGCGGAACGGACCTTTAGATTACTTTCTTTCGGGTATTTGAAGTGCCTAGTCCATGCCGATAAACAGAGACATTGGACGACTTGGATGTCAAATTGCTGTAAATTTGACTTCACGATTGTGCTCCATTTGAGCTAGTCGTGGCGCGGTATACCCGAAATAATTTTTAAAAAGTAAGGGCATAAAATTATCTTGAACATTTTCATTAGCTTCAAGAGTTCATAATATACTTGCATCAATCTCGTAGCTCTTACAAATTTAAATGCTTTCAAAATGCCCATCATCAATCAACACTTTGTTTTTTTTTATTCAAATTTATTACAACCAAAAATTTGTATAAAATTAAAAACATTTAGAAATGATAATCATGTTACACCAAGCTTGAATGTTGGCTTATGTAAGTCAATTTTTGATTGCATAACTTGGTTTTTGGTTTCATTTTTATTAATTTATAATTGGCTGTTCATTTTACATTGGGAAACAGAAGAACTAAAGCATGTTTTAATTTCCACACAGGAATTGAAGATTTTCAGTTCTTAGTCCTTCTGCCTTGCACCACGTAACAATCACAAAGGTGGATAGGGAACCTTAACTTTGAAGTATTTATCAATGCGTTTTTGAGGATTAAGGAATTGGCACACGTTCGGCACCCGGAAAGGAAATTCAAGGAGACAAATCCAATTGTTTGATCCATTAAAATGATGGTAAGATTTGTAATTTTGTTTTCATCATCATTATAACATTGTAAGATTCTGACGTCTTTTAATCTAATGTTACAGTTGTGTATAACATTTAATGTATATAAACGATTTTTTAGAAAATACATGAAAATTTAAGCTAAGAATAAAGAGGGAAAAATGTAAAAAGGAACAAGAAAAAAAAATATAATAATAAAATAATAATAATAATTGAAAATTTAAGTTTCATATATTCAGATTAAGTATATATATAATAATTTTAGTTTAAGGTTTAATTTTAAATTTAAATTTAAATTTAATTTAAGTCTTACTGCACATTTTTTTTAACATGTTTACTTAACGCCTTAAAAGTGTTTAAAAGTTTTGTTTCGAAGCTGCTCCTGCTGTCTTTTCTCCTTATACTGAGGGGAAGTGAATTCCACAACCTAATGGAGTACACGAAAAATTGTTGTCGAATTACTTCGTATTTGAACTGAAAAGCCTTACAGCCATGTTTTCAGTCTTTGGAAAAGGTATTGGGGTCTCTCATTTGATTTGAGATCAAACAAAAACATGAGAGTTTTTGAAACTCCGTGAAAGGCATTTTAAACAATGAGTTTGTGCATTCTCTGAGGTGATCATACCTGCGCAGATTGTAAACAAACCGCACAGTATTGTTTCATGCAACTTCAAGTTTTCTTCAAAACACGGGTTGTGCGTTGAGTAAAATGGGTATCAGAAGTGATTTAATTAACCCAATTTTGGTATTGCCTGGAAGTCGCTATTGAATAAGTAGCATGGTTGGTTCAAGTTAGTTTTTGATTAAAAATAACTCCCTAGATTTTGATGGATTTACAATAACATATTTCGGCATCATCAATCTTAATTTTAGGGAACTGACATGCGTCAATAGCTTCACGAGATATAACTATCGCCTGGTTTTTTTGCGAGTCCAGTTTAAGATCATTTTGCTTTGACCACTTTGCAACAAGCTATAGATCTTCGTTAAGACGAGCTGTCGCCTCTTCAACCGATGATATCCGATAGCTCAGATGGATTTGTACATCATCTGCATACATTTGAATTTTCTTTGATAGAAGAAGGTTATAGATATGACGCATTCTCTCTGCCGTTTTATTTTAAAAAGTGATTAGTTTTTATTTGTGAATTCAGAAATGCTTTAACACAAACATATTTGACCTTATGAGAAAAAATAAGGCCAAAATTTGTAGTAAGCGGCTTAAAAGTTTGACTTAAGGATAAATTGGCAAGAATTGAATATCAAAACCAATAAAACCTTTAATAAAAATACGGCGCAACAATAAAACGAAGATGGAATAAATGGAAAAACAAGATATGGAAGAGACATTGAAACAATCCATGGATAGTTTATAAATAAAATAAACTTGTAGCGCCACAGCTGTTTTGTTTGTGTGCGCCTTATTATTTTATTTACTTACAACCTTCCACTCTTATCTAGACCGGAATGTGTAGCGTCCACAATCGCTTGGTCCTTAAAACGAAGATTTGGTCTTCCTGAGGGCTGTGATTCGAAGATCTTCGTTTCTGGATCATCATTGTCCATTCGCTCGATATGGCCGAGTCAGTGTAGTCGTCGTATTTCGTATTCTGGCTTTTTGGACTACATCCACATCCTGTTACAAGTCATAGTTTGTAGTTAAATCTCCATCCATTCACCGTCCCATGGCGAAATGAGACCAAATATTCGACGAAGAATTTTTCCCTCGAAAGTGCTCACAATGTAATCTGCCGTCCTGCTTATCGTTCAGCACAGAATACAGCAGAACTGACAGGATCAACGTTTTATAGAGAAAAGATTTCGTTTTCCAAGTTAGGAATTTTTAAACCCATTTGTTTCGCCAAACCGAAGGACGAGTCTTCGACGAATCTCCACTAAGGTGTCATTCGTGGAGTTGCAATTTACTCCGAGGTAGGTAAGCTCCTTAACCACCTCGAAATTACTTTTGCCAACAGTGACGTTTTGTCCTATGCTGTATGCAGACGTCTCTTTGTTTGTTGGCAACATATACTTGGTTTTATCTTCGTTTACTTCAAGGCCAACTCGTTTCGCCTGTTATCTATGACAGCGAGCTGGGAGCTACCGATGGTGTCGATAATGCCTTCATATCCCAGCAGCTAGACAGATTTGTTGAAGAGAGATTGAAGAAGTCACATGAGGTCCGCAGCATAGGTACGGGCCCGTGAACAAATGCCAGATGTTCTTCCCCGGTTTGAAACCGGATACTCATGCTCAACAGCAGACGCACTTTACCACTGAGCCACTGACATTAATTCTTCTCGGAAAATATTTATAAACATTTCCTTATAAATATAACTTAACTGACACTTTTAATGTGTACGAGGATTTAAATTTTTGTCAAATGCTCATTTATTTTCATGTCAAGCGTGTGTTATGAACAACAAAAGAAACAACACACATCGCACAACCAGAATGTCAATTGTCAGATAATTGTCAACAAATTGTCAGCATCATGTCGACAAGAAGGAACAATACAAATCGTCCACTCACTCACGTCAACAGAATGTAAATGACTCGTCAAACGCCACAAAAAAAAAAACAATTGACCTTCGTATATGGTCCCTATCCTGCAAATCAAATCATCACGAGTCTGAAAAAAACAAGCCTTTTGTCGGTCAAACACAACCGCAAACATTTATATTAACACACTTTTTGGACGTGGTCAAAATACAAGTATGTAGATAGTTTCCTCAACGACAGGTTCATTGCGTTGACACCATCACAAAAAAAAACAAAAAATAACATCATTGATGTACGCTTTAATCTGCGGAAAGGTCGCCCAGGGCTTGGCCTTGTGTTTAACATTAATCATTTTTCAATTGAACTTTTTAGAAACACTATGTTTTTTTTCTGTCCACATGTGTACACTGTATGTGATGCAAGGAGAAAAAATTTAAAATGTTATTACCCCTCAACTTTGATTCAGTGCTTAGTTAAAAGCGTATGCGAATGAATCATAAATGTCTTAGGCTTAAGGCCGTACAAGGCTATAGAAATCGAAGGTGAAAATTGTTAAATTTGTTGCTTAAAATTAAATGAACAATTCAAGTACATTCAAGAAGCAGAGAAGAAAAACGCCAAAAAAAGTACACAATAAGCAATATTTCATGAATCTTGAAAGCCTTGTCTATATTACTCAAGTAGTTTAGTTAATTTTTTTTTTTTGTAAATTATGAAAATTCAAAGAGTTCCGGTGAAGGAGATGGAACGTTAACATTACATCACCTTACGTTTTGCAACACAACATTGGAAACAAAACTTGTTTCAAGCAACTTAAGTCGCAGGACTGTGTTTTCTTCTTTTTTTTCGTTTGGCTTATATTGCATATAGTGACCATGACAAAGAGGCGTACCCTTACCAAAGATGGAAGGATAAGGATTTCGCAACCAACATTTTGGAATTTCAAGTGACTCCATGATTTGTGGGATGTGTCAAAGGGCGGTTAATATGTGGCTTTCATCTTAACGACAAAGAAAATATGTGAAATTAAGTCAACTCGTTCGACTTCTTCATTTTCGTGCTGGTCAAGACAGTACACAGTATCTGCTGAGATACGCAGACGGCTGCGGCATTATCGGAAAGAAGATAGTGAGAACAAATCAGGAACACATGATCTACTAACAAAGAAGGATCCAGCCATCGGGAAGGACAAACGGTATTGTTGGCAAAAGTAACTTTGAAGTGGTTAAAGAGTTTACCTACCACGAAATGAACATCAACTCGATTGAATAAAAGAAATAAATAGGTTCACCCAGAAAAAAAATATTGGCTTGGCAACTAAGTAATTGCGGATTTCACTCATAGATGGCTTTACTTGAATTTATAGATGTGCTGATGTAATCGAAATGTCAAAGATATTTTGTTATTTAATAGTTGGTACTTCAACTGTCAATCAGTTAAAAAATTTGTTTAATCGGTTGCGTAGTTTTTGTTTGGCGTCTGTTGGAAAATGGAAAATCAAAACGAAAATTTACGTTATATTTTTCTTTTTTATTGCCGGAAAGGAAAAAACGCATCGCAAGCTCACAAAAAGTGATGTGCTGTTTATGGTGACGAAGCTTTAATAGACCTGCAGTGTCAAAATTGGTTTGCCAAATTTCGTTCTTGTGCGTCCAGTTGAAGTTGATGACGACCAAATCACAGCAATAATCGATTCGGCTCATCACCGTAAAACACGTGAGATTGCAGAGAAGCTTCATGCATCACATACATGCATTGAAAGTCGCTTAAAACATCTTTGCTACGTACGAAAACTCGAAAAATTATGGGTTCCTCATGAACTGAAGGAAAATCATTTAACACAACGCATTAATATCTGGTGACTGGTGATGAAAAATGGGTTGTTTACAACAATGTCAATCGGAAAAGATCGTGGAGCAAGCCAGGTGAACCAGCTCAAACAACATCAAAAGAAAGTTATGTTATCAGTTTGGTGGGATGTGTACTTTGAACTTTTACCACTCAACCGAACGATCAATTCAGATGTCTTCATTGAACAACTAACAAAATTGAACAATGCAGTTGAAGAAAAGCGGCCCAAATCGACAATGCAAGGCCACACACATCTTCGGTCACTCGGCAAAAACTATTGGAGCTTGGTTGGAGTGTTTGGCCACATCCAGCATGTAGTCCTGACCTTGCACCATCTGATTACTTTTTATTTCGATCTTTGCAAAACTCCTTTGATGTCAAATCGTACCTGGTTCAGTTTTTTACTGATAAATATCAGAAGTTTTATGAACGTGGTATTATGATGTTGCCTGAAAGTTGACAAAAGGTCATTGCTCAAAATGGGCAAAACATTACAGAAAAAAGTTATTTCGTTTCATGAAAAAATTGTCTTTTATATTCTTAAAAAAAAAAAATCCGCAATTACTTAGTTGCCAACCTGATAATAATGCTAGTTCTACAACATGGAGCCAGGAGTGCAAGTGTGCATGGCAAATAAGTTAAAAGATACGACCGCGTGAGCTCAATGAGCTGCACCAAGATCTGGATGTAGTACAAAAAGACAAAATATGCCGATCTTAAGAGATCTACCACTTCGAAAGAATGAAGAATATTGCTCCAGAAAAAATGGAACTTCGAGCCATATTCTCCCGGTTCCAGACGTCCGTTTTATTGATCATCTATCGAAACTACCCAACTGATAGGGTTACGGAACTGAGATAGCGTGCCTATGCAAATATGTATATAAATAAATTGCTTTTAGTTTTACTCCCGAAAAAATATCAAAGTAAAAATACTGTTGATTCCTTCATTTTATACACATCAACCCATTTTGAGGACATATTATTCGTCCTCATGAAATGAATAATTTTAAAATTCTATAGTCCTCAGAGTTTTATTTTTATTGTTATAACAATTTTCAAAGCTTCAAAGCTTTGATTATTTAGAACCAATATGAGAATGCTATTCAGTTAAACAAAAACGAGCTGAAACCTTAAAGAATGCCATTCATACAAGCGAAGTTTCACCCGATTTAAGAACAAAAGTCAACTGGCGTAAACTAAGCCTGTGAGATACTTAAAGAGGACCCCGTATTCCTTCTGCTTCCGAGGAATTATGACTATGGCTATAATGAATAGAGGCAATTTGTTCAATTTCCGCACGAAGCAAAGTTAATTTAATATGAATTTATCATTACCTGCTTAAATTGAACTAAGCTTGTATTAAGCTTTACAGATAGAGATATGTCATTGCGTATTTTTCTATAGGACTTTTCTAGATCTCACCACTTTTTTTATAGAAAGAAATTGAATATCTCAAAAACTTATTCGCTCGACTGTTTTTTTCATCGACTTTCTTTAGTTACATAATTGGTCGCCTTTTATTTATAGGAAAGAATTTTTTAAATCGGTTAAGCAATCTCGAAGACTACCTTATTCATACAAACCTATAATATATTGGAGTAGACAATAGCACATCACAAATAAAATGGATATATCAGTCGCATATTTTTATAAATGAATATAAATACATATTTCCTAATGAAAATATATTCTGAGTTGATAAAATTCCTTTTTTTTAACACCTGTTTATTTCCACCATAATTTTAACAACTTTGTAAACGAGAAACAAGATAAACGCTAAATCAATAAATTAACATTTTCATAAATGGCCAACTAAAAATTACATATAATTTTATAATAATTACTTAGACTTAACTACTAGAACATATTTTGTTTTGAGATATTTTACAATTTATTATTTTCGGTGCGAGAAGAAAAGGTGGAGGTTAAAAAACTTCTCATTATAAATGTTTTGACAAAAAAAAAAAACAAGATAAAACGACTTAACTTAAGTTAGCGTAAGTGTTAGCTTCTACCCAATCTAGCCACCACTATTTATTTAAGTTTGACCTATTGTCATTATTTACATCTCTATCAGGTACGCTCATGCAGTATTTCCAAATATTGGTTTCATCCCTTGAGTGTGCATGGAGGATTCGTTTATCTGTTGCTCTTCTGGCAGCATGATATATGATAGGGACATTATTCGAGTCTGAGTCGAGAAATTCTTCAGGTGGTATATGTCCACTTATCAATGAATTTCTTAAATACCCAGGATTACGATAAAATAAACCCGATATGAATTTATAAAGAAAAAGCATTAGACAGCAAATAAATCCATTTGATTTTAACAAATTCAAAGTGAGTAGAAAACATTTTATTCTTTTTATATCTTTTTAATTCTCTTTATATTTTTTAAGGCTCATAAGAATACCTTCAAACATGTACTCAAAAGGATAGATGGGCTTTTGAAAAAAATCAGTTCGCGCAACAGTACCTGTTTTAAAAATAAGCGTCCACTTTGAGGATTTCGAGGGAAGTTGGCAACTAAAACGGCGTTGGCAGTGATTAAACCCCCAGATTGGCTCAGCCAAACTTAAGCAAAATATTAACCGAGGTAATAGACATTCTGGAAACTCAAGTCCGCCCCCAATGGATAAAAATGATGACAGCAATCGTCAAAGTGGAAACCAACAAATTCTTTTACGAACATTATAGTCTGAATACCATGACAGTAGGTTAAAAAAAATATCACTAGACAAAAATACTAAAATCCATTTATTTAAGGTTTACGATCATAGGATGATCATTAGATACATTGATGCACGCCATCCTGGGTATAGTCATGATTCTCATGTGTGGAATTGCAGTAAGCTATGGAGAATTTTTAAGGCGCAATTTTAAAGTGGCGACAGAAACAATTCAAACTAAGTTTCAGATTGTAGATGTACCAACATTAAGAACCAGGTGGTGCTGGATATTCCCTTGAACCCTATTTGATGATTCCTTTTAGACCAACACAAAAAGTTAGTCCAAAAAGCATTTTCAATACAGCCCACTCAAAAATCGTTTTCGTTTTCTTTTGGTCGCTTGAGAACTGCATTACATTAATGTATGCGCCGCATTACACAATATTTTTACACTAAATAACAGGACTAAATTAAAGTGAAATTCAAGATAGAATTAATGTTGATGCTTTTATATTTAATCAAAAGGGAAAAAATGTCAATAAGTCAAGACAGCGTAGCTAGGTCAGTTTATACTCGTTGACTTTATGCCTAAAGTAATACAAGTATTCAAGAAAAGTATACAAGAAAATATTAAACTCATTTAGTTTGTTATGTTTTCGAAGCATATTAGTGATTGGAAATTAATTTCCTGACAGATTTCTAAAATTTTCTTAACGCTTTTTTCTACGTCACATGAGCAAAGAAATTTTGACGTGACAGCTCGATTTTGAAGGATGATCACTCATCGATAACTCGGGAAAGGTTGAACCGTGAAAAAATATCAAATGTTTGAACCCGGATTTGAACCCGGAACCTCGTGATCGGCAGTTCCTGATGATCCAATTAAATGAAACTATAAATGTATCATCGTTTTATTTTCTTGCATATTTAAATAAACACATCCTTAAACCAATAAATCAAATAATAAATCCATGAGTGTGATGGAAAAAATACTGTGTTACAAAATCAAATAAAAAGTCTAAACTTTCAAATTTATTCATACACAAAGAAATGTTTTCATTTGTATATGCATAACATGATTTACAAAAAAATAAAAAAAAAACGAAAAAAAAGGTTTCTCCATTCATACCAATGAAGGAAAAAGATGATAGCGAAACTGTAAACGGCGGCGGTTATATCACAGCAATATGTTAAATTTTCATGTTAAAATTTAAATTAGTACCTATAATAATTGCCCAAAGAATTTATGCAACCGATTGGTTTTTTCATCGTCTCCTTCATCACAATATAAACAACAGAAAACCCGTTTTTTTTTCAAATTGGGTCAGTACCCAAACAGGTGCGAGAGCCACGGATCGGAATCAAAACGAAAGTGATGAAGATGAAAGTAGTAGTAAATAAAGATGTAGACAATGGAATGTGAGTGCTGCTCGAAAAATTTATCACATATTGACAATGTGTGTTTTTTTTTACCTGAGAAAGTTTAGTCGAGAGAAAAGAAGATTTGAGACCAATGATTCAATGAGTTCTATCTTAAGTCAGTAGGCCTGTTCAAGACCCAATAATCAATAATTTGATTTACTTGGAAGAAGAACAGCATGCTGGATATCACGTAGACCACCTTTCTGTCAAGGTCATTCCGTCAAGTAATGCAAGTTCCGCATCGAAAGGAGCCCGAATTGGCACTTGCAACAAAGGCATATATCTTATCTGTCCATTGATGGAAGGAATCTTAATCAAATTATAATTTGGGAAACTTATGAGGCACACCTGTGTATGTATATACATACGGGAGTTGAACTTCACGCCAGCATACGAGTACATATACTATACGAGCTATGGAACCACATTGGCGCTTTTCTTGAACAGTCGCAACCTTGATATTGACTTTCTCTACCACTTGACGGTAAGTACATACTTGTATGTATTCATTTACCACAAAGACACACTACACACGCCTACTTAGGCGATTGTTTTCTTTACTAATGCATAGCTGCACGTGATTAATTTAATTTTGTCTCTTTATGGGAGTAAATGTATTTAACTACAGGGTGTCAAAAAAGTGCACACAGAATTTTAAGAAGCCATGAAAGAAATCTGTCACAATATACCACCGGAAGCGAATGCCGTCGTAGAGAAATTTTTTAACACTCGTTTTTAGGTTCTAGTACTAGCTGAACTCCAATATATACACATGTTTAGTTAACGTTCTTTAAAATGACGAGCACGAATTAAATGCCTTTTTGATCTCAAAGAAACTTTGATTTAAATAAGTACATCAAAATAAAATATATGCATTTATTTTCAAAATAATTATTTAATAACAACAATATAAACTTTATTTATCTTTACTTAAATTATAAAGAAGTAATGTTTGTAAGTTTTTATATATGATATTATCTTAGAAACAACCCATCCGATTTCAAAAATTCTTCAGCAATGCTTAAAACGGACCTTCAGAATGAACATTGGCTATTAGATAAATTAGCCCAGTTAAATAAAAGGCTCTTTCGGGGCGACCAATTATGTAACTTAAAACGGTCGATCGAATGCGTTTTTTTTTTTGCGAACGCTGATTTAACGGTGATCGATATTTAAGCTTCTACATAAAAGTCCGCGAGGACACATTTCTGAATGTAAAGGTTAATATACAAATTTTTAATATAGGACTAAAATATATATTTAATATTAAGTTCAATCCGGGAGGGTTATTATAAGTAGGCAGAACGTTTTTTAACATTTTTTCAATAATCAGGGTGGCGAGTAAACCTCGCCGCCTGAATTTTTTTAAACATTGTGCAATTTGATGTTGGGCTAGATCAGGAATATCTTTGCTAATTATTTTTCCCCCTTTCTTGCCAAATCATCATCGTTTTTTGTCTTCCTTGACAAACAGAACTGGTACTCAGTACAGGGTCGCCACCGAAACAGGGTCGCATAAAACGTTTCGACTGTCTCAGAGAATCTGTTGATTCAACATTACTTCTAACCTTAAGGGGAAAATCAGAATCTCTGACTGAAATAAAAGAGTCCGGTAGCATACCATAGGCCGTAAAATTCATTGTTTTAGAGCCACCTACCTAAAAGGATATTTTCTAGCCTAACCCGATCAAGTTTGGGGTGGTTGATATACATATATGGATGTTATTTTATTATTTCTTGGTTTTTAACTGGGTTTATTTTGAGTCCTTAATGCTTTACCCAACTACTGATTTTTCCTCAAGCTCTTTCCATTCTTTCAAAAAACCTGTTTACCGAAATTAAACTGTAAGGTTCTCATGCAAATTTGCTGAAGACTCTCGTGTATACACAGAAAAATCTAAGACAAGTGATGGAATTGAGGCTGAAGTAAGTTTAAAATGTTCTTATATACAACTATTTTTGTTTTTGGTTTAAATATATATCATTTAATAAAGGCTTGAGAGCACATTTTGAAGTTATAAGTAAAGAAATCATTTTAAAAAATACAAACCCAAAATTCAACCCCACCATCATACACAAAAGAACGAATCACTTCTTCTTGAGGCTTCCTTACAAAGTGAGTAGTGGAGTAAGTTGAATGTGCCAAGTTTCAATATTTCTTACTTCTATGTAGGACAAGTTAAAAATTGCCACTCACAAAATCATGGAAATTTAACTTAAACTGTAAGAAAAGTAAAAAGTTTTCACGGACGACATGACGACAATTCCACGTGGTTTTCTGTCCACTGAATTTCGAGTAAAAACTGGAATCATGTCTCTTAAAGTTCAGTTTAGGCAAAAATTAAGCCTGCCAACTATAATCATGGTTGAAATCTATCCATGATGGATGAAATTGATCCAGATAAAAAAGATTCTGATCAATGAAAACTATCACGTTTGCCGCTTAATCCAAATCCAAAGAATTTTTTACTATATTTGGGCCAAGTGTATATCCAAGAAGTCGGCCACACAAGTAGCACAACCTTCAAAGCCGAGGCATTTCTCGAATTCGTGATCAGTCAGAAGCAGGAATCATGAAGGGTCATGTGAAGAGAATGTCTACATATCTCAGTGCTCTTCACTCGGATGTTTTAAATTGACAAAGTATTTAAAGTATGTTATCGAAAATACCTACAATCGTGCTCGAATATGCAACGTGAAATGCATTTTTTCATTGTCAATGGCAAACCTTTATCTATCAATTAAAACAAAAATATATTCAAAATTGGTATGAAAGAAATTATTTACTTACAATCAAAATTGTGCTCCCTACTAAAAACCCTATACTTGCCATTTTAACGAAGGAAAGCTGTCAATGAAAGCATGAAAAACCGTACGTGACGAGACACCGTCGATTTCTATCTTATAAATCGTACTCTCGCCCCCAAAAATGGAAAACACAGAATTCGAATTCATATTTTGTCTCAATGCACTTACGAGTATATTCGTAAGTAAAGTTGGAATGAAACACTCTGTTCCAAGTACGTTTGTGGCTTTCAGAGTTTTGTTTGTTTAAACTGTTGTTTATGATTTTTTTTATAAGCCATTTTGAAATACGCTTATTCGTGTAATTACTTGTGTAGATCTATGTTGGTTTTGAATGCTCCTTTGGTGGAGTCGAAATAGAGACGGAGAGGTTAATATCGATTTATTTGCATTCGCTCAGTTCGCAGTATTTTATTCGCAATTGGTTAATAAACCACGAAGTGCACTTTACTGTTTTTTTTTATTTTTTGCGCTTGCGAGTCTCATTATTGAGTCTTAATCATAGTCATAATCAATGCATTGATAAGTAAGTCAGCAATTAAATAATATGGTAAGCGATTCAAGTCTGATTTATGCAGATATAAATTTCGAAATAGGTATGTATGCAGATAAAAATAGCTTCTAAGTTTCATTTTGCACAATTCTAAAAGTAGTGATTGCGCGAAGTTTGCTAATAAAACAGATGCATTAAACGAAAAATTTGTCAAAAAGTCACTTATTTTGAAACAAGAGCCTATTGCTAGATCGCACCTATGTTTGTATGTATCTGGCCGGAATTATTGAAATAGTTGAAAGGTCAAAAGTAAAAAGGGAAAAACCTTTGTTGGAGACTACTTTCCTTGGCTTGTGTCTGAAGCATCTTCAACTTTAGGTTACCATAAATACGTATACAAATTCAGCAACGAATCGAACCACTTCTAGTCCGTTTTTGTGTTTTTCGGCCTCAAGCGAGGTTTTCGAAGAGCAACTCGAATTTTAAGCCCCGCTTCTGCTTAACAGCTTTATACATTGTTAACAGATAGGGAAACCTTTCTTCTACTGCCGTTGATTTAGGTGCGCTTTTGGTTCCAAGGTCTTTGAAGCGTTCAACCGTGGGATTGACTTCTTGGAACGAAAAAGTTTGAGGTAGGTGCCGTCAAAATATTCACGTCATGATTTTTTTATTTTAAACTGTAAATGTCAACAACAAGCGAATGGACTATAATGCTAATAAAGCAAAGAGGGTTTAAGAATCACAACCCAAGGTTGGAAAAGACAACGAAGACCGAACCTCCAATTTAAGGACCAAGCTATCGCTGATGCCAGATAACTGGAAGCAGCCTGCCTGGGACCGACAAAAGTGGAAGGCTGCCGCGTCTCAGGCAAAGACTCTTCACGGATCAAGAGTCCGTTAAGTAGGTAAGTAAGTATAGGCCAACAACGCATGAGAATGGTCATCAAATTCGTAGTCTGCATTTGATATAACTGTTTCTGTCACATATGTAAGTTAAACTTAAATATTATCGATCCATTTTGCGATGTAGATCGTTGAAAAATCGCTTACAAAAAAAAAATGATTCTGTACTTGGGACGTCTCACGCATTACGAGCAGATTGCTGGCAACTTAACTATCGATATGAGCGTGCTAGAGAAAAAATTGTAAGCAAATTCGAAAAGACAGGCTCTATCACAGATGCCATGAGACAGAAAATATGCCTGCAGTAAGTGAAAGTGTTGAAGAAAATTCAAATCTATCGATTTCACGACAAGCACAGCATTTGGGTTTGATTTAATTGGCGGAATTTTTTCAAAATGATTTTTAATATTTACATCACGATTTTGCGCGATGCGTTTGTCGCATGAATTTGCTCATTCAATTTACTCACAGTGCACTTCAAAATAGTATAAATTGCATTACCTAAGTCTGTTTATAATTAGTAGCAGTATATTGGTAATGATGCGTTTTGGAATTCAAATTGAACCGCGAAATATTAAAATGACTTGCACATTTGTACCATTCATTTCAGGTTCCTTAAATTAGCATAGATCGTCATTTAGAAATAATTAAAATCTATCGGATAACCAAGTCAGTTACAATTGCGAACAAATATTAAGAAAATAGAGTCATTTATAGTACATCAGAGCTAATAGGTTCCTTTATTCATTTTTATTAATTTTTATATTATCATGTAATTTTAGTTACTTGCTAATAAACGATAGCAATAATAATAATAATAATAATAATAGAGTCATTCACATACTCTCGTTTTTAAAACTATCTTACAAAAATTCACTTTATTTTGGTTGGAAATAACGTCTATTTTCAAAAAGAAAATTCATAGTTGAACAAGTTTTAAAGTTAAAGAGTGGTATTTACCATCAAAGAAAAGTTGAGTCAGCTTCTTGATGCTTGCTAAATGATTTTGGTTCTTTTCTAAATAAGAAAGAAGTTGGCATGCTCCTTACTGATTGCAGAAATTATTGATGGACAAGCTTATTTTTAATCAGACTCAAAAAAGGGTTTTCTTTTTTTTTAATCATTAAATGATTCGGAAATACATTGCTGGGCTTCTTTATGGCTAGGAATTAACTGCCAATAATTATAGTACTTAATATTATGATAGTGCTATTGAATCATTTTTCTCTTTTAAACAAGGAATAGAGCATGGCATTCAGTTTACATACTGAAGATAGAAAAATGCATACTCATAATCACATACAGAATATATCACTTGTTATACCGATCAATTATGATAACTCAAATATGGTTAATTCGATATTTTTCCGCTGTTAATATTTTAATTTATTTATACAGACTAGCATAATAATCTTTGAATTGCGAAGAAAGTAAAAAACACAAACTACATAGGCTTTTGGCTCGTTGATATAAATTGAATAAGGTTTCGTAAACTTACAGTTTTAAGTCCAGCTTTGAAATTGATTTCTGAACAGTTTCTAGGTTTTGTATGTAAATATTTCTCAGCAGTTCGAAAATGTTTCAGTTATTACTATTAGTTAAGAGCTTCTTTATGTGGGGTAGAAGGTCGTCGTCGTCGAACATGCTGATGAGTTAGAGAAATGTGGCCTAATCAAAGACGAACAAAATTGGTAATTTCTTCTTTTGGTGCGCCATTTGTGTATAAACATAGGTTTCGTTTTGTTTTTATCGATGTTTCGGTAGTGATGAGAGTATGTATGGAATTTGCAGCTTTGTTGGCGTATTCCTTACGCATGATGCCTATGTGGGCAAGCACCCACATTATTTTGGTTTGGTGGATTGGCAATAATATCCCTTCGAATCAAGACTGGTGGAGAGATTTTGTTGCGATTCATGATAGCATGAATTCTCGAAAATATATCTGTACAAACAAACCAGCGGCCTTTAGTATAACGGGCGTATTTTAAATACTTCATTGACTGCTAGAGCTTCTGTGGAGAAGATTGATGCGAGTTCAGGCAGGAGACCTAGCCTAATAAGTGTTTCATTTTATGGTATTACAGCGAAACCTGTATCCTTCAGATTTGTTCAGATTTGTTCTATGAACATAAATTGTTAATTTCTGAAGAACTTTTTTCAGTAGGACTGCAACGCTATGAAATATTTTGCTGGCAGGAGTTTAAAGAACAATTTTAGTCTTTTTTAAAATATTAACACTAACATGTGCAGAATTTTAATCCTTTTGACAAAGAAATAACTTCACAGCATGGGGCAATTTTGCAAATTTGGTGAAAGATTTTTCTAAACCTTTATAAAACTATAAAATTTTTCCGTTCACGAACAGGGTTTCGTAGAATTTAGTAGAAATCGCTGTTTTACGCGGTAAAAGAATCTACTGCCAAGTTATTTATGCGGAAAATTGAGTATTTTTTTTTAGTTTACAGTCTTACTTAACTGATGAAATGACAATTATATAATCCAACTTAATCAGTACGGCGTACTAAGCTAATTGAGTTAATTTTCAGATACCCATATATCGAGATCGAAAGTTAAATTTCAACGTATCAGTTTGCACATATTGATTTGAAATTCAAAGAGCCTTCACTTCATTTACCAAGGTAAAACCAATCCTTATTATACGAGTGAAGGGTTTTTTTTTTTAATTCAACTTGTTAAAGGGTTTATCTTTGTTCCTTTCATTATTCCTTATTATATCTGAAACATAATTACTTTCACTTTTAATATTTTTAAATCACCAAACGACTGTATTAAGTATAAAATTTAAAAATGATGGATAACAAATAATTTAACGTTTTTTCAGAACCTTAACCTTTGTTTTATTAATAATCAAAATTTCAGCAAAAAAAATATGAATGCTTGCGTTTAAAAATTGTGCATAAATGAAAAAAAAAACAAAAAAAATCTATAACTGACGTGCTGTCGAGATATTTTATGTCAAGTAAAAATGTTACACAACGAACAGGATTTGCTGAGTAAAATATCCTGTTGTCGTTGCGACACTTTCGCAATCCGAACTAGATACGCGTTGAAAATTCGAAAGTTTTTTTTTTATTTTTTTGTTTTGTTGACGAAAAATTAATTTATAAAAAAAGCTGGCAGTTACCAAGTGAAAAGAATACTGGAAGCGCCAAATGTAAATGGCATGCGAATCCCCGCGTAATTTTGATTGTTGACACTTGCAAAACCAAAAAAAAAATCTTATGTAATCAAATGTATTTTCTTACCTTAGAATTATTATGTTCAGTGGTTGTGTCGAATATTTGTCCTGAAACTCGAGTACTGTAAAATGATCTCTTATAAGACAGTCCTCCAACACCAACTGCACTTAAAGGCACCAAATAATTCGGAGAACTTATTGATTTATTTACGACACATCGATTTGAAAACAAGTGACACAACAATTTATCCGACTGTGAACGACGAATCCACATAAGACTAGAACTCCCGAAACAAGCCATTATCCTTTGTTATTTTTTTTTTGGAAACACTTGGCAACAATTAAAAAAAATATGTTAATAACGTATTTGTCTTTAACGTAAATAACAGTGGTAAGTACGAGTAAAACGAAACGAAAAAAAAAGAAAGTAATGCACTCGACGCGGATCACTGTCAGTGCAAAAATCACAAATACTTGAGCGGATAATCACCACAGAAGTTTAAACCAACCAAGTTGTTTCTCCTTTTAACTTTACCGGACTTAATTTAATCGACTGAATGCTTTCGGGAGTACCGACGAAGTGCTTATGATCGAATCTTCGGACCACAGCTAACACAACGGCGTTAAGTGATTTGATTTCTCTCTGGAAAACTTTGGGCAAGTGGATTGCGGAGGCACCACCGCTGCTTTCGTCACCACTGAATTTGCTTTCTGCGAGCCGCACACGAGCTTCAACGTTTCAATGCTTGGCTTTATCTCTGGGCCAAACGGTTTGAACACTAGACGAAAGGCGGAATCCGTGCCGCTACACCCTACCATTCAATATAAGCCAGTGTTAATTTGTTTTTCATCTTTTCTTTTTTTTTACACATTTACCTGTTTGTCATCGTGTTGGGTTAATATGGCATCATTTGGAGTAATGACGGCTACCTATTGGTTTTTTTCTTTTATTATAAATCTTATCCAAATTGGTTTTTTTGGCTCTAAATAAAAATTTTCATTTCTTGGACGGAAGATTCTTCCTACGAACTTGTGGTTGATAATCTTAGAAGAAAAAAAAAATAGAACTTCAAACACATGTCAGATATTGCTTAAACAGCTGTTAACAGGTTGGTCGAAAAATAAGTACTGATAACTGACTGGTATAAACGGAGAGTGTGTTCAAAAAGCGAATTATAGCCTTGTGTTGTGCTTTTTATCTTCAAGATGTTTCTGTGATGGTATTCCATGAAAATCGGTGATATATGTTTTTAATATTATTATTTACACAGTTAAAACGGATATATTATTTGGCGAGCAACTAAGGCCTTCTTGATTTTTTATTGTTGAAAATGCAAGCCATTTTTTAATGTCTTCAGATGAGTGGAACTGCTGATCAGCCAGACAATGTGCCACCGAACAAAACAAGAATTAATCGGATGCCGCAATGTCTGGAGAATATGGCGGGTATGGTTTCACATTTATTTATTTATTTATTTAAGTAAGCATCTATGTACAATATAAGTTATAAACATTTTGTCTTATATAGATAAGTTTAACAACCCAGGTTGAAAATATATCTTGTACAGCTATTGAAGGCGACGTTCAATTTATGAGCTGCGTCAAGATTTGCGAGAAGTTCACAGCAATATAGAATCAATGGGAGGACGAAGGATTTGATCAACTTAGCTTTCACCTCTTTAGATAGAAACCTCTTCGTTAGACTTAAACCACGAAGAATGCCATAAATCTTGGCAACAACATGGTTAATATGAACATCCCAAGTCAAGTACTGATTGAAATAAACACCGAGGTTTTTGAACGAGCTTACGAACTCGATTGCTGTGTTGTTTATATCGAGATGAGGAGAAATATTTTCTACTCTAATTTTCTAGCTCTAATTGGTTATGTTTTGACCACAAATATATGGAGTTCAAATCTGCGGTAAAATCAGCAATCGTCATCAATTGATCAGTTTTTGTTGAGAAAGTGAAATAATAAGGCCAAATTTAGTTGAATTTGCAAAAAACGGTTTTGAATATAAGGTGAGAAAAAACACAAGCACACTTCTTGAAAGTCGAAACGAGAAGAAATATCTTTATTGAAAATGTCTTACAAGAAGTAGATGGCATACACAAAGGGTGATGCCAAGTTAATAGTCGCTGTGCATCTGTTGAGTATATCTCTGCTAACTGCCTTCGTAAGTGCATCGGCGGTCATCTCATTGCTTGGAATGTGTACTAGTTTTAATGTTCCCTCTTCAACATGTTTTCGGATGAAATGATGACGAACATCTATATGCTTGGTTCGGGCATGAAATGTATTATCCGATCGCAAACTAATTGCGCTTTTGTTGTCACAATAGATTATCATAGATGATGGCTTGATGCTGACGTCCAGTTCATTTTGCAGTTGCTTAAGCCAAAGTCCCTCTTGAGCTGCATTGCTAAGCGACATGTATTCAGCTTCGGTCGTCGATAGAGTTGGTTGCCTCCTTGTTGCCCAAGTAACTGCACCTCCTTGACCAATGAAGACGTTTCCGCTCACAGATCGCCTCTCACTAATGTCCAATCAGCATCACAAAAGCCGTGAATTAATGCTTCCTTGTCCTTCAAATAAGTCAGCTTTAAATCCATAGCGCCTTTTAAGTAACGAAATATCCTCTTGACTGCTTCCCAATGTGTTTTTGTAGGATTGTTGCAAAAACTGCTTACTTTGTTGACTGCGAATGATATATCCGGTCTGGAAACTTGTGCGACAAACAATAGACTGCCTACAGCTTCACGATATGGAATTTCTGTTAACTGCTCGGGATTTGATTGATCTGATCCACACTTCACAAGCTTCATCCCAGGGTCCATCGGTGTGGAAACCGGATTGCAATCGAACATACGGAACTTCTTAAGCATTTGCTCGATATGATGCTGCTGGTCAACGGTGATTCTTCCTTTTTCACAGTTGACTCGCATCCCCAAAAAATATTTCGCCTTACCGATGTCCTTCATATTGAATTTTTCCATTAATGCTTTCTTCAATGATGTGAGCATTTCATTGCAATTGCTGAAGATAATTAAATCATCGACGTAAACTGCAACGATTTAAATCTTTCTGTTTTTGATCAAGAAATATACACACTGATCAATTTTTGATCTCATTAAACCTATTTCCTTTAATGCCTTGTTTAGCTTCTGGTTCCAAATCCGACTTGCTTGTATGAGTCCATATATCGATTTGAGCAATTTGCAAACCTTGGATCCCTTTGCAAATCCTTCTGGCTGAATCATGTATATGTCTTCCCGTAAATCGCCCTGTAGGAACGCGGTGACGGCGTCCATTTGACTAATTTCCAGATCGTATTTCACTGCTAAGGTAAGTAGATATCGAACGGTGCCGTAACGTACGACAGGAGAAAATGTTTCTTCATAATCGATACCCATCCTTTGTGAGCAACCTTTTATGACGAGCCGCGCCTTGTGACGATCAATGGAACCTGTAGAATCTCTTTTACTTTTATAGACCCACTTACAATTTAAAGCCTTTTTTCCAACTGGAAGGTCACACAACACCCAAGTTTTGTTTTTCTGTAGAGACTCAAACTCTTCTTCCATGGCTTCTCCATGGCTTTCCTCCATATTTTTGCATCAGATCTCACACGAAGCTCTTGAAAACTGCTAGGATCATCTAAAGTTTCTGCACCACTCATAAAGTTGACGAAATCAGGGTGCTCCACCCGTCTCCTTACACGTTCTGAACGTCGAACTTGGTTGCCTGGTTCTTCATTCGGTACTGGAACGTTAGAAATATAGTCCGGATCTTCAGAGCTCGTTTCGATGACAGGTTCGGAACTTTCGGAGAAATAATCGTAATCACTTCCAGATGACGAATTCACTTCTTCTGAACTCTCAGCATTATCAGCTTCTCCCACTGAATTTGATTCAACTTGATCTGGGAAGAGAAAGAAATCTGTAGAGTTTGTTTTCCTTACAGCTTTACCTTCTTGACGATCCTCTAGGAAAATAACGTCTCTGGACTTTACAATTGCCTTGGTCTTCAATCGCAATAGTCGATAGCCTTTGGTGTTCTCACAATATCCCACGAAAATGAGTTCTTCGCTTTTCGAATCGAACTTCTTCCTTTTTTCTTTTGGAACATGCACCATTGCACGAGTACCAAATATCCTAAGATGCTTCATATTTGGTTTTCTTCCTTGCCACAATTCAAAAGGTAACCTGTTTGCTATACTACGATTCGGTGATCTGTTAATTAGATAAACAGCCGTTGAAACCGCTTCAACCCACAATTCGGTTGGTAAAGATGTATCGAACAATAAGCATCTTGCTCGCTCCACTATTGTTCGGTTCATCCGCTCGGCAATCCCATTTTGTTCCGGCGTGTAGGGGTTCGTTGTCTGGTGGCTGATACCCTTTGTGGCCAATAAATCACATATACGTTTATTGCAGTACTCACTGCCGTTGTCCGTTCGCAATATCTTTATTCTGTTACCCTTTTGATTTTCCACAAGTGCCATGAAGTCTTTAAACTTTTCGAAGACTTCGTCCTTTGACTTCAAAATATACACGAAAACATACCTGGACATATCATCGATAAATGTCAGAAAGTATCTGGCCCCACCAAAAGAATTTGTCGTCATGGGTCCGCACAGATCCGAATGAACAATCTCTAGAACAGCTGATGCTCGGGATGTAGACATTTTAAACGGCAATCTTGTCTGCTTGCCCTTTAGGCAAACAACACATGGCTTCTCCACTTCGTCGGAAAATTCTACATCTTCAGCTAGCCCTCTAAGCTGAAGCAACTTGTCCTTACTTAAATGTCCCATTCGTCGATGCCAAAGCTCAAAATCATTCTTAACTGATGACATGAATCCGGTTTCAAACTTTCTTTTCATATGCAAACGATACATTTTCCATCTAAGGTCGCTGTTCCAATGACGACGCCTTTGTCGTTCAAAATACTGCATCCTTTTGAATTAAACTTCACTGTGTTACCATTCGATATGATTTGGCTAACAGACAGTAAGTTCGTACAGAGTTCAGGAACACATATGATGTCTTTAATTAAAACATTGTGATTTCTCCTACTGATGACCAATGTCATTGACAAATCACCAACAGCTGTAACCTCTAAATGCCTGTTGTCTGCAATCACCACTTGTTTACCTGACGGAGGTCTAACATTTATGAAGTGCTCAAGGCTTGAAGTCATGTGTGATGATGCTCCTGAATCAACATACCAGTCGTTGCGATTAAAAGTGCTCGATGCCAAAGACGTGTACAAAACGGAACCTGCATGCTCTTTACTTTTCGGGCATTCCCTCGAGATATGTCCAAATTTGTTGCATGAGTAGCAACGAACAGATCTGACATAACGCTTTGACTTGCCGTTATTCTTTGCGGTTTTTGTACCGCCAAACAGAGCTGTACTTGATTCTCCTGATGTGTTTCTTGAGTCAACATCTTGCAGTAACTTTGTTTTTATGGAATCTCCAGTGATGGCCACTCCAGAACTTTCCAGTCCCATTATCATTGGGTTGTACATTTCTGGCAACCCAGCCAACAATAAAGTGCCTACCCACTCTTCTGTATCCCTCGCAGTTTATGTGCAGTAGTGACGATTTTGTTTATGTAATCATCCACCGACTCACATTTATCCAACGACGTTGTAATTAAAGTGCGTAGTAAACCGACTTTTCGGCTTAGTTCGTTATCCAAAAACGCTGCTTGCAAATTATCCCACACCTCTTTTGCTGTCTTTGCACTCCTCACGTGCACATAATTGATAGGATCAATCAGCAGAATAATTTTTGATTTCGCTTTACAGTTTTTCTTGGAATCTGTGTCAGTTCCAAGAACGCAGTCCCACAGCTCTTCATGCTCTAAATATGTCTGCACTGCAAAGCTCCACGTGTCAAAATTTTCCCGTCCTTTTAATTTTTCCATCAAAGGAATTGATGCAGCGGCGGCCATTTTTTTTGTGACCGATGAAAAATTAATTCGCGAGAAAAATGAATAAATCAAAAAATTTTAAAAAAAACTAAACTTATTCTTATTTCTTGGGTAGCCTGGGCCCATAACCTGTTGAGAAAGTGAAATAATAAGGCCAAATTTAGTTGAATTTGCAAAAAACGGTTTTGAATATAAGGAGAGAAAAAACACAAGCACACTTCTTGAAAGTCGAAACGAGAAGAAATATATTTATTGAAAATGTCTTACAAGAAGTAGATGCCATACACAAAGGGTGATGCCAAGTTATATTAATTTTTCTACTTTCAACAGTTTTTGGTACCTCTTTGTATATCTGAACATCATCCGCATAAATGTGGTGTTGGCAAAAATGGATGGACTTGGAGATATCATTGATAAGCAACGTAAGCAATAGAGGACCTAAAACAGACTCTTGAGGCACGCCCGCCCATATAGATAAAGCTTTTGAGTACTGATTATTGTGGTACACAACTTGGGTTCGGTCGCAAAAATAGGATGCAAAAAGTAAACAGATTTTTTAATTTGTGCAGCATGGTGCATAGAATGGTTTAGCGTATCAAATGCTTTCAAAAAGTCAAAACATAGAATGAGTGTCATCATAACTTTGTCAATACTAGAACGAATGTCGTCCGTGACTTTCAACAAGGCCGTAAAACAGCTGTGTTTAGCTCTAAACCCTGATTGGTGTGGTGTCAAAAGATTCTGTTCCTCAAGAAATAATTTTATCTGTTTACTTATGATTGTCTCCAATACTTTACTGAGGTACGGAAGAATCGCAATGGGTCTAAATTCGACATTACTTCGATATCACTACATTCTAGGTAGGTTTTAACGGGCTTAGCAACTTGAGGCCGAGGGTTGTCATGCTGTAGAATCACTTTTTCGTGTCTCTGCTCGTATTGTGGCGCAATGCTCGCTTCAATCTGTAAAGACAGGAAAACCAAATGTAAATTAAACAAATAATTTATTACTAACAAATACTGTTAATACTGTGCCCAGTGATGGTTTCCTTGTGTTAAAAGAGTTCAAAATAAATGACACCGGCCTGATCCCACCAAATTCACAGCATTACCTTCGCAGCGTGAGCTTTCGTCCGAGCCGACGACGTAGAACCATGACCGGGCAGTCCTTATGACTTTCTTTTCTTTATGTTGATGTAATGAATCCATTTTTCGTCACCCGTAACGATGCTATGAAGAACATCCTTTCTTTTTGTCGCAGAGGCAATTGTTCACAGGCAAAAAACGAGTTCCTTGTTTTTGAATCTTTTGCTGAAGCAAGCTGTTGCTGCATTTGGCACGGAACCTCAAGCAATGCCCCCTATACAGCGTTTTCTCGAGCAATGTCTCCTTTACAGCGTTTTCAAAGAATTTTGCCCTTCCTTCGCGCGGAAGGTCTTCAGTATCGAAATCACCGTCTTTAAAAAGACGGAACTGATCTTGGCACATTGTTTCACTTAGATCTCTGTAAACCTTGCAAAAATTTACCAGCATTCACTGCTGGAACCAGCTGTTGATAAGAAAAACTTAGTTGCGCACCTTTAATGCTAACTTTAATGGAAGCTCAACCAGGTTTTTTAATTCATAATTGTATGCAAGAAATAAAACAAGGATATTATTATCTTTTAATCTTTAAATAAAAAATGGTTAATACATTTTTTTAATGTTGGGCTTATGTTGTGTAACTACGCACTAACAAGTGCGTGTACTAATCAGGTTAAAGTAAACTCGAAATGCGTGCACTGATCAGGTTAAAGTCCTTTTTACCTTTCCTGCGTTACCAAGAGTAAGATCTTTCTTTGCCATGCAATTATTGCTATTGCTAGGCTTATCCTGTCCAGACCATTTCAGTCGCTGTACACTTTGGCTTGGTCCACTTTATCGTACGAAACATCTCATCCACATCCGCAGGACTTATCACTCAAAGGAGCCACTAGCATTTTAACCGTTTGTGATATGATATTTGCTCGTAAGCTTTATTGGACGACCGGTATTGGGGATAAAGATTATATATAATAAAAATTTGGTCCTTGAGAAAAGGCTCTATTATTCCATGTGGCAATATTGATTGTTCGAATTTATATCTTACTACAAAATTCACTGTGAATCGTGTGTTGACGAAGTTCCAAACTTGTTGGAAATTTTGTCCTAAAATTTTGACGAAGTTTTGTGCATGACGATGCCTCATTTTATCGATTTTTTTAATTAGAGGAAAAATTTACGATGAGAACGCTGTCCACATTCCCCATCTTCATCCTGCATATTCAAACGATATTGATGAGGGTTCCTCTTTGCATCGCGCCCCTTTAAGTCATTTAATAAACGGCCTTAAAATTGATCAATAGGTGGTGAGTACCGATTTTCAAGATGTTTGCCATTAAGCAAAAAAGAATACACTTGGTCGTCCTAACAGATAAATCGCTCCCTTGAATAATGCTTAACGAGTGTTTGTTTGTTTGTTTGTAACTTTCCCATTTCAATGCGAATGGTACTTCAAATATACTATGATATATACCTAAATAAATACAGTAGCAAATGTAAGCACTGAAATTCTTCACGAAGCCTCTTTTAAATTTATTTTGATGTGTACGTTTGTACTAGCAATATACAAATTTTAAATAAGTGATATATTGAAAAATATTGTGCTTATTCGCATTAAAGTGGGAAAACTTAAAGACAGATATAAGTTTTACTATGCGAACACCAAGCTCATGATTTAGCTCAGAGAATAAAACAAAGATAAGTGAGTTGTTGAAATATTCTTCATTTGCCTTTTTTTCACATAAAAAGAAAAATAAGGAATGCAAAAATGTATCTATCCAAAAAACGAACCGTCATTTCGCGAAGACATATTTTCTGAGCATGCTCTCAAAATGCTATGTTAATTACAGCGCTCAGGAGAATGTCAGCCGTTTTTTAAAGCGTGTTTTCGAGGAAAATGCATTCAAAGTTTTGTAATGTGCTTAACATTACCGCTATTCGGCTATGCCTGGTCCATAGGGGCATCCCTCCTCTTCTTCTAGCTGCTCATGTTGAGCCGCTAACAACTCCCGCTGCTCAATATGGGCCTTTTTGCTGATTTTGTTTTGTCCCGTGAATGATCAGAGCGAGCCGAAGGTGTCAATTTTCAAATAAAGGACAAAGTCTCCCTTAAGCAAACCAGAAAATGAATTAAAAATTGAAAAGCTGTCAGCTTACTCATGAAATGAACAGAACTGATCAGACGACTGTCTTCGAATTATCAGGAAGGAGTGATTTCCTAACAGAAACTATGCTACCAAGTCAAGTATTCATGTTAAGACTTTTGTGCAGTGTTCTTCTGTCACAATATTCAAGGAAAAGCTAATCAATGGAAAATTACATTTGCTCTGCCTGCCTCTTCGGTTCGGTTTAATTTTTTGTTCGAGTTAAATCTTTCGTTTGGTGTTCATTAGCTTGTTCCGAATGGCTTCAATTATCGCGGGGTTTGTTCTGGTGCTAGCTTTGGCTGTTTTCGTGAACAAGCTCTGAGAGAGCAAATCATAGCCTTTCTGTCAGTAGCGGTCATAGCAATATCTTCGGCTGAAAATACTGATACAAATCCTCACGGAAATTCTCGTATGTTTCCAAAAATTCACCATGGCTAAAACCGTCATAAATTTGGGATTTGATCTATCCAAGAGCATTTGCTTGAAGACTATATTGTGGGTTTCCGTTTTGGAATGGGATTTTATATCCTGGTTAAGAAAACGCGATAGGAACACTTCTGACATCATTGGATAGGCGTTAAGAGGTATTCACTGGGCAGTGATTCATGCTATGTTTTGGTCACTGGAGTGTAAGTGGTCATCATTGTTTACATTTGCATTCATTGCACTTGGAACAAAGCGAAAAGAAATATTGTACACAGAATATAGCAAAGGGGTGAGGTTGCTTATACATACTGACCTTATTTTGGCTTAGAACAAAGGGATCATAGGGTTAAAATTGGTGTAAATAGAAATGTTTTGGAAGAATTAAAGGAGACTTGAAACTCAACTTGATTCACCATTGTTGTGGCGGTAATTTGTCTTGCTTACAGCGAGCTGCGCTTTGTATAGCACGGAAGAGCGTGCTACGCTTTGTATAGCTTAGGGGGTAGGCTACGGAGAAGAGATTGGTTCTTCTAGTGGAAAAGCATCAATTGGCGATCCTAAAACATTGCACCCATCATAGAATTTACAAACGAGTGTCATAGTTCCTTAGTGAAGAATTATTCCTTATTTCAGATTGAGTAGAACTGAAAGCAATTTATCTCGGTATCAAATTAACTTTTTCTTGAACAGAGATTATTTCTGAAGGGGATGGGTCTTAGTGCTGTTAAAATTATACTAATTACATTGTAGTAGAAAATACGGTAAAGTTAAGGAAGTGATCATGATAATTGATATATGTAATAGAAGAAGAAAAAAGGCGAGTGTGAAGCACAATGTTCCAGTTACTTCAGGCCTTCAGAGTAAAGCATCCGATTTTTAATTAAAAAATATTAAAAGGTGCCAAAAACAACAATTTTCAGAGGTATAATAAACTTGACAAACAGTATATGCTTTCAAGAACCGAATGATATATCAACTTCATTTTGAACATATTTTAGTGGAAGCTGGAGCACCCAAGTCGATTGTCCCATATACATAAGTATGGGAGCTAAACTTAGAGAATGTGATTTAAAAGAGGTGTAAATAAGTGATCATGATAATTGATATATAGTATGTAATAGAAGAAGAAAAAAGGCGAGTGTGAAGCACAATGTTCCAGTTACTTCGGGCCTTCAGAGTAAAGCATCAGATTTCAGCAACCGCCACCGACTACCTTAAAGAGGTAATGGCAAATAAAAATAAAGTTTTACTTCCACTAACAATAACAACTGTAACATCGAGCTTTGCAAGCCATTTGATCTGCCTGCCATATACAATGCTTACATTCGCCCTATACTGGAATACATCTCCGACTTATGGACAGGTTCTAAAGACCATATTGAGCCTGCTTGGAAGGATTCAAAATCGAGCTATAGAACTCATAGGAGATAAAAATATGACAAAATCAAGCCAGTTGCATTCTTTCCCCTTATCACTTTCACCGTAACATCCGCCGCACCAGGAATGCTCATCAGTTCATCCTTAAGCCAAACTTCGACCGTACAGTCAAGTAAAGAGATTCATTTTTAGCAACACAATACGAACATGGAACGCTCTACCACGCTCGGTATAGGAAATACCTCATTACAATCTGCAGAAATTGAAAAGCAAAATACATAAGTACTTTCGCTTTTTTTCACTGATCCCTTCCACTCGTGGTGTGTGCAAACTCTTCAAGATCTTATTGCACACTCCTCTGATATCATACATGCCCTCGACAGTGCTGTGGTCGAAGTCTTGCCTCTTGCATAAAATAGGACCGGCAGACTCTACGCCGTCATAACGATCAACTCAACTCAACTCATCAGTTGTAAGTTCGACAGCAAATATATAACTCTATTCACAGAATGGATAATTCAATAGAATACGAATTCCCTAAAGTGTCCATTTATGGCATTTCCTATATTATTTATTAGTTAAGGAATCATGAAGTCATGCACTGTATCACGTCGAAGAAGAACAGGATCGAGGGTGCTGCCCATGTGGAACATTAAGTTGTAATTTCTTAATAGCCAAGTAAATATCTTCTTCAGTTTGAATATTTTTTCCGTACAATAATACGTACAATAATATTAAGTCCGGAAAATGTTTTTATCGGGCCCAAGAGACAATTCACAAAAATTATCGTGGGATCACCAAGCCGATGTTGGATAAGTTATATTTTCGTGTAACAGCACATTGTTTACCAAAATGTATTTATTCTCCCATCAATCGTGTATAAGTTGGCTTCTAATATATGTTTAAGCAGTTTCTTGCTTTGTTTCTTTAGTAAGACCTCGAACGCTTTCATTTTCTCAAATGGTATAAGAGCTCTTATCACAATTTGACACCATCTGTCATCAGCTCGCATGCATTGCAGATCGTACTATGTAATATTTTAATTGGGAAGGAAGATGTCTCGTTATATTGTTATTCGAATTTCCAACTTTGTTAACAGATTGGAATATGCGTTTTCTCAACTGTTTAGAAATCCCTTTCCGCCAGGTAATAGCCGTAATAAAAATAAACAGTTGTTGAGCATTTTTTTTCATTTTAACAGAGCACCTAGCTGTCGTTGGAATTAATGCGGAAAACTTCAAGGGGACAAAAAATGGTTCTAATTTGAGCTTGAAAGATTTGATTGGCGATGGCATTCTTTGGGCCGTACCTAAGCATCGAAGGTCTGTCGAAAAGAGGCTTAACCGCAAGTTTGGTTATCCAGAATACGTTTGGAAACCCCTTAAACTGAAGACACACTTACGTATGTGCAACAACTGTGGTCATGATCATGAGATCGGTGTTTTGTGCCGTAAGTTTTAAATAGAAAAGTAGCATTCAACATAATAATAACTCTCAAACTCGTGAGTTCAGCCCATTGCTATGCAAAGGTACGTACGGAAACCCAAGCAATGCAAGACAAAATTGAAGAAAAACTAGGTTTGAATCCAGTTGAGCAAGAAGTTATTGTATTATATGAAGGAGAAAAGAGTGAACAGGTAAAAGTGCTAATTATAATAATATTCAATAAATAGATAACTTGCGTTTGATTTTCAGCCGGCTGAATTTTTGGACGGAAAGCGAATCGTGGAGATGGAAAAGCCGCGCCCCATTTGGTTTAGCAAGAATTTAATTCAAAAATCCACCCAAAAAGCCGCCACAACAAAGGAAGCTAAACCCTCTGATTTGGGTTAGATATGCTTTTAAAAAATATATAAAAAACTTATCACTACCTTCGTAATAAAGAATACAACTTTCATCTCAAATAATGATTTTAATTTCAATAAGCAACTACGATTGTGTACAGACCTCAAATAGAAATCTAATTCACTCATTTTGGAATGGGAAACAATTTTGTGGACAGATGAGTCTATCGGCAGTTAGTTCGTCAAGCACTTTTCCTCATCGACTATGGTTAGACTGTTGGAAAATTAAAATCGTATTTGAGCTTAAACTCCGGCAATAAAATGTATTTTTCATTAATACTTCTAAAAACTTAAAGTACGAATATGATTTAAATCGTTTTAATTTTCGCAATTAAACAAAGGAACGTTTTTACATTTCTTCAGAAATCCGTTTGTAAACTCGGAAGAGCTCATAGTGCGTCTCCCTTCGACTTTGAGTTTGAGAACATCAATCGAAGTGCCATCTCTGCACAGAACTCGTAAGCAATTGGCGGTTCGCATATATTCAATTGATCCGGCTTTACGTGCGCAATCTTCTAACTTGGGACCCAATTGTAGCTCTACGAATTTTATATTAAAACCCTCGAATTTTGTAGACAAATTCCGGTAACCAAATAAGGCTCTGTACAAGTTGTATATATCCAATGCCGACATCGATTCCCAATTGACTTCAGCGACACTGGGCATAATCTTAGGCGCTGCAGAGAAGACTTTGTTAACTTATGATACGACAAGAAAAGAACAATAAATACCATAAGTAGCTAAGCAGTTGTTTTGTTTTTTGGGATTTTTAAAACTTTCCGGATAGTCTTGGAGAGTTAAGTTAAGAAGATCTGCCCCTTCGTTGGCCAACAAATCGTGCAAATCTGGCATTAAAGTCTTCTCACCTACTCGAACTTCCTTTTGTGCTAAAATCTTAATCGAAATTTTCAATCAAATATTTTTTTCCTATCTCTGTCAGTTACGCTTACATCTCCTATGTCAAATTTGTTTGGCTCTATTCGCATAATTGAAACTCCGGTCGTAGTGTCTCCTTTCATTATTGAGTAGATAATTGGTGCGGCTCCACGCCATCGTGGCAAGAGGCTGGCGTGTACATTGATCATTCCTCTAATAAAATAAATAAAATATTGACACTGAATAAATTGTTCATAGTGCTGTATCTTCCAAACTTACAAAGGAAATGCACGAATTAATTTCTCTGGTATCATATGACCAAATGAGACAACTACTCCTAGATCATGCTGGCGGCAAATCGTTTCACTTACAGGCCATTCATATATTGATAAATTATTATTTTCAGCAAAGCATTTAATGCAATTGAACGGCTTCTTGAATGAAGTGACAACACTTACGGCAGACACCTTCGTATTAGCTAAACTTTTTAATTAGTTATATTTTTAAATTTTTGCATATGATTATTATATCACTTTGAGATGATCAAGGTACCTAGAGTTGTGTAGCACTTTGATGCTAGGTAACGAAAAATTGTCAGTTCCGAAGAACAGCACTCGAAGGCCAGCCTCCTTCGTGATCACATTTCTAATGCAAGTAAAGTAATTAAATATTTTTCTCTTATATTTATAAACGTTTCTTTCTCCAGATAATTTCAGAAACATTTTCCTGACGTTTCTATTGCTTACAAAATACACCGGACATTTGATTTTGGTTATTGTCATTCGGGCAGTTTAGCCAACCACAACATGAGAAACTTTGACACTAGTGATGAGCGCATCGAAGAATACTTTTTTTTTCGTGCAAGAGCGGTCGAATAAAAGTTGAAAACCCCTAAATTTACTTTTATTATTTTTTTATATTATTATTGTGCTATCGAAATGTCAATGTTACAATTAAGAAATTGATTCCTCACATTCGTACACTTTTGCAGGTTGTTCTAGTTCACGTTATTAATTTTAGCATTAAGTCCAAAGGTCCCTATTTTTGTGACGCTTTTACCTCTTTTTGGCGTGCTTTCTACTTATTTTTCTAGATAATAATTGACCAAGACTGCTCGGTGCATCTTCATACAGCGATACATTTTTTTAACGAACGCCAACAAATGTCCGCTCGGTCCGCCCAAAGTATTGTTTGAAGCTGCAAATATTGGCAAGTGAATAACAAAAGAAATGGCTTCAGAAGAATATACACGAATGTAAGTCTATCAGCCATCGAATGAACCCGCCAATGAGAAAAATAGTTGAGCTTCCATCCAATGAAGATATAATTAGTGGCTAAGACGCAGAACAATCACCGAGTCACAGTCTTGACAATGGAAAAACCCTCGAAACTCTCTGGATCCAGGGACTTGTTTTCAAACTGACGATACAGGACTATATCTTTTCTCTTCGAGGCTTGTCGACGTGCAAAATCTAGACTAATGAGAGCTAATTTAGTCGAAGGAATGAGGGGTGTGCAATTCCTCTACAATTCATGTTATCCGATCAGCAAAATAAAATGCTGCCGCGATGTTGACGACTCTCTAACACACCACCAGAAAAGTCGTAGTGCAAATCAAAGATCGCAGTACTTCTAACAGCGGATTCCGGGTTAAGCCGGGTTATTGTAAGTGAAGATAATTTGCTTCTCCTTAGGTAACGAAATTTTGTTTACGTATCGGGGTCTGTGGTGAATATGATGACAACATTTCCGCGCAATAAGCTACGTAAAAATATCCATTCTTTGATTACCGAACTGCTTACCCAGAACTTATGGGCAAAGCAACAATACGTCAAGAGCTGAGCACAAATTGGTCGGTAACTGATGACGCAGAAGTGTTATAGCTCCTCGAAGGTTGTGAAGCATAGTTAAAAGTATAGCTTGTATAGTTTTGTTTGCGTATTGTTTTTTTTTTTTTTTGCTGATACACAATGGAAGTAGCCCGTTTTATGCATTTTTCATGAAGTGCGAAATAATTAAAGCTCAGGACAAAATATATTATACTGACAAATAGATATCGAAATGAGTGATATTTTGAGTGGAACTAATGGAAATAGAAACAAATCCGCGTTCCCCATAGCAATTCTTCCCATCTGGCGGTTAAGTTAATTTCATCTGTCAGTGTCATTTGTAAACAAATCTTTTATTCGGATTTCATTTTGTAGGATCTTCAAAGTACTTACGAAATTATTTTGTTAAAAACATAATTTTTTATTAAACTAAAATGATGCAAATGTAAAGTTTTTTTAAATAATGGACAGTACTATTCAGCCGGACTACAATATGGTTTCACAATTGGCTCTACGTGTGGCCTTACAAACAATGAAGGAACGTTGTTTGTCACTTCAACAAAGATTAACAGTGGTCGAGGAAGAAAATCAATCACTACGTGGTCGGATTGAATCTGATCAACGATATAGTGACTCATATCAGAATAATAAAGTTTTGCAGCCTAGTAATGTTGAAGTTGATAATTTACGCTCCCAAGTAGCGGAGCTTGGCCGACAGAAAGTACAACTAAGTGATCACATCAACATGGTTGCAAACGAGAACCGTAAACTCTGGTCACGATTGTCACAAATTGCCAAAGAGCAGCAAGATGGTGTTATTAATCAGCCGCCTGCGGAAAAGAACAGCAATACACATTCCACAAAAGATGAAATGGAAAGTCCGCGTTGTGCCAATCAAAATTTAATTCGCTCAAGGACCTTTACTCAGCATTCGCCAAATCCGAATCTAAGGTTGAGGATCATGCATCCCGATATCACAGAAAAGGATATTGACGATCTTAGTTTGGAGGAGGTTCTACTTGTCGAAGCATCCGACGACGACAGCATTAGCAACAGGGAGCTGAAGTCCGACGAAATGATTGGTGTTTGTGAGACTGAACTAGGATTTGCCTATTTGAATGAGCAGGCTTCAACAGATGACGATTTCAATATTGAAGCCAAAAAGTGCTTAGAGGGTCTACATAAAATAAAACTTGAAGCTTTGCAGCAACAGCTAGATATCACATCCACATTATCAACATTGGAAAACCGATTCGGTAGGTAGGCTTGCTTTCCTAAACTATTTTCTAACTATTATATTTAAAATACAGTCGAACAAGGATGCTCGGAGTGCGCGGAAAATGCACACAAACCTGAAATGGTTGACAAAAGCTTGGAGACTGATGATAGTGTTGCTGAACTGACGAAATATATGTCACACGACACCGATTTGAGGGAAAGTCCTCCCAGTAAGCCAGTTGCTGAAACTCCCGGGCATATCGATTTTATAGGACGGAAACTGGAAGCTGATGAAGAGGAAAAGATATGTCCCATGTGTGGTGCTATTTTTAACAGTTTGGTTACTTTTGACTTGTTTCGGGGCCACGTTGAAAGCCATTTTATTGATGATTCCTTGGAGGATTCTGTCCATGAACATAATTTTGAATTAGTATCACACGCTGTTGGCAATTTCTGACAAAGCAAGAAAATTTTTTTCTCAAGTGAGCTTTGAAAAGTTTTAAGTTAATCACGCGTATATTGTTTTTATATCCAATTTACGTTTTCTTTTATTTTCTGTATGAATTTGTTAATTTTGCTAAATAAAATCGAACTCTATGTAATATGTTAGATCTGTGACTAATAGATTGTGTGAATTGAATGGCATAAGAAACACGACGTGGAAGCATAAATAACATTGAGTTTCTGATAACCTATAGTATATCGTATATTATATACCTACAATGGTTCGTATTCTAGATGAACGTTCGGCAGTAAAGGATTATATATGTAGACAAGGCTGCAATCAGACGATTAATTAAAATTCGAAAACGGAAAAAACTTTGTGCGGTCATAAAATACCTTGAATAAACTGTTATTCTAAGTTCGGGGTTATAGACTTTACCATTCTTGCAAAACTTGTTTTAATTTTGTATTAACGGATTTGAGGAAGAGTGTTAACTCAAAAAGTGAGCTCATAGCGGCCTTTTGAAACAGATGACCATAGGATTCTGATAAAAAAGCAAAAATTCAAATCATTTATAATAGGTAGAACGAAGAACGAGTTTAAATGGAAAAATTTCAACACCAACAACAGTTAATGTGGGAATGCCCCCAAGGAGCAATTCTGGATGTGTTGCTTTTCCTAATAGATAGATAGATAGTTTTTTATTTAGCTTGGTAAAGCAATTTTTGACAACATGAGATTATTAAATAAATTATTTCTTTTCTTTAATGATCGATTTTCATTTCAAAATTTATGTTTTAACACAAACAAGATTTGGGAACAACAAAGTAAGCAATTACATTACAATTCAATTAATATTATTTCTCACACAAAATGTTTCTTTTAAATAAATGTACATTTTTTCGTTTTTTAAATTGCTCGATAAATCGTTAAATTTATGAAATGATTAATAATAATAATAATAATGATTAATAATGCAGGAGTGTTTCCGGAAAACTTAAGCGATCCGATAGTTATCGCCATACCAAAGGAATGTAATATAATGCAGTATGATAAGATTAGGCCCATAAATGTGGTTCCAATTGTTTTTAAGATTTTTGAAAAAGTCGTGTATCATGAACTTTATTTTTTTGACTTTCAACGAGCTTTTGAAACCACAGACCGATACTCATAAAAAAACAAGTGCATAAATATGGTATAACAATTTATGTGAAAGAGCTTAAAGAAATAAAATAAATGATGTGGTTTCAGATGTCGGTGTTGTTTCCATTTTAATTATATATAAACGATAGAAGCAAATTTCTAAAACATAGCAGAATATCAGTATTTGCAGATGATGGCTTGTTATTTGTTGGTGGTAAAGACATAAAATTTGAAATGAAATGATAATAATGAACAAATGCAAAGTGACCAAATCGACCTTTGCAAATGTTTTTTTATAAATAAGCTCGTACGTACGTATATACTGAAATATACAATAAACAACAACTTATATAAAAGTCACTTTCTGCGGACTCTCGGTTTTACGCCAGACATAAAACTTCGTTACTTCTTGAATCAAGCATTTACAATCCATCTAAAATAACTAGATGCCATCCTGTTCTGGAGGTGGGAAAACCATGTTGTTCATCAATTGTATTTTCCACTAGCAATTTTTCATGACCTTAAGAAATTCGAGTTATTTTAACAATACTTCTTTTGTTACTTAACCTTAGATGCATAATTTTTCCAAATTCATATCAAAAATGATCATAACTGAGCATTTTCTCATCAAAAATTTTTAGTTTTGTAAAATTATGTGTTGATAATTACCATGAATATAGTTTGTGTCAAATATGGCAGTATGTAAACTAGAACCCAATCTAAATCCATTAAAGTTGCAACGGTGCTAATAACTCAAACTTTATTTGTTCATAATTTTTCAAGATTCAGTAATTTTTGTAATTCTTTCTTATTGAATTTACTTCATTATCATTCGCTTATTTGCAATGTTTAATTATTTAAAATATGTCACTAGCTTCACTTACTTAAATTTTGTTTGCTTGGAACTAAATCAACTTTTCATTTGATAAATCAAACTGTGGCCCGCTGTACATCCATCAGCAAACGCATTTACTATTCATCTTAATTATTTCTTTTCGTTTTGCAATCATCTGATGCATTTGCAGCGCGGCCCAATAAATATTTTCACAGCAGCGTCTATTGGACCACTCCCGCGCTTATCTCAATGATTCATTGTCTCATCTTATTTTACATATGATGGTTTCCTTAAGATTTTAGACCCCCCCAATGTAACGCCCCGTAACATTTGTTGTATAAAGAGAAGCTCATTTGCCCTTCTGTTAGCAAGTCGCTGTGGCCGTACTCTTCTTTCACGACAGTCTTGCACGGTCTTGCCATGTAGGTAACGATTGTGCGTTTGCAAGCTGCTACATAACGCATTGTTCGAACTCCCCCTCCCACTCATGTAATGCATCGTAACGTTTAACCTATTCGCTCCTCCGTACCCATGTTTTGCCAAATAATATTGAAGCTGAAAGGAGGTGAAGAAATTATCAAAATAAACGTAACTTGCCCGGGGAACTTCTCGACATAAACGAGCAACTTTATTGTTTCTTGATCCCAAGTCTGGCTCGTTGTGTAATACACGTTCAGCAGCTTTATTTTCTAAAAACTTCAAAAACCAGAGTCACCACATTAAACTAAAATTTTGTACCCCCATTTAAGAGACTTATGTAGTTGATAGACACTTTCTTTTGAACCATTTAGTAACTGGACGAATTTTGTACAGTTTATCAAATTCAGGCAAATTTGCTTTTTTCTCATTGAAGTCAAAATCAACTGATTGAGCAGTGTCAGGAGGCTGTTCCATGACGGGACATTCAATTTCCAGCAAATTTTGGTCTCCAAAGAGAATTTTCAACAATTCATCATTCAAAACAGTGCCCACATTTCCATCATCCGGTTCGACTCCATCACATTCTAGCTCACCGTCCCGGTCGCTAGGAATACAAGATAACAAATTGGTGATTTCTTTCGTAATATTTCTGCTACAATGATCATTCGGAGTATCGGACCTTATGCATTTGTACCAACCTTATTTCTCCAAGCTATAATTTTGATCGGAGATTGGTTTGTGTCTTATGGAACATTATTCTACTTAGGGTTAACTTTGCATGCCTCCTTTATCTGTCAGCAAGAGAAAAGTTTAGTATCCTTTGAAAAAAAAAAAACGAATTTCTAAATCTTTTTTGTATTTGTATTTTAACTCCACATAAAAGTACGAACTAAATGTAACATTTTATTTCTAATCCACGTTGACTTTTCAATTGCAAAAGAACAATTTTGCTTGTTCGATGCGTCACCGCTTATCTTTGTAAATATTTAAATTATTATTAATCAATGTTCGTAAGTACATTATGCTGAGGATTTTTCTGTCTATTTCTTTTTAAAGCAATATACTTGGTTTTAGATGTCTTTACTAAAACTCCTTACTTGTAGTTCGTATCGTATTGTAGGTAACGTTTATTTCAGAACTTTCGACGACTCCGAAGATAGTAGTTAATTTTGTTTATATTCAATTTGATTTAATTCCGCCGAATTTTTCTGAGTAAATGTTTCATGCATTTCACACGCTCAATATTGATATTCACAATATAATAATAAATATACTGAATAAAAAACGTAAAACATTGTTTTTATAATTTATTTGTTCAACAATAACACTTTCACTTTTTTACAGGATTGCATACTTTCTCAGATTTAAATTTTCATAACCAATGCTTTCAAACTTTTGCATTTAAAACAAAAACGCATGTAAATTGTGTAAATTTTATCATTACAAGCGTACGGGACTTAAATATGATAGATTACTAAACAAATTTGGCATTTATAAAACTAGTAATAAATATTGTGGTGGGATAGGATAGCATTGATGCATTATCAAAGTTGAAACCAGAAATGTATGAGGATTTCAAATATAATAAGGATAATTTAAGAAGATAAAATAATTTGAACGTTTACGCAGATATGTTTCCCTGGAATTTCTGTTGTATAATTGATAACTATTGCACTGCATTGTACTATCCTTTGAAATGAACTAAGTGTCTCTATTATTATACTGTACAAAGAAAGTCGTATTAGAACGTTGTGATTACAATTTTTGCCTGTAGGAAGAAAAAGAATTTAGTATTTTGAAACCAACAATAGTTCAAAAGCGTTTGCGACAAGTAAAACAAATTTTAAGAACACAAAAAGTTGAATTAAACTATAAATTGTGCATTCTTAAGAGAAAAAAAAAATATCATTGAAATCATTAAAATTTTAAAACTATGCAAAAAATTAAAAGTTTTTTTTTCTGTTTTTTTACAAATAAAAGTCATACCTATTTTCTTGATTGAGTTCAGCACTAGCAATCGTAAGAAGTCGCATTTTTGAAAATTTTCCCAATTCGGATTAACGATTACAGCCAATTGGAACTAAATTGTCTAGATTCAAACAAAATGATAAATGAAACAAAGGAAATATGCTTTCGATGCCGATAAACAATAGACGATGTACAATTTGGCACGAGGCGTAAGATAGCAGTTAGAGTTAGATCATAAAGCTTCCGTATCCAAGAAATGTGAAGGGACTTAGTTAAATGCACGGCGCGAATGTAACATTTATGAATAAAAATTTGTTTAGTAAAAAAATGTTTTAAGTTTTATTAACAATTTCCAAAAATATATACAAGTAATTAATATTTTATAAATTCTTAATGTAATTCAAACAAACAATCTGACTGCAGATTTTTTTTTTGCAACACTATTTAACGGAATGAAAACGAAACGCTACACTTTCGTTTCTAGTAATGTTTGTGTTATCAATTCAAAATTCCACTGAATGTTGGCGTTCTTCTGCTTGTTATTGCTTCAATCAAATTTTGTACGTCTACTAAAGCTTTGCAGACTTTGAACGTTCCCTACAAAATTAAGATGGTATTCATATTCAGAGCGAAATATTATCAAATTCTACAGTCATTTTCACAAGGAACGAGAATGGAAGTCAACAATGGTTAAAGTGGGAGGGTTTGAATTGGATGATATCTGAAACATTGAGGAAATGATGATATATAAACGCAAAACAAAAACATGGGAAAAACAATAAAAACAAAAAATTGAACATAAACGATCAACTAATTTATAATATACATCTACATTTTATTTTATACACATTCAATTGATTTAAACTTTTATCATAATACAAGCTTCTATTTAAAAAGCATTTTTCAAAGTAGGCATAAATTGCAATGATTTCTCTGTGGTATAAATGTTTGTACAACCTTTTTTCAGATCTTTTTTTTTTGGATAAAATAAGCATTCGTTTTGGAACACGATAAATTAGTTACCGTGACAGCAGCTACAACAATATAGCAAAACAAGACCTCCGATTACCGTTAACGAAATTCAAAATCAAAGATTCCCTGAAGTAATTTTTTTCTTGAAACTATAGATGGAGTTTCACCAAGACCCTATTTGTATTCTCGGGCGGTCACTATCTCAAGTACAAGACTTTAGTTAAATGAATCCTTCTGGTCTGTACATTTTCTTGGCGCCATTTCTGGTGTGTGCGTGATATTTTTCACGAAAACTTTGGAGAATTGGCCAACACTTCATTCCCGACTTAAAGTCCAACAGAAAGTGTTGGATGTTATTTTCTAATATTGAAGAGCGAATCTTTCTTGCGGCAGAAAGTAGCGAGTCCTTTATTCACTCCAAATAATAAAAAATAAAACATAATTTTCAATTAACAATAAATCCTTGTTGAGCAATGTAAATGAAATTCTATGGAATGAGAGGGCTTCAGAAGAAAACAAATGTTTTAAGTTAGTAAATAATGAATTATCTTGAGAACTATTTTTTTGTTAATAACATTAAATTTTAAGTAGATTAGGGATGAAAAATACTTACGGACTTTGTCCTGAAGTAATTAAAATTATTACTCAAAACCTATTTTTTTGCGTTGCGTTTTGTATAACATTTGGGAAGACACTTGGCTTACATTACTTTGTATAAGAGATCTTTGGTTTCATTTTTTTTTGTTCAACTTAATTGAGCACTTAAAAATAACAATAATTTATAGACGCGATAAAAAGATTATACAGTTGGTATAAAAAGACTCGTTAAAATTATACGGCCGCTAAACTACTATAACTAATTTGTTACTACCGCAACCAAGTGTTCAAACGTGCTCTTTTTTAATATTAACCAAAACCAAATCATAAATAAACAGCGCACAAGAAAAGTAACACAACTTAACTTATTTTTATAATCGCATCAAATGGATGTATTAAGGATAAATAGGATTTTTGATAATTAATTTGAGTTGTGACACAATTCTTGCAAACGTGTTTCTAAAAATTCATCGAATACCAAGCACCCGTAGCAATATAGCTTATTTGATAGCAACAATGAAACATGATTGAAACGTATATATTTTTTTGTATATATTTCTTAAATTAACAATATACACTCTTGTAATAATAAACCATTGTATGGTTAAAAAAACTGTATTTAAAAAACATAACAAAACTTTAATCGTAAGCACGTTAAATAATATCAAAGATTCAAAACAGAGGAACGAGTCAATCAATTCCATGCATTCAAAAGAAAAGCAAATTAAAACAAAAGCTTTCATAACACTTTAAGTCTACAAAAGAGTAAAAGAACAAAAGATATCAGAAGAATATAGCAAAAAGCACTCAAAAAATATAAAGATATACTACATTCAATGAATTTCAACAAATTTACTTACATGTGCTCAGGGTGGGAACGTATGCAGTCAATCAGCTGCGTGGCTTTAAGCTCCCCTATACAAATGTTGTGAATTGCGGTGAAAAGAGGAAATCTAAATTGAGATAAGCAGTTGGAACTTTAAACTTGTTCATACTATAAATAATAAAAATTTACTTCTCCTCCATTTTCTTGGCCTTTAACATGTAGTTAACCTCTTCCGCAGTAAATGGTCCCTGCAGTTTTTGTCCATTTAACATCTCAGTTTCGAGCTCTTTGATTGATTTTCCAGTCTTGACAAACGCTTCAGATACCTTCCTATTACGACCACCTAGAAAAACAGGCTCACGAACGTAACAACAGAAAAATTAAAAGAAAAAAATAATAACTTGCCATAGCAAGTCGTAATTAAATCTGCAACGCCACAGCTTTCGAAAAATGTAGCTAATTTACTACCAGGATAAAAAATATCGACAAATCGAATCATTTCCATTAAACCTAAACGAATTACAGCAGCCTTTGTGTTATCACCAAGTTCCAACCCGTCTACGAAGCCTGCTCCACAGGCAACAATATTCTGTATAATCATAAAATACACTTTAGATTTGTTAATTAGAATAAAATTTCGAACCTTTAGAGCACCACAAACTTCCACAGCATCAACATCATCAACTACAACAACCCTAAAGTGATTAGCTTGGAATAAATCTCGAAGGATTTTAGCATATTTGGGATCCCTGCAACCTACAGTTGTCTCACAGAAGTGTTCCTCAGCTACTTCATTTGCTAAATTTGCCCCCATGAGAACGGAGCATGGGATCTAAAAGATATAACGCAAGTAATGTTATCTTTTTCTCCATATTAATATTTCGATTGAACTTACTTTGAGGTGACGAGTAATGATGTGCGAAATCAAATCGATTCCACCTCCTTCAGCTTTGTCAAACCCTTTAATTAGTGAGATTGCGACAGCGGTTGCCTTTATCTTTCCCAATAAGCTTGCACAGAAATTACGAACAAACTGATGTGGCACAACAAAGATGAGAATGTCCGCGTTTTTGGCAGCTTCCACGATATCAGGTACAGCCACCTGAAATTAAAAAATTATACATAAGAAGAGATTATATTGCTTTAATCGAGTTTCGAAAACCGTCAATAGTCACTAATGCTATTTTTGAGCAAGATCTCGAAACGGTTGGGGAAAGTATGCATCATTATGTTGGTTTTTTTTTTTTTTGAATAAATTTCATTTATGACATTATTTTATTTAAATATGTATCACATTTTTTGTATGAAGCTAAGACACCTACAGATAAACGTATACATGTGCTCGGTAGATGCGTCATTTTACTTGCTTTTACGCCATAGTCGTAGACACTTTGGCGCTGTAAAATGCCGCAACGACAGCAATACACATAAGCAAAGAAAGGAAAACACCACTATAGGTATAACGAGATCATCTCACAATTTTCCGAACAAATTTAAAGTCGCCTTGAGATGTATATATTTCCCGCGCAAATTTCCGAAAAAAACTATTAGACACAAAATCACATATTTTTGCTCTTTTGGGGCGACCAATTATTGAATTGAATATACTTTATTTAGCTTGACTAAGCTATATTTTTACATAAATTAATTATTATTGACATTGATTTTCTTTTTGTTTGAACATTTGAAACATTGTTTGCTTTTAAAGATTGTTAAGTCTTACTTAGTTTATTAATTTTCTTTTATATTCAATAAAATCATTAATATATTCAATATCGAATGGCAAGTTAATAAATTCTTTAAGTCCCATGTAAAAAATAGTTCGCTGGCCACTCGTTGTTCGTGATCTATCAAGTTTCAGGCAAGTTTCGCTTTCCTCAAAACGCTGCATCCTCTTCAATATGTGCATGGTCACAAAGGTATCTTGAGGCATATAACATTTTATTTTGAAAACAAATAACTTTGTGAGAACATATATTTTCATCTGTTACATTTTAATATTCTTCGCGGGGTTTTGTTTTATACTAGCTGAAGCCAATCTTCATAAATTTTGGGCAGTAATCAAAATAAGGCATTCATAGAACATTTTTCTGACACTGTCGTATATAATCTTGATGGACTTAAGTATTTTGTTGTCCTAGCCAATGCATTTTTTATTCACCGCTTCAATTTGTTCGTTATGAATTTTTAAGTTTACAGATGTTCATTCTTAACCATGTATTTATGTTAGTGTTGTTTGCGCAAGTATCAATATCGGCACTAGAGATATAAAGATCGTCAGATATAAAGATATAAAGATCGGCAAAAAGAACAAGTTAAGAAAATTTACCATTTACAGATGTTCTTTGGGTTCTACGAGTTATAAATGTTTTTAACCAGTTAATTTCTGTTTAATGCTGTAGCGCACAAGTTTCTTTAGAAGGTTACTGTGGTAAAAGTCTCAAAGGCTCTTTTTGAATCTAAATTGTTTCAACCACTCTTCTATCAGCGATTATGTAACTAAAGTCGATGAAAAAATTGTCGAGCTTGCTATAGAAAAGCTAAAAAACTTAAAAAGGTCTATAAAAAAGTCGGCGTAGAAATACAACTGTTTTAATGTGAATTAAAAGTATTAATTTCAATCTGTCAGGGTTATTTAAGTACGTAATGCTAAATTCTCATCAAATAAATCGTCGTTGAAATTGTATGTAAATTAAAATTGCCTTTTTTACAGCATTGTTTAGTCAAGTAGAACGCTTTGGTGTCAGCAGTCGGCCACGAGCGTTTGAGGCAAGGTGCTTACGTCCAACCGGCTGAAGTTTTAGCTTTAATATGTACGAAGCCGTTGACGGCCGCAAGTCTTTAAATATATTTCGACATTATGTCCTTCCGTGATACCAAACTCAGTGTTGAAATGTAATCAGTAAAACCGGCCATGTGCTATTCGGACACTTACGCGAAAGGTTCCGTATCGCCTTACAGTATTTTACAATTTTTTTTTTTAAATGTTAATTGTAATCGCGGACATAGTATAACACCCACTTAGATATAAGAGGACCAGTGGCAAATTTTGGGTACGAATATCATAAAATAGCGGGTGCAAATATAATTAACTGTATGTTATTAATTCAGTCATGGCCGACGCTCGCTCAAAGACGAATTCCGTGTAGGTCGTCCAAAAACGACCGTTCTGCCAGAAAACATTGATGCCGAGCGTGAACTCGTGGCGATTGGTGCAAAGAAATGTTAAAAAAATACGAACACGGTACTTCAAAAGACGTTTATAAGATTGTCACAGGTGACGAATCATGGATCTATGCGTATGAGCCCGAAACAAAACAACAATCGACCGTATGGGTCTTCGAAGACGAGCCAAATCCAACAAAAGTTGTTCGTGGAAGAAGCACATCGAAGCAAATGGACGCCTTTTTCTTCGACAAAACTGGTCATGTGGCGACTGTTCTACTTGAGCAACGTAGGACGGTCAATTCTGATTGGTACACCATAATTTGTTTGCCTGAAGTCTTCGTAGAAATTCGAAAAACGAACAAGAGAAGACGAATCATTGATCACCATGACAATGCGATCTCTCACACATCGGCTCAAATCAGCGCCTTTTTGACCGGCCAAAAAGTCGAATTGCTAAGTCATCCGCCGTACAGCTCTGACTTGGCACCCAATGACTTCTTTTAATTCCCGCACATCATGAAAAAAATGCGTGGTCAACGATTTTCGTCGCCAGAACATGCTGTTGAAGCGTTCAAAAACCATGTTTTGGAGGTGTCTCAATCGGAGAGGAAAAAGTGTTTTGACAATTGGTTTGATCGCATGCAAAAGTGTATAAATCATGCTGGAGAATACTTTGAAAAACAATAAAACCACTTTTGATGATAAATATTAGCATTTTCATTATTAGGCCACAAATATATCTAGCAGCCTACGTAGGAGTGCATCCAAATTTGTAAGTTTTTGGGATCATACTCTAATACATACTATATATCGGTTACCCTTCGATGAGTCAAAGACTGGAATGTTATCCCTCCTGACTGCTTGTTTTTCCTCCTATCCAAATATGCTAAATATGTGCTTTTTCAGTAATTTGGTCCATTGCGGCACTTCGCGCTTATCATCGTTCGGCTTCGATAAAGAGGCATTCGTTTCAGGTGTAAATCCTTCTTCATGGAGAAAATAAAAAACAAACAACCATCAAAATTTTGTGGACCAAGTGTACTTTTTTTTCCGACAAGATTTTTCCAGAGACCTTTTCTGTATCATTAAGCTAACTTTCGTAGTTTTTTATTTTACCCGTCGGAGCTTTTTAATTTTGTTGAATGTTAATCGAGGTATCCTTGAACTTTATGAGAAAGAGTGACAAAATAGCAATTAAAGGCTGTCCACATTATCCAAATAGCCGACTTTTGGATTTTCCAGATTGTTTTGGCTTCCATCGGAACCGAAATACAGGCAGGTGTGCCCGCACGCAAACCTTGTTATAAGAAACAGTAATCAAAAAATACCTATACAAATAGGTAGGTATACAAATAGGTTTTTTTTTGTATACTGCTTCTTATAACAAGGTTTACGTGCGGGCACAGTAGTAAGTTCCCGCCTTCTTATTATAGTGGCTCTGCCAATGACTGTTCGAACCGCACACGTTTTACATCCATGAATGTCAGCTCTCATTTCTTCTCTTTTCGTTTTCCAACATGTATTATGATTTGAAAAATCGTCTTTGGCGCTTTGTTTTTAACTCCGTTTCTGTTATTTGTCTGTTCTTCGTTATAGTCACATTTTTAATATCTCAATTCTATTTTGCCCACTGAAGATCAGTTCCGATTCACACGTCAGATGAAAACTGAGATAATTCAATTCGTCATCTGATTTCTTGCGATATAACTCAAACTCAGTAGTCTATTCTAAGTCCAATTAAAAAGTTATCATTTTTTTTAATTTTACTGCATTCCAAATTCATTACTGATATCGCTTCAAACAGCAAAGACACGAGGCCTTTGATTTCTCAGTTCTTGCAGTTCATCCGTGTAGACTCTGGATGCAACATCAAGTTATCAATGTGATGCGTTTAAATTTAGAAGTCACATCATTTTACAATTGTTTTTAAATTCCAAAACAAAATATAGCCCCTATTTGCGCTAAAGAATTTTCTCTACCATAAACGTAATAAAATTAAATTTTAATAGCTTGCGCAAGGAATATAAAGCCACTTTCAATTCATTGCATATATTTTTGTTTGTTTGTTTATTTTCAGTCTAGGAATTAACATAAAAAGTATCGTTGGCTTTGTACTTGTTGCGAATACTAAACAATTTTGTTCTCGATGTGCATTTGAGGTGCAGAGCGAATGGAATAGGACCAACAAATGTTCTCTAACAATCCTTTTTTTCATACAATGACGAAAGTTCTTTTTCTCATTACCAAAAAAAAAGGAATGTTAGTTAGTCTTTTTACATTAAGTGAAAATTAATTAAAAATTCATCTGATATTTGACACCACAAGCTACAAGCAAGTGAGCTTTCACAACAAAATATCAGTATTCGTATTCTTCATTTTAAATGCCGAATTGCGTTTAAGTAAAAAACAAACAAACTCAGCGATAAATAGAGGCAACACATGTGTTCCTTACCACACTTTTTCACGTTTTACGTTCAAATATAATGGTGAATTGGAAGCAAACAATAGCAATGCTCTAACAACAAAATCAAATATTAACAAAAGCTTCAGATAAAATATTATAGCCTAATCAAAATCACATCACTGATGATGGGCAATCTTAAAGATATATAATATATTAATATATAAAATCATCAAACAATGAAAATATATAACTTAGTACGGAATTATGACGTGATAAGATTAAACGAATTTGATTATGGGTGATGTTTAGAAGTAACGCAGATTTTTAATTTTTTTTTGATAACTAAACGTGACATTAATGTTCAGCTTATTTAAAAATGAAGAATTTTAGAATTAAAGTCATTCATGATAACGAATAACAAAAAATCAATCTCAAACATAAGTTTATTTTTTTTCGATACCTTTATTCAGATAGTTGTTGCGACAAGAACAAATCACTTTGTAAAGAGATTGGGGTCGGAAGCAATATAATTTTGCACCGGGTTAAAGAGTGATGCCCACCAACACAAACGTCGCGTTAAAAGAGGAGAGTGGGTAAACTATTGTACCACTTCGTAACACTATGATATGATAAAATTAATCGAGATTGTAAAAAATAAATATGGAAAATCACCTTTGGATTAATGAGAACTTTGAATCAGCTTCAGAATATAGTAAGTAAAAACAGCTTACTTGCAGGCATACTTAGGGCATGCAGATTAACACTGCCTGAAACCATGCTTCAAAACTCATATCATTCACCGACAAACGTCAGACAGTTTATCAAGACGAAAAAGCGAACATTGCAACATTAAGGAAACAGCCACCTTTCTTAAGCTGGGTTTCATATCATGACTTAGAGTTTTCTTAAGTCATTCAATCAATCCGATAGTATTACTTTAAAATAGGAGCTTAGTTTTCAATTAATTTTTATTTTAATATTCTTTTTCCAACCGTGGCATTGTTGTAGGAGGGTTCTTACTACTCCGAATACAACCGAATATCCATTAATCACGTGAGGCTCGAAAAAATCACGAAATATCACAAGGGGGGGCGGGGGGGTGTAGTTATAAATCACGTGTATTTATTTTTTCGCAAACGCGCGATACTCAACCGAAAAGCGGTGTTACGTGTATTTATTTTTTCGTCAAACGCCTACAAAATCGAAAGCGCCTTGTAGTGTGACCTTGATTATTTTACTAAATTATTAAATTACTCCAAAGTATGAAGGCTTCGGCAATTTTATTTATGACCTGTATTGCCCTAGCCTTGTCGCAGGCAACTGAATCCGAGCAATAATAGTATAGAGATGCATAATGTGCGTCCTTCCCGCATCCTTACGCGACGGTCGAACGGTAGATCGAAAGAGATTCTCTGCGTAGAGCGCGAAAACGATGACGCTGAGTGGCTTGCTGAAACTGATCTTCAACAAAGCACTGTGCCAACAACTGACTTGCAAGATTCTTATCCAGATATTGGTGTTGAAGAAAGTCTTGCCAATACATGCTCCGCATTTCTTTCATTATTTTTATTTCAGTCAAAAACAATCTGCAACCTTTCTGTCTACCTCTAAACGTTATTTTATTATTTAATTTTCTATTATAAAATTTGATGATACTCATAGCTGGATTTTATAAATATTTAAAAACAAAAAAATCAAGATTCTTTGTTGGTACTAAAACATTAAACATCACATGATTGATGGACGACCACAAAGTGATTTCAAAGAATCTTTTCAGTGAACAGACTGCCTTTACGGGACTATTTAAATTTGACCTCTTATTTATTAATTTCGTTTCTTAAGACAAATGTCTTATTTGTGTTTTCTCGGGTTAATAAAATTTGTACATTGAACAAGCTGCGCTTATGCGAAGTCCGTCTTTGATTGAAATTTATTACTTGAGTATCTGGACAATGAATGAACATTTATCATTGTTGGAGATGTGGTGATGCCACTTTATACCAGATTTTCTTTGCAATGGTATAAACTAATTTTGTTGCAAATACGGGTCTATTTTAGTGTTCTGATCGTCAACTGAAACTCGACGTACATGTAGAATTGAAATAGAGTCGGGAAATGCTTATAGCCTTGATGTCATCCTGCTTTTACAACAAATTAGATTTTGGCATACCATAGATGATTGAAGCTGGCCTTATGTCGATAATTTTTTGTTATTTGAACGCCTTAATATCTAAACTATTTCATTGAATATAAAAAGAAAACATATCTCAAGTACACATTACGTTGTTACTCCACTTCAGAAACGTAGGGCCAACATCGGGCATCATGTTTTTCGAAGAGAATTTTATCGTTTGATTATGAGTGAGCAAAGGAACGAACTTACTGAGTCTCTCCAGCCTATGTAGCCTTTTATTTATAAGTTTCTTGCTCTCGAAGCCCATCGCTCTGTAACACCAGGTAATAATTTTTTTATGTGCGGCTTTTATTTAAACAGTAAAATTGTCTTGTACACAATAAGTACTTCCTCAAGGAACATGACAATTTAATCTGCTATCTACAATGTCACCTAGATACTTAAAAGAGTTTAAAAATTCGTCGTGAAAATAATTATTTGAGCAAGATACACTATCTTGCTATGCTTTTCATAACAATTTAGCTTAAATCTATAAAAGAAATTAAAATCAGGCAAAGCAGATTGTTGTGTAGTGCATCAGTTTTGTTTTGTTACTAAGAATCTAAGTAGAATCTAAGGGACCTGAGTGGAGTGTTATAAGAGCAAGTAATATCTTCTGCAAAAGCAGTTAAGATTCAAATTCAGATGAAAAATTGAGTTAATAAAAAATTAAAAAGAGTTGTGGGCCTTAGACGGATCCTTGGGGTTCACCTGCGATTATATTACAAAAGTAACTATATCGACCGTCGATCGTAACTGGTGAGAAGGATTCAAGCCATTTATATATAAACACGCGCATTCCACTATTGTGTAGTTAGTTAAAAAGAATCTTGTGATCCACCAAATCAAATGCTTTGATAGTAGCAGTAGTAGTACAATTGTCACTAATGTGGTCATATACTTAACTACGAAAGTTCATTTTCAGTGGATTGACCCGCTCGAAAACCGAACTGACATTTAATAAAGAAATTATTTTGATGGCCGATCCCTATATAGTAACTGCTACAAGATGCACTGCGTCCAGGGGCAGCCAACGGAAACGGCGCTTGGAACACTGCCCGTCTCAATCTACAAAATCCAGAAACATTGGGTTACTTTGGGTTTTGTGTCCGACTACAGATATTGCTCTGCACGCCGGCAAATTTGAGCAGCAAGGGGAGTAAACCCAAAAATAAATCTCTAATCCAGCTTAACAGTCGCTAGTATGCGGACTCCGAATACCAGGCAATTTTCGGTTTCAAACTAGCCTTCCTTTAGCACCGGGCTCTGCCTTTGGTGACCTTTTCCCTTCCCTTGCACTCGTGGGATTTAAAAAAGTTAATCAAACACAAAACACAGAGAGTGAAGTCTCTCCTATGACTTCAATGGTTGTTGTCGCTGATGAGCGAGCACTCAGCCTGGTAATATCTGAATTACAGACAGCAGAATTAAGTGCTTGTGCCCATCAATCCGTCACCAGCACTTAAGGATGATATATCATAGTATCTAAGAATGATATAGCATCCTCGGATTATGACACATCCACACTGGTGGATACTTGCAGAATCAGGTCTGAGGAATCTGTCTGCTCATTAAGATGACTCTTGATTAAATGCACATTGCACGGATCGCAGACGTTTCAAATATATCTTACGCAGAAGCGATAGCCGTGAAAGCGCTATTGTGGCCGCAATGAATAACCCAACGCCGTAAGCCTACTTCAAGAGAGGGAGGTCGGAAGACCAGTCTCCACCTATTCTGGCTGCCAAAAAGACTAGGACCAATCCTACGTCTACGGCTCTCTCATACATTCAAGTGGCTGATTCGGTCAGGTTAGCAATTGTGCCTAACGACCTTATCCAACGAAGAAATGGCCTGCATTCAAGAAACAGTCATAAACACGACGATAGAGCTGAGCGATAGAGGCATGAGGCCCAAATTCACTGGCTCTCACCTCAAAACAGGATGGAATCCAATGCTGAGTGGATGTGTACTAATTTTGGCAAGATTAAGCTGCGGAGTGGCCTTAACATTACAATTGCGGAAAAAGAATCTTTCAAACCTGCAGGGTAATACAAAGGTCGAAAGAGAGTACCCTAGTTCACCTTGTATTTGCTGTTGATGGCACCTCCCTGACCAAGCTTTACAGCATGCAAGGCAAAGTCTCGTACCGCTTCGGTCAGGTTAAACGCCACCTAAGAGACACGGAAAAAAGGTCCGACATTGGCACAGTAACTACACCTGAGGAGGTCATCTGAAAATCCAAACACATTGTTTAAGTAGCGAAAATCTTACTCACTCCGGCTCACTCGTCCAGTGGTGGCGCCATGGGGCACACTGCGAGACATCCGATCGGTAAGTCAACGGCGATTTAACCCTTGCTGAAAAACGCGAGGGCAGCGAAGCCAAAGGGCATGCCCAAAAATACATCCACTTTACGTGCGCCGCTCTTAGCAAGCAATTCGCGAAGAAAACTTAACCATCGGGCTCATAAATAACTCTGGAATGAAGGTAATATATAACCATACCAGCCAGACCATCTTTGCCCTAATTATAAAGGTGCCTGCGGATCGACGTGTACAGCCTACTTCACCGGTGATGACGACAATATGCCACCAACTGAAGTTCAGGCCCTCATTGGGCATTACATCATTTGATGTGATGCAAATGCACACCAAGTACCGACACAAATAAGAGAGGTGAGTACCTGTTAAACTTTATGATTAGTAATAATAAAGTTGTATTAAACAAAGGCTCAAATGATCTCAAACGCTCAAGTCCATTTGTATCTAACTATATAACAAATTGACATGTATCAGATGAAGTTTCCTGTCGGACCACCAACACATCAGGTTCGACATTATTTGCAACCCTGCTTCCATTTCCACCAAATACAACCCCAAGTCCACGAATTGGGATCTATATCGGAGCCAAGTCCTCTGTAAAGTTGATACGCTAGTTGCGGCGTGAATCCATTGGGAGCTTGGACGAGACATCCAGTCGACTAAACGAGATACTCTTGTCCTCTTAACACGAGAGCAGCATCCGAAGAACAAAACGTGTCGGCGTAAAGTTCCATGGTGGGAGGAATAACTCACTCTGCTCAGGAGGGAAGCGAGAAAACTCTTCAATAGTGCCAAGAAAACTAAAAACTGGGACGAATAAACATCGGCTCTCACGACTCTGAGTTGAGCGAGCTGCATGGAAAAGTACTGGAATGGCATTGCTGATATGCCAACTGCAGCACGAATCCACAAAACCATTGCCAAGGATCTTGAGAGTAATGTAGAACTACTTAGGAAATTTAATGGATCCTACACGACGGATAATGCGGATACTTTCTAAACGCCGTTGAGCGTTCGCTTCTCAGGCACGTTTACCGGGAGTGACTCAGCAGTTGAAAGCTTCCATGGGACACGCTGATCTAACAAGGTTAAAAGTCCATCCGGAAAAATATTAAGTAGTGACAAGGTAAAATGGGCAATTGACTCATTCAAACGCTTCAAAGCACCTGGTCAAAATGGTATCTCCCTGCCCTACTCCAAAAGGTCATAGACCACATCCTTCCGGTTCTTATCGCTTTGTTTAAAGCTAGCTTCAATTTGGGATAAATTACCCTGATCTGGAGACTGGTTAACGTTGTATTTATACCAAAACCTGAAAACTGATCTCCGGAGCTACCTAAATCTTATAGGCCTATAAGTCTATCCTCCTTCATCCTGAAGACCATGGAAAGAATTATAGACCTACGTATCAGGGGACACTTGGAAACTCACTCTACCCCTGTACTTCAATCAATATTCATACAGGAGGGCACTTCACCATCTGGTCACCCTTGTTGAAAAGGCTTTTCACTCTAAGGATTTTGCGCTCTGTGCCTTCCTGGATATTGAGGGTGCTTCCGACAATACATGTTACAACTCCATTACGAACGCAATTAGGAGTAAAGGTATTGAAGGTATTGAACTATGTATAAGATGCTAGAAAATAAAGTTATAAATTCCTTGATTGAAGCGTGTCAAAGTTAGTCGTCGAATCCTGTGCCATAGAAAACCTTGCAAAAGGTAACAAATGGGCCAGAATCCAAATATACTCAAGCAGCCATGCAGCGCTCAAGGCACTGTCATTCAATCTTATGGAAACAAAATGTGTCAAAAGCTGCTACGACACTTTACAATCAATAGCCCAACATAACAAAGTCAGTCCAAAAACGCGTTCACTGGTTCCGAACCTTTGTGGCGTGAGCTGGACTGCAGCCACAGGTCTAACAATAAGTGGGAAAGCAAGCTACGCATTGCCCACTGGAGAAATCTACCGGACCTCAGACAATCTAAATAATTAATCAATCGTTTCTCTTACAGAGAAATCCTTAAACCTAACTTAAACTGAACAGCTTTCTCTCAGGCCATTGCCGCTTGAGATCACATCTAACCAAATTAGGACTCAGTATAACGACCGAATGCCGACTCTGTTTAGAAGACGACGAAATCGCTATACACATTCTATAAGGGAGATATGTTCCCTATTGGATATAAGACAATTCAATGCTTAAAACATTCTGATCATCATCAGAAGGATGGAATATCAGTAAGCCTTAGCTAACTTCCCACGACTCAACAGGTCTATTCCTTCAGACCGCAGTGTCTACCACTTGGGTAAGGGTTTCGCTTTAAAAAGAATATATATTTTAATTCAAACTCTACGGGAATCTTCTTTACATAGCTTTCTCAAAAAATTTTAAGCAAGCAGGTTAAATAGATATTGTCATAAAATTATTCATATCGGTTTTTTATGGAGAGGAATGATTACGGCCATTTTTGGTGCATTGAGACTGTACACGTTATCAGCCAGCACCTTAATAATGTTTAAAGAAATCCTTTTCAGTTCACTATTTGAACATCCATCAACTGTTGCAAAATTTGACGTTTCAATCGAACAAAGGATTTTGAATATTTCAGATGATGTCATACGTTCAAAAAATAGTCTAATTCTTTGAAAACCATCATTATTGATTCCTCTCCCATAAATGCATCTTTTACCAACACTACAATCGGTAGCGACATTGTGTATGGAACCAAACATTTCTGTAAAACATTCAGCTATTATGCTAAGTTACGCTTTTTTAGAATCTGTTCATTAGGGGTACATCGATTTAATATTTCGTTTACAGTCGTGCATTCCCCTTTTATATTCCCTTTATTTATTTCAAATTGTTGATACTTAAAAAAATCTATACTGAAACATCTTTACATAACTTTCTACGGTATTTTACACATTTTACACATTTCACACGGAATTTGTGTTTTTCATATACTTTTTTAAAGATGACTAGTCATCCATTGTTTTAATCTTCTGGATTTGCACTTTATATTAACAATACAAGTAAAACTGTCCAACAAAATTGTTATTCTAGCCATAAAATTATCATAAGCCTTAGAAGGATTTACATCAGTGTAAAAATCATCCCAGAAAGTTTAATATGTCGAAGTAAATTTTCTAAATTGAAAACTTCGATGTCTCTCTGTAATTAAATATGATGATTATTTGTATTATCTAATTGGCTTTCATAACAGTTTGAAATATTAGTGCTTTGAAATGTGCGCCCAGGTCGTATCTTTACAGCTCAGTAAATTAATTTTTTCTCAAGTGCTATTTTTTTTCTTTATTGACCACTTATTTGGATAAATACTTTTATCTGCAAAACATATGTTTTTTTTTAAATAAAAGAGCAAAAATAATAGCGTGATGGCATTAATTATTGTTTTTATTATTTCAAAAAATCGTTTTCAATTTTCTTGTTGTTCATCTATTAATGAATAAAATGTATACATACATATGTTTCCATTTCTTTTTGATAGCTTTAGCCGAAATTATATGATTATACTTGATAAGTCATTCGAAATTATTTTTAAATTCACAGATGTATGGAAGTGAACATTTCAAGAACAAGACAAAAAACTTCGTTGTCATAATCTTTTCATTGCCATTGCTTAAACTGTGACCCTTACATAGTCATTTGCCGATTAGCACGATAACAAAACATTATTCCTTAAAGGGAAGATGTCCAAAATATAGAATCCAATTCCATTAAATTGGTTGAGCAATTGAAAACAACAAGTTTACATCTGTGTTCGATCAAATTTATGTATGATTTGATAAACAAAAAAGAATCAAACAAGTTGAAATGTTGCCAACAATAAAGTATAGCATGTTCACAGGTAAATAATGGCCAACAAAAGTGTGCATATTTGTTTAACGTATACGCATATCTATCAATTTTATTCAATAACCTGATACCCAGTAGACACGTTCGCTTTTTGTTTGTTTTATAAAAACAAAAAACTCGTTTTAAATTAAAAACATTTTCGGGAGTAGAGTGTTCAATTGAGAACAAAGATAAAAGCCTCTGTTATCATCGTTGATGGCACCATACATAGAAATACTTCTTTCGTGCACACATTAAGAATATGTTTTTGATAAATAAATGAACTGATAAAAGGAATATTATTGTTATTGACCACCACATTTTAACAATAGCAGTTTTAGTCACATCATAAGTTCAAGGTCCGCGTTCATTGTCAATAGCTAAATCCCTTTTAATTTGACGTCACAACCTTCTTTAAGATATCATTTGTTTGCATGGATGTGTATGCACGCTGCACAACTGCATATGCATCCGAAATTAGACAACCTTTACGTAAGAAAAAGCTTAACCAATGACTCTGAGCATTCAATGCCACCTCTGCAATGATGCATTTCTCTTAAGGTGCATCAACGTTTTTCCTTATGTAATTTACATTTGCGATATTTTCAAAACAAATATTTGCATATATCAAGAATTAATAAACTTACGACGTTGACGGGCAACTTATGTCCAGGCAAATATTTAACGTTCTCATGAGTGGTATTAATGATGTCAGTTAATCTCTTATCTTCGATCATTTCTTCATAGACATACATAGTTACTCGATCATCGAACTCTGGTAACTTAGCGCAATTCGCACCAACAATCTTTGCAATTGCTGAACCCCTGCAATTAAAAAAAAAAACAAATGTATATAGATGCATTATGAGTGTTATATAATGAAGTGCAATGGAAATGCAGTCGAGTGCATATTTTTTGCATTATATTTCAATGCAATCGAAGAAATTAAATTGTTGAGAATCACAAATTTTCTTACCAATTGCCTGAGCCCACAATGCAAACCGAAACTTTTTCAGTCATTTCGTTGATGTAAACAAATTAACAATTCAAATTAAAATAACAAGAAAGAAATTAAGGAAAATAATATGTAAATATGCAAATGTTGAATGCCAATCGCCAATGCAGTTGAACTAGATTATACCAAAACACGTCCGAGCCGACAAGAAAGCACTAACTGAATGCGAAGCAAGAGAATGTCGTATAAAATGGATTAGCGATTTAATTTATTTAACAACAGTTTAAAGAGAATACATTTAAAAGAGCGACTAAGCTACTCTGGTCCGTTTTCGGCGTTAAATAACTAAATACTGCTGTCAATTGTTACATTTAATTAAACACATGTGTAATTATTATTGGGAGAGCATTATTTTTTTAATTTTGTTGCTGTTGCTGTGCTGATGTACATAGCTTTAAAGTCCAAGTTCAAAGATGATTTCCTTTTTATTTTTATCGAGTTTTTCATTTGTTTGCACCTCACGGAAATCTCATGACATTTTGCATTTGTTATCAATTTGCTTTAGGTTTTAACTGACATTCGTGTTGCGGGAATGTAATCTGAACAGTGGGGCAACATTTATTAAAAGTGGCAAGTAATTTTAAGCTTTAAGAGCTGAGCAGAATGAATGTATGAAATGGGAGTTATAATACGTGGGCAAAAGTATCGAACGACTCGATATAGGGTGTTTTCTCTTATTATGAGCTTTAGAATTTCTTTTTTACAAATAATATCCGACATAACAATTTATCACAATGATATATGATCTGACGAGTTTAGATTTGTGGATTTAATTATATGCCGTTTCATCGAGCAGTCAGGGTCGATAGTATTGCTTTAAAAGGGTGTGGAACAAATAAACAGTGAATGAGTCAATTACAACATCTACCACACAGTCAACAGAAAGCTTCCAAACTATTAGGTTCGACGTCAAAGTCACACCCCCCTTATTCACAGTTTACTGTTTCTTATGTTAACGCGTTGTTTGCTTTGTGATATATATTGCATATGTGACACGAACTTTCCAAAACCATGACGTTAATCCGAGTTGAAAGTTTCCGGATCTTCACCTTTTTTGTTTTGTTTTTTTGGCGTTACCTTACTCTGAGGATTTCTTTCAGACTTCGATATGCTTATTCAAGTCAATCATGTCTACTCGAAAATCAGTATATAATCATTGTTGATCAGGGAAACTGCTGATGATGAGGTTAACCCACTACAAAAACACGATTAAATAAAAATGCATGTTTGTGACGTTTTCTCTTTTTATTCTTTATATTTTGAATTTGCTTTATTAATACTTCTCACTCTCAGGATTCACAACTGATTTGCTCTGCCTAGGTGCCAAAAATTCGTAATTTTTTGTAGCTTGGCGTAAAATTAAGTAAATAAATGCAAGTGATAGTCAAAGTTAACACTGAGAATTTAAGAACGATACTTTATCATATCCACAAGCTCAAGTGATTAAAAAGTAAGAGATATCTTTCAAAATAACGCGCAGCTCTGGCGCATTTAAACGTCTTTGTATAATAATGAGCGCAACACGGAATGACCTTTGATAAGAAAATTATCGAGAACTGCGTATCATAAACATGCGGTCTGTGAGAGCAGTTTTATAAAGTATCTGAGTAATGGGACATAGTTAGGCCTAACTTTTGGAATGCGCCCATTTATATTATTCTTGTGACATCTTAATACAAATGTCATTTCGAGGTTTATCTAACTTACAGTCAATGTGACGTTTAAAATAATATTCAAGCAGCTGTCAGTAGACGAACCGAATAAGAATTAAGAAGCATTTGATAATAACTGAAAAACAAACAACATTCTCCGATATAAAAATATCAATAACAAAAACACGTTGCCAGAAAATAATGTGTTTATATACAATCGAAGTTAATAAATAACAATCTGTGGGTCATATTTTGGTGGCGCAATTGACTGTTTGTGTTAAACTCAATGAGCGTACCCTGTGATTAGAACCTAATTATGAGGTCGCGCAGTAGGAGCAGGAGTGTTTCACAACCCTACGAACGTAAACGATTTAATGAAAAGAATTCAGAATATAGAGATGCGGTTAGGCGTCCTAGAAGAACATCAAGAAGTCCAGATTATGATAGAAAACAATCGTACTCCAGGAAGAAGTCTCGGTCTCCTCAAAATGCATTTACTGATCACCGATCAAACGATCGATATAATAAGAATGAAAGAAGAACCGATTATTACCACAGACCAACAAAACAAAGACAAGATAATTTCATGGATCATAGACGAACTGAAAGAGAACAAATTGGCGAAGAAGGAATCTCGACAGTTTGGGGCAAATCTCCCCAAAAACGCGAGACATACACTGATGATGAAGAGGATAATGAAAACAAAGTGTCACATGGCAAACACAACTCTTCCAAAAAGAAAAAGAAGAAAGCGAAGCATAAAAAAAGCAGCGCATCTAAGAAGCTTAAGAAGAAAAAATCAAAAAAACACAGAAAGAAAAAATCTAAACGCAGTTCTTCTGAATCAAGTAGCAGCAGCAGCTCCAACAGTTCTGATTCCGAAAACGAAACTTGGGTTGAAAAAATAAAGGAAAGTAAAAAGACATCTGATTCAACTGGTCATGATCAAAATTTGGATGCACCTTTCGCAAAACCTAGCTCGGTAGTTGATAATTTGACGGAAGATGTTGGCCCAACACTTCGGCAAACTAGTGGTCTCACTCAAAAGGATTTTGGACATGCTCTCTTGCCCGGTGAGGGTGCAGCAATGGCAGCGTATATAGCTGATGGTAAGAGAATTCCTCGGAGAGGAGAGATCGGGCTTACTTCCGATGAAATCGCTCAATTTGAGTCCGTGGGATATGTAATGAGTGGAAGCAGGTACAAACATAATATACTTTATATTTCTCAAAAGTTTTCCAATAAACATTTTTATATATTTACAGACATCGTCGAATGGAAGCGGTTCGAATACGTAAGGAAAATCAAATATATTCCGCGGATGAGAAACGAGCTTTGGCTATGTTTAGCAAAGAAGAGAGACAAAAGCGGGAAAATAAGATATTGTCTCAGTTTAAGGAAATGATAAATTCAAAGTTAAAGGCAGATAAAAAATAGTATCACCCATTTACTTTTTGATAAATAAATTAAAAAACGAATGATTTTTTAATATTAGAGTGTTTAGGAATCGAACCACGAAGTGTCTATCAACATGACTAGGGGTGTCTATTAACATGAAAAATGTGCCCCATTGATTGCTTTTCCAAAAAAAAAATATAAAATGATTTCTAGAAACGTTTAACACGAATGTATTACTAGACAAAATACAGGGGTTTCCGTTCTAACTTTTAGTCCATTAAACATACGCACGGGCGCGATGGCGGCGCTTTTAACTTAGAACCAACAAACTTTGTATTTGAGTTCGAGGAGACCAATTGATTTAAGGGATGTCGAAATAACTTCAATTTAATCTATTAACTTTGCAGATCTCTGCTATTAAGATGCAATAGAAATTAAACAGTTAAAACATGTATGTTTCTATAAAGTAAAGTTATAAGGAAAATTACATTTGATGTCTTCAATAGCTTTATTTAGAAAAACGGAAAAATAAGTTTGAATTGTTATTTCATTTGGGTGTGTGGTAGAATTGACAAACTATATAGACACTGCTATTTTCATTATTGCTATTTGCTGGAAGTCTTCAATCTCTACAGTTTCTCAGTATAGGGTTGGGAGTTCTTTACATACTTCAGGTGTTTCTTAATGGAGCAGACCTAGTTGGGACGTCCAAAAATACTCTTTATTTAGGACTTTTTTTCGGCTGCACCTTAAAAAAATTTTGATAAATGTTTTCCTGTATGAAAGATATGCAATTGAAGAAAATATTATAAATTACTCAAGACTAGATAATGAGTAATACGTGGAATACAGAAGATTTGCGATGTGTCCAAAAAAGGGGGTATTGCCGTGACCGCTGCAGCTCGTCACTAGATCATGTGAAATCATAAAAACAAAAAGGTATCATTTATTAATACCATATTGCTCCGGATAGACGAATGGATGAAATGGATATGAAAAATGTTGATTTGTAAAAAATTGAGAATATTGAAATTCAAAGTTGTTTATTCGACAAAATTTCATTCACATTTTCGGCTATAAAAAAATGTAATCGTCCAAAAAAAACCTTCATCCTTCCGGAGGACAATTATGTAGAATAAGTGGGAAAAGTTTCAAACTAATCGCTTAAGCCATTCTCAAGTCACCGACTTTGAAAACATGGTTTCGAAGAAAACGCGTGAATACAGATAAAAAAAATATTTTGGAACTTGAACTGCATCGTCTATTCAAGGACCATATAATGTCCCTTATGTTATAATGGTTATGTATATAGTATATTGTATCCATATATATAATATACTTTATTTATTATAAGGTACAACGAAAAGGCTCACAGTCAATTACTCAGGTAGCCGAGCTCATGACTGAAAAAAAATCTTCTAACTAGGTCTTGGTAAAATTTCATACTTGCTCTTAAAAATTATGTGCAATAAATTGAAAATATCCATCCATATAAGCATATCTATCATAATATTAATTGAGGTGTATCAATTACATTTGAAATTATTTTTCATTGTCCTATTCTGTAATCATTTTAGGTATAAAATAGACGAGCAGTATTGAAAGTGAGGTTGATAATGACATTCCAAACATTCATATCCACATCAACAATATTCTATATTTAAATCGTTGGAAGAACTTTCTTCGATACTTCGATACTTTTTAAACCTGTAGTCTACCCTATATCTATACCTAGATATTTTATTTCTTCATTTTGTTCAACTTTCAGATTTTCGTTGACTATTGACATTCACATTTTTTTACTTTTAATTACCATTCATTAAGTTTTGTCGACTTTCAATTCGAGTGTATTTGTATCATTGGCAAAGAGTATCTCTGCACAGCTATGATGCCGTTTATTTAAATGATGAAGAGTAATGCCCTCAATATGGATCTCTGTGGAACTGCTACAATTTTTCTTTTACTTGTATCACTAAGATATGAATCTAAAAAGTTCAGTGTCCTTTAAATATAATGCATAATAGAAGCATATCGATCATCTCGAAGGCTCTTTTTAAGTCTGAGAAAATGGCAATCACGTTATTCTTGTCAGCAATCTCATTTTCCAGCTTATTAAAACATTGTTGAGTGCTCTTTCGCATGAGTGTTTTTTTCGGAACCCTGATTGGTTTTCAATATAGAAGTTGTGTGTTTCGCAATATTCTTCAAGTTGATTTTGTATAATTTTTTCAAAATAATTTTCATCGACTGCTTCCTTTAGTCTTCTCAACTGGAGTGACTAAAGTGTTAAATAATTAATGTAAGCTGTTCGTGGTTTATATTTTTAGTATCTAGCTAAGGTTTACGTAGGCAGCATTTACCAAACTATCTCCTTAGAATCGTCAGATTAACGAATGCTCGATCGTAAAGAAAGAAGACTGCGCCAAACTTAAGAGAGTTACATAAGTCTTTTTCATGTTCCCATGCACAGTGTGTTCTTTTTTGTCACACTCTGTGAACTCCTAAAGCCCCTCTTCAACAACCTGATCGGCTGATATCAGAGCGGTTTTAGGTGAGGAAAGTTCACAGCCTAATCACTCCTTAATAAATCTTGGGGAAAAAACAAGACCTCCCAATCGATACTGATCACAAATACTAGATTTCAAACCGCGTATGACAGCGTTTATTGAGACTAGCTGTATAGAACCGAGTTTGGTTTTGGCATCAGTGCCCACCTCGTCCGATTGTGCAGAACGACGGAGGATATAGCTTGCTGTCACCTGAAAAATCGATAGCGATCTTACCGAGATTATATACAAGGAGGAAGATCAATTTTGAAATATTGGGCAATAGTGAACGACTTCATCTTCGTAGGATCCACAGTGAATTTGAGCAGCGAATACAGCGTAGAGATCAAATGGAATGCCATACTTATCTGCCACAGTTTCTTTGGGCTAAGAAGGCAATAAACCAACATAGTCGTTCTACACGTCACTGAAGATGAAACTTTATAAAAGGACGTTAAAAGTGTTCTTGCCCGTCTTTGAAAGAAAAATCCTTCACTTGATTTTTGTCCTTTTTTGTGGAGCTAGAGTGTGACGAGCGGATGAACATCAAAGCTCCGGTCCGAAAAGTCTGCCAGTCTACAGCAGAAAAATGAATTTCTGCTTGAAATAGAATATAGATAGATATCTGTTTAAATCGGGAAAGAAGGCATCTTTGACGAAGTTATAAGAACAGCCTCCTCGAAATGCTAACCAAATAACAGCTCCTGACTTAGACGCTTTACGGCTGCTATTAACAAACAAAATTTCCTCCAACCGGATTGATCACGTCCATATTGTCTCGTGACACTCGAGTCTGTTTAGTTTTTAAAAGCGGCTTGCTTCAAATAAGGAATGTTAATGGCTGGAAAGCTGCATCAGACAACACAAGCGAGGTCGCATAAGCACACCAGAAACAGCCTAAAGAGTGCATTTAAGCAAAACTCTCAAATTGCAGTAGATAGTCTGTCAAGTTTGGGTGGACGAAACTCTCTACGTCTAATAACAACCAACGGGCATATCCTTCCTTGTCTAGGTCTCCTACCAAAAAAAAAAAACTAAAGAACGTAAGAAACAATCTACACAATAAATTAAAAATAAAGATTATCAGATGAATTTAGCATGTTAAGAAAAGAATTTCATAACAAATCTTTTAAACTAGATATGCTACACATTCTATCGTCCTTCTGGAGTTTCATTAATGACGAAATGACCTATAAAGACAAGTCTTCAAATGACAACAACATAGTCTGTGATATGTTCGTAGAAACGTTTGAAGAAACCTATGAGTCTGGTATAAATAAAAATTGTGATAACAATTGTGATTATGGTACTATACTCAAACTTGTATCTGAACATTCCTGCTGTTCATGTAAGTGACGTAGCTGACGCTATTAAAAAGCTATTAAAACTTAAGTGTTCTTTCTCGCCTGGTCCTGATAACATTCCGTCGTGCATACTGCAGACTTGTTGTGATATATTAGCTTGTCATGTTTGTTATCTGTTCAACTTGTCGTTAAAAACATCGAGTTTTCCTGACATTTGGAAGTCATCACACATAATCGCTATACATCTAACTACAGAGGTATAGCAAGACTCTGCGCAATACCGAAAATGTTTGAAGCCATAATGACAGAAGGTTTAATGCATAAAACGAAATATTCACTGTCCGCATCTCAGCATGGCTTCGTAAAAGGTTTATCGACGGCTACAAACTTTCTGGAGTTTACATTCCAAGTATCTGTGGGTTTTAAAATTGGAAGGCAAACTGACGTTTTGAAAACTTTTACGTTTTGGATTTTCTCCGCTTTAGGTTGAATGGATTACGTCTTATCTGCCGGCACGACTCCAGTATGTTAATGTCAAAAATCTGACCTCCAGAGCTAATGAGGCTACATCCTCAAGGAAGCCACCTTCGACCGTTGCTGTTCGAACTTTACATTAGTGACCTTCTATCTATGTGCTGATGATGCAAATGTCTCTCTTATAAAAATAATGACGACAATTTCAAACTTCAAACTGCCATAAACGAGTTACAATCTTGGAACAATATACTATAAATCAAATATTAACAAATATAAATATAGTAAATGTTTAAACGTTACGTTCACAAGAACCAAGAACTATCACCACATTGAATATTTAAAAAAATATTTTTTTTAACTCGTGAGAGTGTTTCATTTTGTGGATCATGGAGTTACTTTTGATCCCAATTTGGGCTTCAAGTTGCACATTGATGCAATGGTGCGTAAAGGCTAAAACCTAAAGGAATGATGTAATGAACGTATTTGAAGACCCATATGTTACCAAACACTTATACGTCGGATTAGTTCGTTCTGTGTTGGAACACGCGTGTCAAGTATGGTCCCCGTATTGTGAATGATGTATATCACGTATGGAGTCCATCCAAAAGTCATTTTTGCTGTTTTCACTGCGACATCTTCACTGGCAAAATCGTTCGAAATAACCTCCTTATCGTCAACGTGTTTTGATGATCGATTTAAATATGCTTGCCTTTAGAAGAGCATCAACTAATGCAACCTTATTGCTGAAGAAATTAATTCATCCTATTTTCTATCACTGTTGAGTATTAATGTTCCTGCGCGGCATACTCGTAACTACATTTGCTATAAAATAAAGACTTTCTTGCTAGTTTTTTGAATAATGAGCCATTTTCTTAATTTTGTAAATTGTAAAATTCTTTCAAATGAACTAAAAAAAAAATTGCAATATTTGCTTATGTCATTACTGTGATCAGACTATTGTCTGAATATCTGTCCGTTTCGCAACACACAAATTGGCTAGATTCAATGGGACTTCCGGCCAGGCAAATAGACATTAAAAAAATCTATAACATATATAACATCTGGGATTTATTTTTCACTGCCCCACCGCTAACAATCTTGCTTTGTATATTGCTTTTAGAAGAAAGCAAGTGGTTAAAATATCAGACAAATTATCAGACAAATTATCGACTGTCGTGATATTCAGATCAGTGTGCCTCAAGGTTCGGTACTTGGTCCAATCCGTTTTTAATTAATATAAATTAGATATATTATTATATAATTATAATATAATAATAAATTTAATTTTTAATGTTAAGCTAAAAGGAACTCAAACTGGTTTTGCGAATGACATAGCTTGAGCTAATTGCTCATACACTTCACGACTTAGAACAGCTTAGACACTGGTTTATTACACACAAATTAGTCCTACGTGAAAAAACCATGGTCATGTTTTTTTAATTTATCGGAAGTGAGTTTACCATATCCATAGTTAGTTTTTCATAGCCATTCTTGTTAGAAAAATGTATTAGGCAAAGAAACGTTTAATGAAAACATTTTTTTTAAAACGTTGAACGTTGATCGTTGAACGTTTTGCCAACTTTAAGTACTTGGGCCTGTGAATTTGAATACGCAAACTTCATTAAATAAAAAATATTTGCTAAAAGCAACTAAAACTATGTACTACTTGAAGCAGTTTTCCCCCCGTAAGCTAATTTAAACAGTCTACTATGGACTAGTGCTAGTCAAAAATTACAATATGGCTTAGCTTATTAGGGAGGCACTCATAACATCATAACGTCTGGAAAATAGTTTTTTACTTTTCTGCAATTCGGGAATCCCTCATTTAAAGCACACCTACTTTAACAAAGCTTAAAAAATCTTTTTCTTAAGGAGTGGATATTCACTCAATCGTAATCCATCTTACTATGGTTTACGAAGATAAAATCAGTACCTAGCATTGGTTCTTCTTTACATCAGTTGCTCCTCGACTTTATAATATACCTACTACCAATTGAACTAAGGTGTAGAACACAATCTTTTTCCTTATATCGAGAGATCAAAAAATGGCTTATTATCTTTGATTTTAATAAGATAAGGAGTATTATACCACAATAAAAAAAAAAAAATTGGTTGCTCAGCTCCGTTGAGGGCGTGGGCCTAGCTTTACTATTTTTGTGTGCGTCTTACATTTTTTTGCAAATAGCGGCGGTTTAACCTACAGTTTATTGCCGACTCCAAACGGCCCCAGAAGCATTTCCTCACAATTTGTTCTCATCGGAGTGATTGTCAATTATTTGCGAGAATTGGAGCCGTGAAAAATACCAGATCACTGAGCCACGGTATCCATCACTGTTTAAGAAAAAAATATTTTTCAACAGAACACTCGACATGAGTTTTTTTCAAACTAGAGAATGAACCTAATTATTCTTCAAAAACTGACATTCCCTCCCTCCTCTGAGTACAACTATGATATTAGAAAAGTCAGGGACCATTCGAAGTTGGCAATCAACTGCATAAACACAAATATGGTGAAGCCATGCCCTGACCCGCAAGAAACCTTTAACGACTTCTTTTTTTTACGGGAACACAACCTACATATTATGTATGTGTCGATCTCAAAGCCGCATTCAACAGCATTCATTATACTGTAGTTTCCAAAGAGGTGACCAAAATCGGGATTCCCTCTCGGAACTTCTTTGAACTATTCCAGATTATGTGACGGGCTGATGTAAAAACTTGACAATTATTTCTTTCCTCAAAGTTGAGCAGACATTGGGACATACGAAAGGTTTTGAAATCAGGGGATTGAAAACGAAAATCATTTTTATTATTAAAATTTCGACAGAAAAATCGCATCGTTTAAGGAGCTAGTAATGAATGCCTGAACTCGAAGGAATCTATTATTAAAATACGGGTTTTATAATTATCATTGACACGAACCGAAAATAAAAACAAAACAGCATGAAACTCATTATGTTGGGCCTCATGTTGCTGCAAGTTATATTACAGTTGATAAATATTTACAATTTCGCAGACGAATCAAACGATTGAGAAAGTTTATTCGATTAGAATTAATTGCATTTTCTTAAATGCAGAGCACCTTAATTCAGTCTTAAATGCAACTCTTCTCATCTCTGTTTAAATATTCGTTAAGAGCATACAAAATGCAGCTGAGGTGTTTCGCGCTCGTCATCTGTCATATCCTTGTCAGAATCTGCATGTGCGTATAACAGTGAAATTGCAAGTTTGCCTTTAATTTTTAAGGTTATTTGCAATCGTGTGTTTTGTAGTGCTGCTTTGCTGTCCGTGCGGCGTAGTTTTGTTTCAACCGCCAAAAAGTATTAGATATCCAAGTGAAAGAAGAAATTCTTTACTTACTGATCTATACTTACTGATTTACAATTTGGTTAAATGTTAGATTATGATATTGTATCAATTGGAAAATGAATAACTTGCATTGTTTACCTAAATTATAACCTCAATATTGCATGACCCATGAGTGCAGTGTGCATTGCAGCAACAACTTGATATTAATTTAAAACGAGAAACGAGAGAGAGAGTTACGCCAAAGTCTTTTTTGTCATCAAATCATTCACTTGCGAATAGTCGCGGAAAGCCGGTGTGCTTGAGGAATATAACGGATAGTAATGGCTACGAAAGATCTACCGTCGCCAAGCGAAATGGCTTTAATAACGCCTGTGGGTGAACACCCACCACGTAGTGTGGGTTTTGAGTCAAACAAGCATTCAGATGGAGCATCAGAGAAAGTTCAAATGAAAAAGCAGCTGGGTCTTTTAGAGGGAGTAGCTATTATTCTGGGCATTATATTTGGATCGGGCATCTTCATTTCACCAAAAGGAGTTATTCGGGAAGTGGAAGCGGTCGGCACATCTTTGGTTATTTGGGTGCTGTCTGGAATATTGTCGATGATTGGAGCGTTGTGCTATGCTGAATTGGGAACAGCTATACCAAAATCCGGTGGAGATTATGCCTACATATATGAAGCGTTTGGTTCATTACCTGCGTTCTTATATTTGTGGGATGCTATGATGATCTTTGTGTAAGTAATAAAGACAATTAAGAAAACATATTTTCATTGACCTCGATTGATCAGCAAGTAGCAAATAATTGCCTTGCTAGATGAATCAATTAAACTTAACGTTGAACAATAATTCATTTATAATTAATATAGCCTTTTTAATTTGCTTTCTGAAATGCATCTGTTTATACTTAAGAATGTCTTGGATGTAAATGCATCTTGTTTGCTTTTATTAAGATATATTTCCTTTACTGATTTGGAGCCAGTCAATGGTTTGTTTTCAACCGAAGCCGTGAACTAACATTTGCACACCGGATTCGGAAATTTATTGGGTCATTGTCTCGGTAGCGTTGCTCTCTACTTTGTTGAATTTAGGTACAGCCTCTTCGTTCTTGCTCTTTTTCTTTTTTTAACAAGAGCAATAAATGGCATCGAGTTGTTCTTTCGTCGGAACCACTTATGTGTACTTAATGTAGATGGCATTCTTCGAGTCAAGTGAATACAGTGGCGGTTGGGCAAAGCGAATAAAAGACTTAGCTAAGCAATTGAGAATCAAATCAAGTATTGAGTCTGAAATAAACAAACAAATTTAATGTGAGAAAGAAGTCACAAGTTACTTGATATCATTCCATTACAGGCGATCCATGCCTAGTGATGCGAAGTTTTTCCATTTTAATATTTGTTTATGATGGCAAGATGCTACTGATCGAAAATTTTTCATATAAGTACGAGAGGAAGCGTTCTGAAAACAAACAAATGAATGTGTTGAAACCGACTTCAGGAAACGCCATAGAGGGAACATTCATAATATTTACTATATGAGATGCAAATTCCAGAATGAAACCTGTAAGCAAAAATAGTTCTATACATTTTTTTAGTATTTTTGAGTATGTGAGTTATTGACATCTTTATGCGGTTAATAAGATTCGGTTGAAATGAACACGGGAAGAAATGAAAAGATGAAAAAGAGATGAATGTGTCATCATATTTGTCAATGACGTCGCGTCATGTCCCTTTTTGGTAAATTTAACCGGCGAAATCTTCCCTTTATCACAACATATCTCTGTATGTTTATAAATTTAAGACTTGGCAATTGTCTTTAAGATCTCTATAATAAACGGCACGACTCTTCCTATTAATATTAACTATCTCGATTATATAAACTGTATGAATGAACCTTACATTTGTTTTTGGTGCTAGGTTTCATGTGTCTAGGTTTTAATGACTCCCTGTCCATATGGATCGATGTTCTCTTTTACCATTTTTAATTAATTAATTTTTTATTAGCAAGTTTTACTATTCAAATACAAGTTTTACATATTTTGTAATTTAGGCTCAGTAAAATTTATTGAAATTTAACTGCCTTAAGGTTGCATCAAACAATTGAAATCCTTTATATATAATACTGTGTTATATTATCTAGGGAACGTGGCAATATGAAATGATCTCTATTTCTTAGCGAATATGGCTGTATTTCTCTTACATTTTCAGATGTTTTCTCAATTAAGAGGATCGAACCATTAATCCTTGTTGAACCACAGGAGCATACTAAACATTTATTGAATTGCATTTAAATTGTATGCACATCGCCCTATTTAAAAAACGCTGAAGTTTTAATAACGTGGAATCACTTAAAAGACACACAACTTGAATTGAAGCTCAGTTTTGTGTCCATAATTATTCTTAAATACATGTTTTGTTTAACCTGTTTCATTTTCCATAATTAAGTTAAAGTTAATGATATTTTAAAGCATTATGCATTTTGTTTTGTTAACATTCAACTAAAGCTTATTTGATCTCAGCCATAAGCCCACTCTGGACAAGTCATGTTCTCCTTCCCGGCTCTATATACAAGTGTCTCATCTGAAAACAATGGGTGTATAAGTGAATAGTTTTCCCATTTAAGTTTTCACTCGACCTTACTTGATACATGCTTGATCCTTAAAAAGGCTTTTTTAATAAATCCACATCTATTGTAGATGCAGCTCCGTCTCCTCCAATTGCCCTCCTCGCATACAGGATCAAATGTTCGAAGAAGAATTTTTCTATCGAAACTGCACAAGATCTGCTCTGCCTTCCTGCTTATCTTCGTCGAATTTCCACTATGGCATCGTTCGTGGATTTGAAATTTACTCCGATGTAGGTAAACTGCGTAACTACCTCGAAATCACTGTTGCCAATAGTGACGTTTTGTCCTATGTGGTGGACAGACGTTTCTTTGTTTGTTGACAACATGTCAAGGCCAACACTTTTCGCCTGTTCTCCGCGCGTTGGGGGCCGATGATGTCGACATCGTCTGTATATTCAAGCTGCTGGACAGATATGTTGAAGTCTGTTCCAGCACATGAGACCGCATCTCCTTGTCGAAAACCGGCACATGTTTGGAATATTTCGGAGGCACTGTTTACAAATTATGCATTGCATTGGGTGCTTTCCAGTGTCACACGGCAAAGCTGGATCCCGAATTCGGCCATCGCCTTTGAGAGTAAAAGACGATGAATGCAATCATATGGGGCTTTGAAGTCGATGAAGAGATGGTGGATCTCGACTTGAAATTACTTGGTCTTTTCCAGGATTCGCTTTAGTGTGAATATTATGTCGATCGTCGATCTGCCGGGCCGGAAGCCACACTGGTACGTGCCCATTATTGTGTTGCAGAAACGCTTCAGACTTTCACACAGTACTTTTGATAGGATCTCATATGCGAAATTAAGCAGAGATATGCCTCCATATTTCTAAAAAGACAAAGATAATATAATTTGGTGCATGCACCCTAATAAAAATACGCTACCATGCTTGGAGGTGACGAACGACCTTGTTATTTTTGATAGCTGTGCCAACCTCCTCCAAACTTGGAGGGGGTATGGGCTCTGTATGGGTTCTTTTCTTATCCTATTACTCACTCGACCTGATGCCCATTAAGCAGCTGCTAGAAATGCATGATTCATCATTCATCATTCATCATTTGCCTTCATCATCATACCAAGGGCTCTTTTTGGGTGATGGTTTGTAGCATATGGTTGCCTCGGCTAAATCTTTAATGATGTCGCGGTGCAAAATTGAATTGAAAATTGATGCCGCATTTTTCAATAAAAAAATTATTAAATCACAAATATATTGAAAATACGATAGATTTTTTTTTTCAAGTGGCATTTTACGTCTGCCCACCTTAAAAAGTTTTCAGATAGGTTTGATTTTAGTTTGTATTGACTTGCGAAGCAGCATGCTCTGCGTGCTCTACGTTCCTAACATTTATTGATTATTTTAAAAATGTAACGTATAATGTTGTTTACGATTCGTTTTTCTAAAAGTTAAATCAAAAATCTCTTATTCAAAATTAAATAATTTGAGCTAAATTTTTTTTTAATTTCAAGCAATCCATTTCACTCTTGGATTGAATTTATTTATCATTTGATTTGATTAAAATTTAAATGTAAATGTTAATTATTAATGTAATATTTGTCTCCGATTGCCACACATATCCGATTTAAATAAATGTCAAGCGATTTCATTTAATGTATAAAAAATTAAGAAAAAACATCCGTTCTATATTTTTAGACCTACAACGAACGCAATTATGGGGCTAACATTTGCCTCGTATGTTCTCCAACCATTTTTCCCAGAAGAATGTAAAATACCTGAAGGAGCGCTACAGCTCTTAGCTGCGGTCACGATTTGTTTTCTTACGTTTCTAAATTCCTACAACATGAAAGCTACGACGAAAATGCAAAATGTCATCATGTTTACAAAAATAGCAGCTCTGGTTTTGATCATTGTTATTGGCATTGTTTGGATGGCGATGGGTAAGTAAAAGTATATCATTATTTCATATAATAGATGCAAGCGATTGACACATTTTTTTGGTGGTATTGTAAGGATTGCTTTTTTCCAATTCAGGTCCGTTTAAATGCCTTTTTTATTTACTTATAAGAACTATTTAGGCTCTAGAAAAAAACGCTTAAACAAGCTTATATAAACTTACTTGATTTAACTAACTTACTGTCCCTATAGAAGTTCGAATTGAAAAGAGGCCTTGTTTTTTTTTTTTTTTAATATTTATAAAAACTATATCTCTCGTCCTTCCATGTTGCGGACGCATATTTTGCTGTCTAACTTTCGTCGATCGTCGCTGGCAACGATAACTTCTTGCTTGCAAAATAGCTGAAGGGGATGATGAACGTTAATGAACTTGCCTTCCGTTCAGGAACAAACTGGGACAGCGGCAAGTGTTGGTTGTCCTCTTGCCTAACTACCACCGGTCGTCGTTGGTAATGACGACTACTTGCAAAGTAGTAGTACACTCTCAGGCATTTTCACGCTGATTACATGCAATTGCATGTGGACATGTGTATATCAACATATACAAAATATATGTGTATGTGGATGTCCCCTTCTTGCATATACACTAGTATTATATATTTAATTCAAATAAAGGACCTTAACCTATTTTACTCAGACACCACACATACGAAAATGAGATATGCGTATATAAGTTAAAGACGGCGGCCACTACTACTTCTTTTCGATCATGTTCTGAAACCTCCCTACAGAACCGAAGACTTTCGTTCGTAGCTGAATCGCTTATCCTCAGATCTTTGGGTAATGTGGGAGACTGGCGGTACCGCTAATTTCTCCTGGATCAGACCAAACGAGTTTAGGTAGAGGAGGGCCTCTGGAGGGATAAAACCGGTTTGGTGGACACTCTCGTGACACAAGTCATTGGGGTTAGTAAGCGCCGGAGATCAGATTGTTGACCGCGTTCATTTCTCTACCAACGTACTTTCGTGTTAGCTATAAAATGAAAATATCCACTCTTATTATGTTTACTTTGTTTTTTAGGACCTGGTTGTGTTAAATTTTTTTACTCAGACTCTGGAGTTTTGCAGGTCTTTTAACATGGCCTTTCAAACCACAAATCTTTTCCATTAAGCTTGTTCCCACGTTGAACCACACGGGTATCCAAGGATTAAGTTTCTGGCTATAAAACAGTCTCTTATTTAGGGCAACGTAAAGAAAAAGGCATAATTTTCTATTAGGTTTCTTATATCTTCGGTGAATTATGAATGTAATTCATTTTATTTAAATTGTCCCAATTTGTTGGATGCTACGATCTTTACTGCTTTTTAACTATTTTTATTATTTTGCTCTATTCGTCTCAGAATTCATTGTAGGAGGTTGAACGTGGACTTTATTTTTGAAATGACCATTCTGTGCTCTAAATAGTTGCCTAGAGATTTAAATTTTAAACTGGTGTTGTTTATAACTATGTTTTTGTTGCTACACTGTTGTACTACAGTTAATATTTACACATGCCAGCAACAAATTAGTCCGACCCTCTGTTTGAATTTATGTCTCGTTTCCACAACATTTCGTCATTCTCAATTTGTATTCAATGACCTGGCGTATATTTAACTTGTAATTTTTTTTAATTATGATAATTACTCATATTTTTGCCCTTAATGTTATTAAACTGATTTGTATTTTGAATATAATTTTGTTTTTGCTTATACTTTTAGGCAATGTTGAAAACTTTAGCAAACCTTTCGAAAATTCACAAACAGATCCTGGAAAATTGTCAGTAGCTTTTTATTCAGGCATATTCTCATATGCTGGTTGGAATTATTTAAATTTCATGACTGAAGAACTTCGCGATCCGTACAAAAACTTACCTCGTGCCATTTATATATCGCTTCCGCTTGTCACTGCGATTTATGTGCTTGCGAACGTGTCATATTTAGCTGTTTTATCTCCACAACAAATGATTGCTTCAGAGGCTATTGCTGTCGTAAGTATTAATTGCAAGTTAAGTCTACTTGCTTCCAAAAACGTAACATATTTTATTTATTGTATTTTTAGACATTTGGAGCTAAAGTGTTGGGTGTGTGGTCACTTATTATACCTATAATGGTAGCGATCTCTGCCTTTGGAGGCTTATCAGTTCACATCATGACATCGTCTCGGATGTGCTTCGTCGGTGCTAGAAATGGTCATATGCCAGCCCTGCTTTCTCATATAAACATAAATAAGTTTACTCCAACGCCTTCTTTAGTATTTTTGGTAAGTTCGACTTCAGATTCAAAGATTATAGAAAGTTTTCAGGGTCAAATTAAAAGAAACTGAAAAAGAAACCTGAGGATCATCCTTAAACGCAAGAAATTTACACAAAAAGAATAATAATTTTGAAAACGTAAAATTAGAGAAATGACAAGAAAACGCTGAAGTGGGCTGCATAGAAAATTAAACGTACTGCTGTACCTTGGTTTATTTCATTATTTATTTAGTTTTTTATTAGATGTGTTAAAACACTTACGATTAATTACGATACATATTTGCTTCCTAAGTTGAAGTGTAAATGATTTTTTTTAACATTAATCGATAGGTTGACTGAGCTTGTTTCCTTTTTTTATAAGCTGTTGCAAAGGGATATTTATTAGGTAATTGCAACAAAAGACTGACCGTTTCTTTAAGTTCCTACATTAATGCTTAAATATATTTTGTACTAAATATTTGGGAGATTTATAGAACCATTTAATTGTTATCGAAAGAATCATTTTCATAGGTATTCTCTTCGTTTCAATAACTGAGGTAGATCGATAAGTTTAACCCAGTTTACGTATGGCGGGAGATCATAAATATTTGTCCATAGACTCATTAAATTACATTTATTTATATTTAACATTAAATGGTTATCATTATACCAAGCTATAAAATTATTAAGATCACATTAGATATTATCACAGTCAATAAAGGTATTTTTAGTCTTAAAGATCTTAACGTCGTCAGCATACATTAATATCAAAGAGTGTTTAATGATATTTGGATAATATAATAAAATAGGACAAAAAACAGGATCTAGGAGGATCCCTTGAGGTACGTTAGAGTATGATTTAACTTTCAAATATGATTCGGTCCATTTAATGAAATTGAAATTGAATCAAAGTGAAATTATTTTACGTAGGAAAACAGAATGCGATAACTTTTCGAAAGCTTTGCTAAAGTCTGTGAAAATGCAATCTTCTTGTAGATTTTTGGAAAAGATGCTGGTTGTTAGAAATAATAGAATTAGGAATGAATTCACAGATTATGGATTTAAATAGCTTTGGGATTGCTGATAACTTGGCGATTTTCCTTAATTTTCTTTAATCTCTTCTTGTGTGTGCTTACGCTTATCAGAAAATGTTATGAAGGACAAGACGTGTCATTTAATCAAGGATAAATGTACGGAGTCCTTCGCAATATTGAAACAAAAACTATTCTCAATAACCACGATAGACTCGTGGTTGCAGAAAAGAGTCCGGACATATCTCACTGCTAGTCAGCCTGTTGCACATTTCTTGTAACACTATGAATCCCTTGAAGCCAAATTTACTTTTTTTTTTTAAATAATATTTGCCCCTTTTGAAATTAAGACTCAAGTAACTGCTGTTTCGCATTGCGGTTCGCTAAAGTCGTCATGATTGATACATTTATTCCTACTCGAATAAAGAATGTAATACCTTATTCGACTAAGTGTATATTCGACACACAATGCAGCATTCTTGATCTTAAGGGTTATTTGGTATAGAAAATTTTTTACTGCTTTAAAAATTTTAACCGAAAATGTTTGAAGTTTCAATTGAAGCTAATATTTTGTCTTAGTCCTCTCGTAAGAACCGTTCCGGGGGGATATCTAAGGATTGCCTTGATTAGAATGGTCGTGAAAACTTTTCGTTCATTTGTGAAATCCATGATCTCACCGATCCTTGTTTCCTTGAGTTGCGTAAGATCCGGTATTTTAACACTCGCTGTTGCTGGGTAGTGCTTTAGATCTTCCTTCCTCCTCATAGCTTTGGCATGTTGAGGTTTCTGCTAGTCCGAGTCTATGTAAGTGGAGATTTAGGTTTACGTGCTTTGTTATCAATCCCTGCATTAACCCTAGATTCGTTTTGCTGGAGTTTAGAGCCCGTTTCACTACATTGTTATTTGGTTTGCCTATTAGCAAATTCCTGTTCTGCACGTTCTTGTGTTGTATTTGTCAGCGGGACGCCTATGTCCCAGGGTTTTGTTGACTCTTTCCTGCTCCTTTTCTAGCCACTTGGTCAGCTTTTTCATTCCCCATTACACCTTCGTGCCCCGGTACCCATGTTAGACTGACGTCGTTTTGTGTTGCTATTCTAGTTTGTTTAGTTTGTGTTTGTACTTCCTCTCCACTGTCGATGTTGATAGAGGGTTTGTAATGGCTTTGATTGCTGCAGTACTTTCGGAGCAGATGAGTATTTGCTTCTCCTCTATATTGAGGTCAATGAGGTTTTCTACTCATGTCATTATTGCGAAAACGTCTGCTTGGAAAACCGTTACGAATGGTTTCAGATGTTTTGAAATCTCGATCGGTGGGTTTGGACAATAAATTCTTGTCCCAATTTCAGACGATATCTGGGAGCCGTCTGTATATATTGTGATTACTCCGGGATCTCTTGTCGTGTTTTCGTTCGCCCAAGAGGCTCTGGTTGAAAAAATTATCTTAAAGTTATTTTTGAAGGTGAAAGTTTTCTTATCTGCGTCGCTTTGGCGCTCCAGTAATGGTGTCATCGCCCCTACAACATCCACAATTCTCCTATGCTCGGTGTTTTTTCAATCGTGAAAGTGACCCAGTGCCTTGAGTCTTATGGCCGTGAGTCCTGCTTGCTTCTTTACTTCCAGTTGTACTTTTTTAAATTGTTTCAATGGCTGCAGTCGGCATCGTGTTTTGTGCGTCAGTTATTCCCAAGTATGCCAAACGTTGAACTTTTGTGAGCCTGTCGGCTACACATTTTTATATATGGTATTCCATCTGTTCCTGGTGACTTAAAGGGCGCGAAGGTGCTAATGGCCCATGCGACTTCTGTCGTATCGACTATCTTTTATTTGTCTACCGAATTAGATTCTACCTGCGTGAGCCCTGAGGACGAGGGGTTAGCTGGTTCGGTTAGACATTTGAGTAAATGGGTGTCCAGAAGCGTTTTTAGAATATCCGCTTTAGTTGCCCTTTTTCCGCCCTGCTGTATCAGCACAGAACCACTGTGGCTACTTCGACAGTATCTTTTTCACTCGGCCTACCCCACTGTTGTCAGAAGGTTTTGCCAGGATTTCCTTTTGCCTGTTCTGGTTAGATTTTTGAATTTACGTTTGATGGCCTTACATGTCTTCCAGTCTACTTCTTGGTTTGTTATTTTTGCTTCATTATACAGACGTCGTGCTTTTCTCTGTGACTCCCGTGGTGCCTTATTTCACCAAGGTTGCCTCAGTTACAACTAAACCTCTCTTCAATTTTTTGTGAAGAAGTAGGCGTACAGCCTCCATAAAGTGTAAATAAATCTTCAGTTTTAAGGTAATATAATTTAAAAGTGACTGACCTCTATCGTTTATGTTTGTGCTGCCCCAGCTGATGTGATGTGTGTTGGCACCTTACCCCGCAATAAAGACCAAGTTTTGAGATCTGGTCCATGCGACAAATCTTTTGGGGTCATCGCTTGGTGGTGGTTGCGATGAATCATAGGGGATGTAGCATGAGGCAATGATTATTCCTATTTTTTGCCCTTCACCCTACTTTGTATATGCATTGAAAATGTTCAAATGATTCAACAAGTGGATAAAATCTTCATAGTCGACAACCATACTTTCAACTTTATGACAAAGGTGCGCCACCTTCAAAGATGCTTGTGAATACATCGCCGAACCTCCTGGTAACTGTTTTATCTTCTTGCATCGTAAGTGAACTGATTTTTAATAGATATTTTTCACGTTTGCCTTAGTTCTTTTGGTATTCCACGGGCCATATTCGTCAAAAGTGTTTTTTAATAGTAAAGGAAAACTTTACACTAGATGTTACGAGTAAAATTGTCAAAGTAAAGAGTGTCCAGCGGACATTGTATTTTTTTTACAAAACATCGTAAGGATGCTGTCGACTTCAACACACTCACTCATGCAATCCGACTCTTCAAATTGTAAATACACGTGAGCAGGGCGTTGGTTACACCGCAGCAACTTCACGGCGGACATTTTTCGTAGGGCCCGAATTATCCAGGAATTGTAGCTGTACACCACTGTCTTAAGGGGAAAAATATCCTGCTCGTTCATTGAAACTTTAAATGTGGAATGAATAGTTCTGCTGAATAAGTGCTTTGTTGTTTAACCAGAAAAACAGTTCTAGTTGCGATACAAAACTTTTGTGACAGACTCTCACTGGTTAAATAAATTATCCTTTGGACAGAAACTGAATATTATTATTATTATTTTTTTAAATGCAAAATAAATTTACAATGTTAATACAAACTATTCAGCGCTAGTTGCCAGGGCTTACAGATGGTTTTATATAAACAAAAAAAGAAACATTTCTAAATAGTTAAATATCTTTGTCTAAATTCAGTTGTGTACATTATTGATGTTTTATACAGTAGTAAGTTTATTAATTGTTTATTGAAAAGTGAGTTACATAAGTTAATGAGTTTCGAACATTCGAATACAAAGTGATTACTATTCGTAAGAATGTGGTTAAGCGTTAGTTGTGTGTGCCCGAGTCGAAGTCTCAAAGAGCATTTGTTCATATTCGTTGTTGTGCTTGTTGGGTACAGCGGAGCGTCACCTGTTCCTTTTATTCTGGAGTAATGGTGGATGTAGTGGGTTCAAGCTTCTTTCTTCTTCTGCCGCCAATTTATGTCCAATTGTTTAAGAAAGTCCGCTTTGGGTGGTGGGTAAGGTATGGTGTGTGGTTCTTACGAAAAGTTGCGAGCTGCATAATCCCCTTGTTCATTACCTCGGATTCCCGAGTGTCCTGAATATCATAACGTCGTTTTTGTGCAATCGGGCCATCAGTACGTCATTTCTGTTCATTAACGAAGCCATCGATATGAAGATATGCCTCGTCAATAATCAGTAAAAACGTTGCAGCATCGTTTTCGATAAGGTTTTTTTCGGAAAGGCTTGACATTTTCGTTAAGAAACTGTATGATTTGTGTTTTATATTTTTTTAAACTAAAGTGCACTGTTGTTTTTTTTTTGACTTCAGTACAGGCAGATTTGTTCATATATGTTCAAAATATATAAAAATGATTATAATTTTTTTTTAACAAGAACTTATCGTGTTTTGTTAGTGGTCCCTTCAGGCTAATTAATTATATGATTTCCCAAGGAGCTTTAGAATTTTTTGAAAGCTCACTCTTGCCAGTCTATGCCTTAATGTTTTTATCATTTATGATTTGCATTTATCTGAAACGTTTTTTAACTGTATTTATTTGTATATGATCGAAATGTCTTTTTCCAGTGCGCATTGTCAATTGTTATGCTACTTGTGAGTGATGTTTATGTATTAATTACGTACAGCAGCATAGTGGAGTCATTTTTCATAATGCTTTCGGTGTCGGCTGTTCTGTGGTTCAGATATAAAAGACCCAATATGGAAAGACCTATTAAGGTAATTTTTAAAAAATAACAGATTGCCAATTTAAATCAACACTTTCTATCTGAAGGTCCAACTATGGGTCCCAATTGTGTTTGTGATAATTTGCGCGTTTTTAATTGTGGTACCATGCTATGTTGCACCTTATGAGGTCGGTATGGGAATTCTCATTACAGTCATCGGTATACCCTTTTACTATGCTGGGATTGTATGGAAAAACAAACCACAATGGCTACAAAGAATGATTGGTATAATTTTCGAACTCAAAAACACATTTTATTCTACAAAGTATCTTATTTCAGGACACATGACATTCACTTTTCAGAAAATCTTCATGTCAGCAAAAGAAGACAAAGACTGAATCAATCGCCTCACTTCAATTAAAATGTATTCGCTAGAATTTATGTTCCTCAATCGATTTTGCTAATTTATTTGATTTTTTAAACGAGTGCTATTTTTCTCTTTATCATATTTTTGTGAGTATTTATTCATTATTATATAACATCACCTTAGTTCTAGCAAAGTACCCGAATTTTTGTGAACTTATGATTTTAACCTCGTTTGCTGCTATGTAAAGTTAGTTTTTTTGAATTAATTTAAAATTATTTTTTGTATGATTTTAAAAGACATTCATCTAAAATTATGTAAACATAAATAAAGTGTGATTTCATATAATTTAATGTCTTTAGAATTTAGGTAGTCACAAAAAATATCCGTGTTGTTGAATGACAACAACATTTTTGTCCAAAATGCAAATGTGCTCTCAATTATGATATTTTGAAATCAAAATGTATTACTGTGAAATTTGATTTTCGTACTTTTTTTTCATGCCTGAAATCTTACCATCAATTAACACTGTAGTTTAGTTACGATTTTTTGTTGCACAAACTTGATTTATACAAAGGTTTTTGTCTGTTTTATAATTTAAATTTGAAAAAAAAAACAATTTATTAATTTAAATTGACAATAAGTGTACAGTTGTGTTTAAAAAAAAAATTGTTGTATCCAAATTATCTATAATGTGAAAGTTGTAAAATAATATTTATTTGATTATTATAAGAAATTTAAGTAAGATTTATTTGAATCAAACATGAGGTCCGTTTCTTAAAGAATTATTTGTATGCTACTCGACAATTTTAAAAACTATTATAGAGAGCGAGTGGCATCATGAAATTGAAAGATTGACATCATTCCCGCTTTTTACAAATTTGAAATATAATATAGTTAACTTGGTGCAGAAAAGGAAGAAGCGGACCTTAATTCAAAATAAACTTGTGCTAAAATGTTTCTCAAAATGTTTTGTATGTATATAGTTCTAATTGTATGCCCTGCATGTGTTGTGCATTTATTTTGATCTAGCATTTTGTTCGTATGGTCTGCGTTGATTAATGATTAAAGATATTGTGCTTCCCGTTTTGGGATTATTTGATGTATAACACAAATAAACGTTGGCGACGTACTTTAAAGTGTTCTTTAATTTTCTATTAACCCTCAACCACTTATCATTGATACCCAAAGATATTTAACAACTACGAAGGACGGCAGATCTCTAGTAACTAGTACAATAACAAATCGGAGCAGTAGTACCAGTTGCCCTTAGTCTCGGCAGATTTCGATTATTTAATTTTTCATTTTATATTTCAATAAAATAGCTGGTAATCAAGAAACTAATTAAGTGAAATATTTATGGTGGTCCTCTATGTGTTTAGTCAGTATTCGTAAAATATATGTATTTTTATGAAATACAAGTTTACCAAAGAAACAAGAACAAGGTATCAGTAATAAATTATATAAAGACTTGAGATGACTTACTAGCATTAATAAGACTTGGATATATCACTTTGAAAATGAGACGAAACAATAGTATATGACCTAAAGAAGACCGTCGTCAAGTTCGGCGGAATAGGTTATGGGGATCGTATTTAAGCAGGCCGTTTTATAACAGGCAAAATCCGCAGTTTGCGGGAAGCTATCAAGGAAAGGAGACGGAGCTAACGTTGTGGTGAAGAATATTTATAGCAAGAAAATGCATGGAAAGTCAAAGTTGCGATGACTACTAATCGAGAAGTGTTTTTGAATTGCTCGAACACCCATTCTCATCTCTTTTCCTTGCCACCAGCGACTTCTTAGTCTCTCCGAGCCTGAAATTGCAGGAAACGGGTCAGGAATTTGAAGACATTTTGGAATAGTCTAGATACGATTTTTTTGCGAAAGAAATTCGTGTGTGGATATCAAAAAGTACGACATATTTACCTTCATTAAGGGACCGCGGCCGGAAAAAACTGTCATTCCTTCTTACACTATTCGACGCCTTCTTGAGAAAATTACTGCTTTAGCGGTGCATCACGATTCTTTATAAGCGACCCCGAATTTTTGTTTTGAGAGCCTGGATTGTTAAATAAATAAATTTTTAGTCCTTACACATTGTCTCTTGAAACTCCAAATTTTTTTTTATTAAGGTAGTTCTCACTTTGAACCGCAAGGAACATCTAAATATAAGTTGTCTTTACCTTGGTATAGAGTTGGATGCTGTGAAACCGTCTCTTTGTCATGATACAGTCGGGTTGGCTCTGGCCAAAATAATGAAACACATTGACCAGGCCAGACACAGAGGTAAATAAGTTCGATTCGACTCGCTAGTGGCATCCCGTGTCGTGTGATGGTAAAGAACAATCGTCAATACTGTTTGATATCTATAGATGATGATCCCTTCCACTCGCACTCTGTGCTATCATTATGGGGGTTTCCTTAACCCCTTTTTATTTAATTGTATAGTCAGTCATTGATATTATTCATTATAGCAGAAAGCACAGTTAATAAATATATTCATACCAAAAAAGGTTATACCAAAACAAAAGATTACCGCCCCTTAGCATCTCATTTCAATCGAAATCACATTTAAGAAGAAAAAACATTGCCTAAACGACGAGGTCGTTTAACTGATCATAAGTTCATTAGAAAAGAAGAGTTCTCATTGGCGACCATCCTCGATATATTGAAAGAGTCTAAAAATATAAATACAAAAACTATAACGGGAATTCTCACAGGCAAAGCAAACATTGGGAAAAGCTCGGAAAGAAGAATCGCAAGTGACTAAATCTATGTACGAGCAACTCGGAGTCATTGTAAATACAAACTCTCATAAACATCGAATGTAGAAGGAAAAGTGAAAAAGGATTCCCGTAAAAAACCTCCGGAAAAAGATGAAGTTTGAGTGAAGACTATTCTAGACAGTTCGACTAAGAACACTTGGAAATAGGGATTTGATTATTTGAGATAAATATTAGAGGTAAGTTTACTGGGTCACAAGTCCGGTGCGAAAATAGAATAAATTGAGTGAAAGGGAGAATACAGATCAAATTTTTTTTTTCTTTTGATTATTTGCTCGTCTTCAAGAGAATATTTACACTCTTATAATGCGTGTAGCACGAGTGAGCGGAAGAATTAGTAGGAAAATTAAAGATTTTGTAGTGGTTGAGAAACTCAGGTGTATTTTGTTTGAACTCTCTTCTGTGGGTGGAGCCCGAAACGGGACGGAGGGTATCGACCTATTTAATTCGCAAGATTTTATCCGACATTAGTTGACTTTGAAAGTTTTGAAGATTAAGCTAAACAGCCCGCTGTCAGTGTTATGCCTTCACAGCAGAGCCATCTACACACAATCTTCACAGACCACTATTTTGGAAATACGAAGTAGGAATAAAGCCGATACAACAACCACTAGAACAACGCCACCCAGTAGTCAGACTACTGCCGCTGGTCGATCTGGTGATAGTGCCATTAACTTGATCCCGGTGGCAAATGGTGACTGGACCAGATTCGAAAAACTAGACCACTCTATGAATCGAACTTGGGACCTATCAATTGAATCAATGGAAAGGCGGGCGCACCTCCAACTTCGCCACCCAGTTGTTTAAAGATGAGATTAAACACGAACCTCCCGCTGAATCGTGGGTAGAATTTTCGTTGAAGTATTTTGAAGCTTCTCTTTCTAATTTTTCGTTGTTTCTCTACTTTCCTTCATTTCTATTCTAGAGTGCAAGTTAACTCCTACAACGAGAAACGGAATGAATGAATAGCTGCCAAATAACGTACACGGAAAAGAGTCGGCGAAAGAGTCTCACCGAATGACTCTTTAAAAGAGATTGACCAAGAGATGCAGACTCAAAAAAGTCGATGCGTAATACAGGACTAAGGAATCGAAAGGTCTTCAATCAAATCTCGTGGTCCCTGTAGGTAGACTTGAACATCATCAGCATATATAGTAAATGAAATTATACTTGCTCAAGGTCTGAAGATCATTTATTACTTGGCAGAATATAATTAAGTATAAAGTTGATCCCTGAGGAATTCACGTTTGTTTATAATCGCATTTCAATAAAGAAACACTTTTCCGAACAACTACTTTTTGGCGGGAAACTATTTACCAAGTAGTTCTCAACAGACTTACAGCTCTTTCGCTAAATCCATAGTAAAAGCGTAGCAAAAAATATTTCGTGATGTACTTTGTCGTAGGTTTCGGAAAGTCAAAAAGATAAGAAGACATAAATCCTTTGAATAAGTCTTTCTTAGCCATGCTCAATCATTTGAACCATGTACAGCAAGTTGTAAATTGTGCAGAACGATTTTTGCAAATATGAGGATGAAGATGGGACTATCCCATGTCTGTTGTCCGCCAAAAACGAAGGATTTTTTCACTGGGCACAAGTCTCTTAAAGGCAAATCAGACAATTTCATAAATAGATTTCTTAAATAGATCCAACACATCATCGCTAGTTCCCAGCGTGCCATGCTTGAAGCATGCTTCTCAATAAAGGCATTGAAGGTCATTGACTTTGAGCAATTAAGCCTCATTCCGATTTCTGAAAACGTTTTTTTTCGAACAAACTTTACTCTTAAAAAAATCATGTGCAAGAAACTACGAGTACATTTATTAAACGAAATGCAATATAATTTTGAAAAGATATACAAAACAGAGAAACGAAGACCAACAAAATAACTTCTATGGGTTGCCATCTTCATTGTATTGTTAAATATTGTTTAAAAGTTCTCAAACTTATATAAATGTGATGCATTCCTTAATTATTAAATGCACATAATGATTAACTTATTTAAACTGTCCCCAATCAAAATAAAGATTTAAGACCTTAAGCTCCAATCTTTATTACACTTAATTCAATAATTTCTGATATCAAATGAGGATCTGTTTTAAATCCATCGCACTAAATGATGATTAATTACTTCTTATTAACTTAACGAGTTGGTCTGCTGAATTTAGTTTATCATATTTTAAGTGATAAATATTGTTGACTTACTGATTAGGTGAAACTTATTATCTTCATTTATATGCGTCTAACATGATTATTATTTCGTTAGCTAAATTAATAATATGTCAAGAGGCTATGACTACCCTTATAATGTATGTTTCAAATAAGAATGGAGAGATGTGTTGTAGTTTGAACTCAGATGTATTTTGGTTGCATTCACTGCATTGTTGGACTTCGAATTGGGACTGAGAACTTGGTATCACTGTAAACTTTAACCCAATTGCTAAACTATCAGCCATTCCCAAGCTCTTTGAGAGCATCATCTAAGATGCAATGCTTTTCCACATCGTATTCTCTTGTCAACGTGGATTTCTTAGGGGGAGATTAATAACCACTTATTTAATAGAATTCGTCTCTCAAATTTCTGTGCTTTGGAGGATGGTAAGGAAGTCGATGTTGTAGCCACTGACTTGAGCAGGGCCTTCGATAGAATATCGTACAAAATCCTCATTCTCAAGCTGAAAACTCTTGGTTTCCCCACAGGATTTATTAAATGGATTCAGTTCTACCCAGAAGACCGTCATTACGTTGTTATTTTCAAATCCTCCACATCAAAGCGTTTACCACAGCCCTCCAGAATCTACTTCATCTTCGGCGAACCGATTCCGTCAGTTTCTTCTCTCCGCGATTTGGATATTATCTTTGATAGGGAACTTAGTTTGTGCACGCACATGGATTCCATCATCAGCCGTGTCAACTCCGCCCTTGGCTTCGTTAAGCGATGGTCCAAAGAGTTCCTAAGTCCCTACGTCACCAAAGCACTTTACATTACTTTTTTTAGACCCGTCCTCGAAAATGCTTCCGAAGTCTGGTTTAATGTTAAAACCCCTTCCCAAGTTGCGGACACTGCTGTCTGAAGGAGTAGACCTATTGTATCTTGGGGAGTTAGCTTAGCGTACAGACATTCCATTTTTTTGATGAAGGTCAGAATGTTTTTAGCATTGGATTGTGTTATGTCCAATGGGTAGCATATCTCTTTGAGGAAGATACGCCTTCTTAACCAAATTAGAGCTGGACATTCACAAAGAATGTGTACAGAGTAGGCATTTGGTAGTTGTGTTGAGTCCCAATTTGGTTGGATGTGATCGGAAGTGGCATTAGTTTGAGAGGAAGTTCACAAGCTTTCTAAGGTTCTCCTTGTTGAGTTTAAGGATTTCTCTGTAAGAGGATGGATTGATTAGTAATTTGAATTGTCTGAATCCCGGTAGATTTCTCCAGTGGGCATTGCGTAGCTTACTTTCCCATTTCTTGGTCAGACCTGTGTCCGTAGTCCAGTTTACGCCACAGAAAGGTTCCGTACAAGTGAACGCAGTTTTAGAACCAGCCCTGGCTAGGTCGTCCGCAATTTCATTGCCTTCGATTCCCTGATGACCTGGAACTCATACTAACATAACTTTGTTACGTCGGGCCAGGGATTGTTAGGCGTCGTAGCAGCTTTTGATACATTTGGATTCCACTAGATTGGATGCCAGTGCCTTGAGCGCTGCTTGGCTGTCTGAATATATTAGAATTCTGGCCCCTTTATGGCCTTTTGCAGGGTTTTCTATGGCACAGAATTCAATGGCTTGTATTTAGTTCAGCCTGGAAAACACTTGGATGTTTTTCCCTCAAAGAGACGCCCAAAGCTGTGTGTTGCCTTCATCCAATCTAGGATCGAACAGAACATGTCTTTATCCGTGATGAAATTGATTATTTTCAAGTGTCCCGTTTGGTCACCTGGTTTGTATTTCAATGCCAGTTGCATCTTAAGGACATTTCTGGCAGCTATTTTCCTTATGAAAATGTGAAGAGGTGACAGGTGCAGGTGCTCATAGCATGGGTGATGCCCAAACAAGCTAAACGTTTGACTTTTTTCAGCTTTTTAGCAGTTGTTACTTCTAAAGGTTTGGGCCACCAAATTATGGCTGCGTAGGTAATAATAGGTCTAACCATCATGATGTACAGCCAGTAAAGCATTTTAGGTTTGAGACCCCAAGTCCAACCGTAGAACCGCTTCAGACCCACATGGCCTTGGTTGCGCGTTCTGTGATGGACTTGATGTGTGAAGTCGAGTTCAGTTTCCACTAGATTGGAGTCAATTGTCTGCTCATTGTGACGGGAACCAAAACGGTTTTGGTAGGATTCAAATTTGCCTCTTATGACAATAGCCAGATCATCAGCATAGCCTATTGTGATATAGCCTATCTCATAAAATAAAGACGTCTAGTTCATTGCGATACTCAACTCCGCAACTTCTTGTCGTTTCACTAATTTATTAAAACTATTTAATGATTACTTTATCTTAGAATGTTTGTTGTTGAGAAACAAGTCACATGATGTACAACCAGATTCATATGTACAAATTATTATAAACTGAGATGAAATAATTTACTGTACATCAAAAGTGTTAAAGCACAAGTTTAATAACTACGAAAAAGAGTCTAGTAGGTCCATTCCCATTTCGAATAGTGTATCTCCTCTTGTAACTTCGTTAACGGGGTGAATTGCGTATTCACCGACCTCACAAATACTCTCCGACTTCCAATTGGTTGCAATGCTCGGAAATTATCAACTAAAGCTCCATCAATGGTGTCTTGAAGCTGGCGGAATCTTGATATCTAAAAAAATAAGAAAAGAGCACATCCATTGTCATGTAAACTTCAAATTCAAAATCAATAATTCGCACTTGTTTTTGTGAAACAGGCAACGGCTCTGGATACAGCACCCAAGTAATCGCTTCTGAACAAGGTGGGGTGGTTAGTGAACCTAAGAAATAAATAAAATAAATGTTAACTTGTGGACCATTGCAAAGGCGATTTTATGAGTCGTTAAAACAACATTTAAACTGTACGTTACTGAGTTTCGAAATATTAAAGTGATGCAGATAAGCAGACAAAAAAAACACATCTTTAAAATGAATATCTAAATACGCAAACTGCATTTTAATTTAAGCTTTTTCTGAGGTTTTTTATTGCTTCATTTTGAGTTTCTTAAAACGATAACGAATATCGTCTTATGAAATTGGAATAAAAAAAAAATCCGATTCAATTCTGTTCTAATTAAGCGCTAAGTTTGACGACACGAATCTCACGGTATTAGAGAGACTTATTTTTTAAATTGTGTGATAATATTGATTAAGAAATAAAGCAGACAGAATATTGTAGCATGTTTAATATATTCGACCTTTATAAATATATGCTAATTATTATTCACCATAAAAACATTATATTTGCTGAAAAGTAAATCTTTTGTAAGAAAGTGAATTTAAAGATGAAAGATTCAAATAAAAGCATTTGGATTCTAACTTGATGGCGTTTCAGTCCTTGGCTGATTTTAATCAATAAGACATTTAACATTTACTGTACTTTTGATTTGAGATCCATGACCTTCCTCCCTGAGTCGTTGAAGACGGCTTTTCTATCGCAATTGGGATCAAAACACGAATAATAAGTATGGTGAGGTCCAAAGATCGAGAGAATTGTTAGTCTTTTACAGCGTGACTTCGATAAGATTATGCGATATTGCGACGATTGGAAGTTGAATATCAATTTCTAAAAGTGTGCATCCATTTTGTTTAGGACGCCTTTGTCATGTCTGGTGCCTCTTGGGATACCAGAAAGAATTGGCGAAAGTTCTCAATCGTCGGACAAAACGGGCAGCCACTGGCGAGTCGGAGTGTAGTCAGATAACTTGGAGTCTGGCTTGCATATGGATGTCCCATGTGGTTCAACGTCGGAGCAAGCCTGATGGAAAAGATTCGAGTTTTCGATAGACGATGGCTTAAGGCTTGTCTCCATTTATATAGAATTCCAGAGTCTCAATACAAAAAATTCTATTCTAATGAGGTCCTGTACAACGCGGCCAACCTAAAACTTTCTTGTTTAACTCATTCGGAGACACGTTGCAAAAGCAATGACATCGAGCTATAATGATCTCCGGGGCTTACTGCCCTAACTTCAAGTACAGTGCGCCTTAACGGCCTTACTCCACCAGTTGCTTTCCTCTATTTTGACCTTAACGACCTGTGTGTACAGGCGACTTGCCTACAATGGAGATAGCGCTCGTAGCTCTGAGGAGAATCTCCGGTTCAGTAGGGCGGTATCAGTCCGTAACAAGGAGGACGTTAATCGACAGTACGAACAATTTTGGTGGTTAAAGGAGGAATAGAACTCATAGAAGTTGTCTTCTTTGTAATTGAATTAATCTTATGTATGTGAATAAATAGTTTTTTTAAGGATAGACTTAGGTTAATAATAAGGTAGATTTAAAGAAAGAAAAAAAAAAATAATAATAATAAAACCTTTCAAATTTCTCATTGAAATTGTCGTACGCTTTCTTCCTTTTTTTTCTAATTCGGATACGAGGCAGTTAATGATGACGAGAAATGAATTAACACTGAAAGTATCACTCGCGGTCATACCGATTTCTTCATCGGGTGTTTCACCAGCAATTTTTTTTCTTTTTGGTTGTCTTTTTCGCATGTCTTTTGCGTACTCCTTCGACGCAGTTAATTCCATTGTCATTTCATCGATTAAAGTTTAATCGTTGATCAACGAAGAACTTGCGAAGAGATTCATAAAGTTCGGCTACAGTAATCAAATCTGCGGCAGAAGTCTGGATTTCAACATTAACTATGTTTATTCTTTCCAAAAAATATTCCATACAAAAAGCACACAATTAACCCCGTTTTCAGTTATTTTTTTTTAATTTTTAAATAATTCCTGTTGCTTCGTTTCGTGTGACAGGCTTTTCGGTGCAATCATTCCTGATTGTTTCCAAGCTTTCATAGCTTCGTGCCATGAATGTCTCAAACTTCTGCACGCATCCTATTTAGTTTACCAACGTTTGAGGTTTACTCTCTTGACTGTTTCGTCTTCTTCGACTTCAGTCATCAATATCTTCCAGCGTTGTGTCGAACTTGAAAAAAAATATTTTTTTTGAAGCAACATGAAGAACGAAAAAAGCAAACGGTGCTTGACCTTGAATTAGCCTATAAACCACTGTAAATGCCCGACATATTTGCGACATTGTGATACGACAGCAAAATTTGTTGCAGACTTCTATCTGTGAGACATCGGAAAACCGTCATGCAAAAATCTTTTTGATTTCTATAAGGTAGCAAAAAAAAAATATTTGGTCCCCAAATTTGCCGCCCCAAAAACCGCCGCCCTAGGCTCAAGTCTACTCAGCCTGCTGGTAAATCCGCCCCTTCTATTGCTTTCTAAACGAACAGAATAATCAATTGAAAGGAGTGATTTTTTGATTGCATTCAGCACTGGTATCTTTGGAGGAATAAGGTTATTAAGTTATTTATTTATTACTCGAACTAGGAAAAATTTCAAGTTTTCTAGTTTCTAATCCTTGAAGAAATTCGTAACATGGTAACGTATGAAATTAACAATAGTAAATTATGCTACCAAAAACACAAAAAAATGGGCTGTCTTAGAAGTGGAATACTATTGAAAATGTAGCCTATAAAAACTATTACATGCTCCATAAATGTTTCAAGAAGAGTTGAGAATAATATGTTGGAATAAACTTATACTGAACTATCCCAATCCTAAGCTCGCTGACTGCGGTATCTAAAACTAAGTGGGTTGAGGTCACATTAAAATTGTATCCATCATCGAAGGTAAGGTTTTCTTCAGGTCTATTTTATCCTCTGATGTAGATAAGAAGAATGTTTGAGCCGAAGGGGAGAAGCCAATCTATCCTAAAATATCAAACATCTGAGTGCTCGCACACTTCTTCAAACAATAGATAAGTTAGGCTGGTCGGATGAAACCTGACGCATCAGAGCATACATATCGGATTGTTGTTTGGAATTTCAGTTCGCAATAACCTTCACAAAGTGCATATGACATTCGATCTCTTGAGATGTTTTGGGCTAAGCCATCTGTAAGATTGCGATTACAGCCAAGCGACTTGGGACTTAGTAGTGGTCCTATACGACGTTGGCTTTAGGAATTGCACTACCCTGTTTCAAGGAGCACAATTTTGTTGGTAGTTTGTTGGTGTGAAAACCGCCAGGTCCCTTTGTATATGTAGAGATGAAGGAAACGTGTGCAGACTTCATTTAAAAGCTTAGAGACAAGTAGCTGATGATTTACCTTATCAAAGGCCTTTTAATCCATTGCAGATCGTGCATCATTACTTTAAGCAAAGTGAAGGGCAGCTGTGGTACTGTCTGAAGTCAGATTGATGAACGTTTAGCAGGTTTTCGCGACGAAAAAAGTCTGACATTTGGTTGTGGATAGACTTTTCCAACACTTTTGATAGATAAGGCAAGATAGCAATAGGTTTGAAATCAGCGGGTGAGTTAATTGTTGCTTTCTTTTTGAGAACTGGAATGATCTTTGCAACTTTCCAGGCACACGGAAAAGTAGATGTCATAATGATGTTATTAAATACGTAAATAATGACTGGCAGAAGGTATGGCAGGATTATTTTTAAGAAAAGAGGATGAACTCCATCAATAGGTCAAAATTAAATAAATACTGGTGGCTAGATTAAGTAGAAGCTAACACTTTGGCTGAGTTAGGTTATGTCGTTTTATCTTAGTTTGTAAGTACTGTTTTTAGCTTTTTTTTGTTAAAAATTAAAAGGAATACCCGTTGAAAATGTCGTTTTTTTTCAAATCAAAATCAATGCTTTATTGAAGAAAAATAGATTTAAATTTAATATTCAAAGTATTGCCCATCGCTGGCCACTCATTTTTCCCTTTTTTTTTAGCAATTCATGGATACCCGTTCTGAAAATTTTGACCGGTTTGGCCGCAATCCACGAATCGATCCATTTTTTGACATCATCGAAATGTCGGAAGTGCTGGTCAGCCAAGCCATGTTGCATCGATCGGAAGAGATAGTATTAAGTTTTGACGACATTTGCAACATGTGGCCGAACATTGTCATGTTGCAAAATAACTTTGTCGTGTCGTGCGACCGTTTCCGGCCGTTTTTACTTCAGTGCTCGGCTCAAACGCATCAATTGTCGTCGGTAGACTTCGCCTGTGATTGTTTCATTCGGTTTTAGCAGCTCATAATACACAACACCCTTCTGGTCCCACCAAATGCACAGCATAACCTTCAGGCCATGAATATTCTGAACGGCCCTCGATGTTGAGGCATGTCCCGGGTATCCATACGTTGCCCTACGTTTTGGATTATCGTAATGTACCCATTTTTCATCACCAGTGACGATTCGATGTAAAAAAGACTTTGTGGCGTTCAAGCAGCATTTCGGACATGCAAAATCGGCGTTCGACGTCTCGTGGCTTCAATTCATACGGCACCCAATGTCCTACCTTTCGGATCATTCCAATTGCTTTCAAACGATCGAAAATGGTTTGCTGAGCGACGCCAAGTGATTTTGCAAGTTCTTCTTGCGTTTGTGACGGATCTTGATCGAGCAATGCCTCCAATTCATGGTCTTCAAACTTTTTCACCTGGCCAGGGCGTTCTTTGTCTTCGGTGTCGAAATTACCATCGTTGAACCGCTTAAACCACCGCTGACACATTCTAACGTCTATGGTAAGCCCGGGTAAGCTTCGGTAAGCAATTGATGCGCTTCGGTTGCTTTTTTCTTTAAATGAAAGAAGCATATTAAAACTTCCCGCAAATGTTTTTTTGATGGCACGAATGTAGACATTTTACTAGACTGAAATAATTTGACAATGACATGAAGTTTCTGATGTGATAGCTGTCATGGTCAAAATTCACCTCAGAGTTATAGATATGAAGTTGTCTGCAATAACGACATTTTCAACCGGTAGTCCTATTATATTATAATGAGGAGTTTTTTAAGGTCCACTTTTCTTCTCGCACCGAAAATAATAAATTGTAAAATATTTCAAAACAAAATATGTTTTAGTAATTTAGTCTAAGTAATTATTAGAAAAATTATATGTAATGAGAGCCAATTTTTAGTTGGCCATTAACGAAAATGTTTTGATTTAGCGTTTATCTTGTTTCTTGTTTAGAAAGTTGTTAAAATTATCGTGGAAATAAACAAGTTTTAAAAAAAAAAAATTTTAAGTTTTTATAATAAGGGACTTGACTTAATCTACCTTACCCGTCAAATATTTTGAATATTTCATATCTTCTGAGAGTGAACTTACCCTTGTATGTGTAAAATTTATCCAGGTCCACTTTTTGAAGCAATGATGCAAGTGAGAAGGTCACATTCAAGAGAACGGAATCATGGGAGTTTTGTATGTGCGACAAATGTCGACACACTGTCGTCAAGCCATCATGTTGACTTTCATCCAACTGCAAAAATATTTTCCATCTTTAAACGAGTTAATCAAAATTAAAATATCAAACTTACCGCAAAAAAGAAACCCAATACGGCAGCTCCATCGGCATGCTCCAAGGCCTCACCCAAATTTACGTATTTCTTATTACGATGGACAATATGCATCTCCATTGTGTATCGGATATCATTTATAACATGTTCTGCACCTCTATTGTTTTTGTCGCCCCAATGGAAATGAATACCCTCCACTTCAAACTCACCAGGCAATTTACCACCCCTAACGTAGGGTGTAAACTCACCACCCTCAATCGCTTCTTTTGAAAACTTTGGTATTGAAATGGAAACTAAAAGCAAATATGTTACAATAACGTTCATATGATGAGCAATTCATTGTAATAAATTGATAAGCGACCTTTCCAATTATGCTCACCTGTGTGACCATTATTAATTAACTTGAGAGGGTGTGGTAGTAAGTTGTAATATCCGATAAGGTCAATAGCAGGCATATGCAAGGGTACGGCCTAAAATTATATGTTTGTTTAGCGAATTAATTAAGTCATTTCGTTAAGCATTATTTGTTAAAATAAGAAATAGTTTACATAAATGGTTGTACTTGCCTTGGTATATTGAACCGATATTGGTGACTGCATTTTGCCAGAGCAATGTCCGTGATGTTTTGCCCATCTTCTTTGATTTGAAGATGAGTATCCAAAGCCATGGCTATTGGCACCTGCAAACATTCATTTATTCATAGTTATTAACTTTAGCAACACCGAGCACAAGAATTAGAAGAATAGTGGAAAGATTGTATAATGGTTTGAAACTCAGATTTTTTTTTTGGTTTCATTTGCTTCATGATATTTGATATCGACTTAATTGCATTCTCATAGTTCACAGTATTTTATTCCTCATAAGTTGATATAACAAAGTGTTATTTTTGGGTTTTTGGAAGAGTGGTTGTATGATTATTTTCACGACATAACTGCAGCAAGGTCACCCCCTTGGACTGTCAATTGTATAGCTTGCCGAGCAGTGACAGGTGATTGCACCGGATTTAAAATGGCGTAGGACCAACAGACTAGAATATACGAAACGCAATTTTGCCTACTTTTTTAACACTTGTTTACTATTCTATTCTATTGTTATAAAGTGGTAAAGTTTTGTTTCCTGGAGGTAGTCTTCGAAACTACTCATCCGATTTCAAAAATTCTTTCACCAATATTTAAGAAATGACTTTAAGGGTAGACAAAGGCTCGTTTGAATGAGAGGCTTTTCGTTGCGACCAATTTTCTAACTTAAGTCGATGAAAAAACGTACGAACAAATGCTTTTTTAAGAACGCTGCCTTAACGGCAAAAAAAGTTAAAGATCTTAAAAAATCCGCCATGACATATCTCTGCATGTTGTATTTGTAAAAATAAGACTCAAATATGCCATTTTAAATTAATGGCAATCTGTCCCTCATAATTTAAGTAGGTAATAGTAAATTGAATATGCAATCCAGGCAAAAGTCTGGACATTAAAACTTTTCAGAAAATGAAAAAAAAACAAGTTTTATTCTTAAGAGAATAATATTTAAAATAGAGTATTTTTGAGTTACATTTGAGGCCACTTAGAAATCTACATCAAAACAATGAACTGTTTGTAAACCACAGCAAAACAAACTGTATGTATGTTTCAATACATTCACAACCAGGGTCAGCCATGAACATCTTGTTCCAAAACAAGGAATGTACTATGATCCGAGGTATCAACAACTAATTCTTCACAACGCCAACACGTGAAAACGCTCAAAAGGTCCATAAAGAGCTACGGAAGACAAACTTTAAGCTTTGTTACCAACTATTCGAAAAATCTCAAAAGCATAGCAGGCAAACGAAAAAAGAGCTCAAACACTTCTTCATCAACATAAAGTTTTTTCCAAAGTAAAGTATTACAGGGAAGTTTAAATAAATGTTTCTAGATTTTAACTTATTATTTTGATTTTCCTTTGATTTTTTGTTTCCGTTTTTGTATTTTAAATGTGATCCTTTTTCTAATTTTAATGTCTTTTATAAATTTATAAATAACGCATTATAACTTTCGAAATAGAATTTGTATACAACCACCTGCCAAAAAGCATCAACTTTGCAGGTTAACTATTTTTAAAATGTTTTCTTTTTGAAAAAGAATAAACATGGAACTAAAATTGAAAAAGTTACAGTAATATTTTGATGTAAATACGTAAGGGAACGACTTCATTAATATGAATAAAATGTCCGCAGTCGAAATCGCGGGAGGTTAATTTATATTTGCGCGTAAACTAAGAGTCTGAAGCAAGTATTAACGGTATTGTTGGATGCGTTTGATATTTTACTTGAAAATGTCAAATATGAAATAATCAAACAAAACCGAACTGGCCCCATTGTGATCGTTCTAAAAGTTAAATCATTTTCTTTTTTTATTGTTTTATCTCTAACACCAGAATGACCGATATTTTATTTAATTTTTATAACTTACAAATTTATTTAAAGTGAAATACGCCAATGAACACGAAAAAAATATTAAAGGGAATAACTCTAGTAGCCAAGTGAGAGTTGACCTTCACACAAAGGGTTCCGCGCCTATGCAACACTGTATTTCTTTCATTATAGATTTTTCATAGCATCGCCCACAAATATCGAAGATTAGAAGTGAAAGTTCGACATGGGCTTACTTTTAGGTCCAATAAGAACCAGAACTTCCAAATGGGAAATTTAAAGGTTTAAACAAATAAGAGTTTATGGTACGAACTCCAATCTTCCATCCTAACACATACAGTGTTGGCCAAAACTAAAGCACGAAATTACCTCACTTTGGAAAAAAACCGAAGACCATTAAAAAAACCTATGATAATTTTTAAGTTTTTATTTTTTTTAATCGCAATATATTTGTCTTCAATTAACGGTAATTAATTTTTTTATAACTCTTAAAATATTTAAAAAACAACAAATTCATTCAAGACTTATTAAAAAGTAAATGGACAAAACTAAAGCACATTTTTGAATTCATAAATAAAAAAAAATAAAAAAAAATTTGAATGCTAATATTTCGTGGCGTAACCATTATTTTTAATTACTGCAGTACATCGACGAGGCATGGAGGCAATGAGGTTATCAATTATATGCATGGGGATGTTACTCCAGGCAATTTGAGTTTGGTGAAGTAGAGAATCTAAATTACTGCATTTCGTGCGATCAATCCTCTGATCTACAATTTCCCATAGATTTTCTATGGGGTTGAGATCAGGGGATTGTGCTGGCCACTTCATAACAGCAATACCACCTTCCGTAAGCCAATCCTTCACAAGTTTAGCGGTATGTTTTGGATCATTGTCATGTTGGAAGATCCATCGCAACGGCATATTTTCCTCAGCATGAGGAAGCATGACATTTTGAAGAATCTCCCGGTACATGAAACGATCCATTATACCACTAATCTTGTGAATTGGCCCGACTCCTTGACTGGAAAAACATCCCCAGACAATAATATTGCCTCCACCGTGCTTGACTGTGCCCTTGGTGAACCGGGGATTAAGGCGTTCGCCCTTCGGCCTCCGTACCGTGCGAAATCCGTCGGATCCCTTTAAATTAAATTTGGATTCGTCTGAAAAGAGAACCGTTTTCCATTTTGCCAAAGTCCAGTTTAAGTGCGCCTTTGCAAATTCCAATCGTGCACGTCGATTTTTTTGAGAAATAAATGGCTTTTTTATTGCTCGATATGACAGCAAGCCACTATCAACAGCTCTTCGCCGGATCGTCCTGCTTGAGATCTCTATGCCTAGTTCATTTTTTATGTTTCTTGACGAAATGAAGGGGTCCTTTTTAATTAGCCTGATTATTCTTTTATCATCGCGACTGCTGGTTTTTCGGGGTCTACCGCCACTATGAACCGTTTGAACATTTCCCCTAGCACGAAATCGAGCTAATATTCGCGAAATCACGGTATGGCTTATACCAAATTTATTGGCAATAAATGTTACTGATTCACCGTTAGTAAAATCAGACACTATTTTTTCTTTCACGTCATTAGAATATTTATTGCGAGCCATTATAACACTTTTTTAATTTCAATTTTTATTTCCGATCTCAGACGCCGATGACTCACAACTAATTGTTTTTCCCATTGTTCAGAACATACTCGTAAATAAAAACAGTTAACTTTGCAGCATATTGAAAATTAACAGTAAAATTGACTAACTACGTACGAAAAAGGTTGCATGTGCTTTAGTTTTGTCCATTTACTTTTTAATAAGTCTTAACTTATTTTGTTGTTTTTTGAATATGTTAAGAGTTATAATAAATTTAATTACCGTAAATTGAAGACAAATATATTGCGATTAAAAAAAAAAAAACTTTAAAATTATCATTGGTTTTTTTAATGGTCTTCAGTTTTTTTCCAAAGGGAGGTAATTTCGTGCTTTAGTTTTGGCCAACACTGTATAGTCTTGCTTTTGCAACTACAGATATTGATTATAAGAAGACACGTGTATCATGTGATTCTGGAGCGTGTTTAAGTAATAGCTGTCAACGTGTTCAAGAAATTGCTCTAAAGAAGGGATTGAAAAATATTGAAAAATTAGTAAAAATGTTTTAACATTGAATATCCTTGGATGCTTTAAATGCGTAATCAACACACACAACGTCATTCAATGTTTACATATTTATTCATTTTGCAACCTCTTGTTATGCATCGTAATGGATGTGACACTTCGTTTGGTTGGTTAGAACTATACAATATTTAATTCGTACTAACCCCCACTACGCTTTGACATTCGCTCCACAAGTTGCAAAACGTTTTTTTTTCCTTTTTGCAATTCAAACTCTTACATCGTGTTGGATGGGCGAAATAATTGCATACTTTCAAGAGTTGTAAAGTTGCTCTGCAAAACTCATTGTCTGCCGTTAGGTGTTAAGTTGCGGTGTGATTTTATGAAACACATTCTTTCCATGAAACCCCTATTTATGTTTAACTGTACATCATTTTTATTATTTGTTGTTGTAGCGGCAATAGAAGTACACATTCCGTGAAAATTGTAAGTGTTTCCTTATAACGGTTTAGAAGAAACAGGCGGACAACCCAGAAACCACAATAAACACTTAAACAAAAAAAAGGTCAAGTATCCCTTCAGATAACAAAACCTTAAAAACCTTCCGCGCCCTTGACACGATTACAACCATCGCCAAATTGTTGTCGCCATTCACACCACGGGCACTGCAGAGATTGCGCTGTCTAAACATCTGCCATATTTTTAAGCACGAGCAGTGAACCAATAATAACATGTACCAAAGGAAAATTAAGAAACAGATGACTGGGGAGGGAAGGGAAATAGGAAGGGAGAAATCATTATAATATTATATAATTTTAGAAACAAGAAAAAAACCAACACATGGTATCAAAATTTAAACAAATAAAAAAAAACATAACTATGTTTTGCTTCGGTCGGTGGCATTGCACAACTTCAAGTAAAAATTACGATGATTTTGCTGATCCGCCTGCACTGGTACGTGCATCATTAACAGCTGGCGGAAATGTGAGAGTGATAAGGTGTTTGGTGCTCTCAATGCGAAAGCATGTGTTGCTTGGGATTTTTTTTTGGCGAAAATAGATCCCGATCTGACGTAACAGACAACAGTTGTTTCTTTCTCCTTAAAGTAATCGCATTTTGCATAAGCAGGCGCTTATTCTTTGAGAGACATTTAAAGATGTAACATTTGTCATCAGAGTCCATTTCTAAGTCACGCAGGCAGAGATCGCCTCGTTTTTGCTTTCGATATGCAGCAGCCAATTTGAGTTTCACTATGATCGGCGAGTTTGAAGTATCTGTCTAAGCAACTAGGATCAAAACTCTTTACTGGAAGGACAAAAATCATGCTCTAGAATACACTTATCTTGCCAGTTTTACCTTACGAAGCTGATTGATGGACGACGATAAAAGACAATAAAATAGATTTTATCTTCTTAAAACGATGTCGGATATGCGACCCTGTTTGCGAGGATGGGAAATGGAGGAGAAGGTCCAATTTCGATTTCAACAAAGATGTGGATCCAATTGAGTCAGTAATCCGTCGACTACAATGGTTCAGCCCCATGGAACAAATTAACAAGATTGTCAGGATTGCTTCCTTTATTAATAACAAAACTAAGATCTTTCGCAAATTGAAGACGTCAAAAGTGACAAGAGAAATATGGAAATGTTTATTTCTTAAGATTGCTATAATTTAGCATTATTTTCTATTGATAGTGGAAGATTTTGTTAAAACAGAAGGTAATTAGAAAGTGCATTGTACCTGTCTTGCAAATACCTTGCGCCATGAGGTTAGTTCGTTTTAGCCCACTTATCTGCGTTTAACAGCCATAACAACTTGACCTTAGAGGATTAAAGCTTTTTCAAGCAAATGTCTCAATTTCGACTAGTTTTAAATAGGTGAAATAAATGAGTAACATTTAATCAAACAATTTTAAGCGCACTCCTAATATCTTTGGAATGTCAAGTTTTATCTATTTACGTACTGCATATTTCTGCCAAGTACAATCAGACTAACTGACATTGCTGGCTATCGATTCCGGCACTTTTTATTTTATCTCGAGTCATTTTAGTCTATAGCAACAAAACAGTTTAGTTTGTTTTAACTTTTTTTTTCCTTGTCTGTAGAATGACCACCACTTAAATTATTTCGTCAGCGGTAATTCATTAGAATTTGGCATGTGCTTTATACTAACAAATCAGACGGGGTAAAATTTTATCATTTCATGTTCTCATGTGATGTCAAATGAATTATAACTTTTTGGAAAGGTTGCGTAACGAGTGATAATTGACAACCCATATTTTCGACTAATTAAGATGTCACTCATAAATTTGTTCTAACCAAAAAAATGTGAACGTCGCCTTAGGTGGAGTGAACGGCAGTGTGTGTGTTTTTTTTTTTGCTTGGTAAAAATAATATGAATTTAGATTGAGAATATTCGTAGAACAGTTTGTAACTGAGAGTATATTCAGCTGCAGGTAAGATGTGTATTTTGAATTTCGCAATCTTATCTGAAACCTCCCCCTCAATGATTCCAGAGGAAAAAATTTAACTGAATTGAACTGAAATTGCTAGGTGGCCCTCGATTGGATGATGCAATGATCTTTTGCACCTAGCCGCGAAAATGCATTTCCGTTTTTATATTTTTTTTAGGTAAAGATGCAAAACACACGTCGTGAAGACATTGAAAGCTTTTACTCTACTCAGCCACGGATGAGAAAAGTCAGTACGGGTTTTTTTTGGGCGACGTAAGTGTTTTTTGAGCATCCTATATTTAACCCTCTGCTCGCTTAAAAGTCTTGTAGCAGAGTATGTTCAAATGATCAAAAGGGACATTCATGTATTTTTAGGAGGGTCTAAGTTGATCAGGGTAGTGATTCTATAAAGTGAAAGCTGACTGTCTTTCCAAACGATAGAATAATCGCAAGAGTAGCAAAGTGTCACTTGTGAACTGTGTGTATGTATTTTGGTCCTGTGTTGTTCTTATTTTTGGTCTTACTTCGAAAGTTTTTTTTATCTGTGATTGTTTAACATTTTTCAAAATTGTCTCAATTGTACTGTAGCAATTTGTGAAGACTTACTTTTTGCCATTTACGATCATCTTATTTGTTTGAATTTTATATAATTAACATTGCTTTCGTTCAACATCAAAAGCTGTAATTTTTTTTTCATCTCGCCTTCAATATTTATCTTTCAACATTTTTTATGAGAGGGTTAAAGTGCTGGTCAGTAAAATTTTGGGTTCGTTTCCCAATGGTGTCATAAGTTTTTTTATTTTTAACATGTCTCGCTGCAATGCTGAATCATGCAATGAGCTAAAAGCGACATCACCATTTTGGACTTGTTGCGGAGCATGCAAAAAAGAATTTCATTCTAAGTGGATTGGCCTTACTGATTTCATACTTGACGAAGTAAATTCAACAAACGGGTTGCATTTCTACAGCTCAAACTGCCGATTGCTTTCACTATCAAGCTTGACATTTAAATTACTTGCGATGGAACGCGACTTCTCGAGTAACTCGAACAATTTCTCTGCTGTTCTTAAAGGTTTCGTCAATCTCAAAAGCCAATTCTGATCACTGTCACAGCTTCCATCAATGACGGATGCATCAACTTCCACTGACTCTTCTACTCCGCTTACCGCCGCTGTCGGAGATGAAACTATAGATAGTTCACTGGCTCCTCACTTGGATTATGTTTCTGTACCCAAAAGAAAAAGATCTGCCTCTTCTAGCCCAGATAAACAAAAATCCGGCCTAGAGGCGCCTTCCGAAAAACAATTCCTCGGAGCACATTTTACCAAGTTCTTCTTCCACGAATCTTGGTTCGACTCGCAGTACTTCTAGCACTGACAATAATGCGAACATACTACCGTACATCGTGTGCCCTTAACCTTCTCCACTTTGTATTATGCAGAGTATAGCTCCACCAAAACTATGTGCACTCTCTGCCATTCCAAAATTAAAAGAAGTATTTGTGTCTCGTCTTCTATCAAATACATCCTGTGAAGATGTTATCAACATTTTGAAAGAATATTGTCTTGATGTGGCATCGGTAAGATGCCAAAAAATAAATAAACAAGACAGTCTTAAATGATTAGCAGTGAAATCTGGCCTACTGATGCTGTTAACCGTGAATTCGTTCCGAAATCGGGAAGGAAAAGCACCCCATCCAGTTCAAACTTATAATTTTTGATTTTTTTGTATAAGTCTTCAGGTTTAAGAAACTTTCAACAAGTTTTAAAAACCTATGATCTATTTTTTTACCGATTCTATTTTTGATTAAATTTCAATTAATAACGAATCGTTGTTGCAGACTTTTCTGTTTGTGTTCTTTTAACTCATCAATCCTTGCTTATCTTCATGTTAATTATGTTATCTGTCAGATTTGTCTGAGGCTAACCGACTCGATCCTCTATTGCTCATTATATCCATTAACAATTTTGTTAATGCGCTCAAGAATTTAAGAGTCCTAATTCATGCCGACGCGATGATATAAAAATATGTAATAAATATAAACATAGATACAACCGTCTACTCTCAAGGTTAGGCACTTCTATAAGATAAAATCAGCCTGCCATCTTACCATCCCAGTCCTCTCAAGGCAAATCTCAAAAATCTTTTTGGAACTCTTTCAATCCTGTCGATATGATATTTGTTGGGAGAATACTACTCCTGACAAGCATATTCGAGGATCGGACGGACAAAGGTTATGAACAATTCTTTAACAGCATAAGCGTAATTAAATAGTTTAGAGTTTCTCTTAATCAAACCAAGCATTCCGTTCGCTTTATTGGAAATAATGTTGGTGTTTTGCTCAAATTCAATTTTCTGATCCCACACAACCCCTAAAACCAAGATGTTAACAACATTACACATTGTTGAACAATTTAAGATACGATCAAAGATAAGATCAAAATCTCGCTGCAGATCATGACAGTCTCCAACGTTATGTATCTTCTAAAAGATAGTAACATCTTCAGCACAAATAAGACATTGTGACCTATTAAAAATAGAAGGCAAATCATTAATAAACAAAATGAACAATAACGGACTCAAGTGGCTTCCTTGTGGTATCCCCGAATGAGCAGCTAAACAGTTCGAGTAATAACCATTTATAATAAGAAAATAAGATCTAGTTTACAAATATGACTCAAGCCAAATTAGGAACTTTGTGCTGAAGCCAATTTTGTTAGACTGTAAAAGTAAGATTCGGGTGGGAAATCACATTAATGGCTTTATTAAAATCAGTGAGTATGCAATCTGTTTGATTTTTTAATTAAAATGAGTCGACGCTGGATTGTGTGTGTTGAAGTAAAAGAGTAGTTATACAGCGACCGTTATAAAAACCATTTTGATTAAGGACAATTATAGATATAACGAAAAAATACAGGTTCGAATAATTATCGAATCGTTCACAGCCTTGCAATCGGACAATAGTTGAAGAAGTCATTTTGTCTAAACTTTTTTAATAAAGGAATTATAAAAGGCATCTTCCAGGCAACAGGAATTTAACAATTTGTCATCAAGGTTGGATAAACATATAGCTTTGTTATCAGAAGTTATATAAAAACTAATGTTGGTCATGTGGTGAAAAGATTTCAAATGACCAAAAGATTTGTCGTTTTCGCCAAGATTATCATAGCTCGGAATATAACAGTTTGTAAAAGCAAATTTTAAAAAATTCAGGAAACAGACTAGCTATAACTAGCTTAAGTCCAGAAAGATCCGCATTCTTTTCTTTTTTTGTATAAAATTCCAAAAAATTCATTGGATTTTTTTATAAGTCACCTTTTACCCCCTGAATGTAATTGAAGTATTCTAAACTCGATGCTCACATGAAAATATTTTTTGGGTGTTAAATATTAAAGAGTTCGTTTTTTTTGTTTATTTTTTGACAGACCACAATTTGCAAGAATACGATTTTTCAGAATTTTTATCTTGCCATCGTACGAACTTTTTTTTTAGGAAATCTGAACGGATTCTTAAAAAAAGTAAAATGAAACGTTGTAGAATTTAAAAACGTTTATTAACATCAGAACAACGAACAACATTTGATCAATTTAACAAAACTAAAACTTTAGAGTCAAATCTATGAATACTATTTTCGTTGATTGAATGATACAATGAGTGATGGTTAATAAAGATCCTCAGTCACGAGTGGGTCGTATGATCTTTGCACTGTATGTGGAGAAAAGGATTTCCCTACATTAAGGTTGAATAAAACTTAGTTTTTTCTAAGTAACTATCTTGCTGTTAATTGTAAGGATTAAATAAAAACAAAAAGTTAGTTTAAGTCGAAAGATAAAGCTCAAGAGCTACATTAAACTGAGAGCCTCCGCATAGGGCCAGTAAGTAAGTTAAAAATTAATGGTAAATAAACTAGTTTAAGTGTTTTTGTCTAGTTTTTTTTAGAAATTCATATAGTATTGAAATATATAGCATTAAAACTCAAAATAAAAAAAACGGAACACCCTTGACGAGCATTTTCGATCATCGCATGGACAATAACGGACCCAAGTGTCTAGCTTGTGGCATCCCCGAATTAATAGTAAAATAGATCGAGTAAATACTATTGAAAATTGCACAGTAAATTACACAGAGTGCGAGCATTCCATATTCGTGTTGTACGGCTTTGACAAGAATCTGTGTACTTTACGTGACTTAACGGTTCCTAGATAATCGGGTATAATGGCGAAAACTTGGCTATTTCGGGAAACGTTTCGATTCGATGTTATTGAAGTGACTTCGCAATATTTTGATCTTTCGTAAGCTTATCTGTCGATATTGTACACAGTCAATAAGGTATGGTTTTCGGAACAATGTCGAGAGGGACGTTATATTCCTGTTTGAGGCAAAAATAGGAACTTTTTAAAACCAGGATATTTCGCAGCGGTTCTAGAATCATCGGTTAAATGGCTATTCTAATCGGGGTTTTTATTAACCCATATCCTGAGGGCATTGTCATCAACGTAGGAATAATTTGGGTTAAATGTAAAAGTCAAATGCAAAATCAAAAAGAGAGTCGGAGGCGAAACTGAGCAATGAGGATTTATATAGTGAATTCAAGGCTTAAAAACGTCCAGTAGAACTTGGATTGGAAGATCGGATAGGTAGTTTTTCATCCAATGAAGAAGTGATTTTCCGATTCTCAGTGAAGGCATTTTCGTCAAAAGAGCTGTCAAATGCTTTTGGATTAACAATCTTACAATGGTTCAACTTCGGGGTGAAATTAGCCATTAGTGCAACAGTGCTTTTCTTTGCTACGCTAACCGTATTGGCGGTTATCGAGAAGTTTTCATGTTTCAAAATAAAAGGTCATTCATTAAGCGGCTTCTATCATCGAATTTTTCTATTCGTTTAAAAGGCTTATCGATGCATATATGGAATATAACATCGTTCAAATGTCTGCCGCGGCTTCTCTGGGTGGCTTGCATCCGAGATGTTAAATTTTTCATGATTCTGTCGAATAAATGAGGCTGAATTTGACTGATAGCATGGGTTATGTTGGCTTTGATGGCCACTCTGATTTGTGGCTTATTCGCATAGACCTACGACTTAAGGAAACCCCACAAGAAAAAGCGCAACGGGGTCATTCGTACGATCCCGGTGGGCAGTTCATATCAACTAAACGTGAGATGAATCGCTCGTGCAGAATTTCCCGTGTGGCATGAGCTGTATGGCATGTAGTGCCATTCTGTTGAAATCGCTGGTGTCTATATGATCCAATTCGAGTTGGTAATCATCGACCTATAGCGCTCGCCGTTGACGGTGATGGCCTGGCCAACGTCATTCTCAAAGAAATTTGAACCGATGATGCCGACAGCCCAAAATCCATACCAAACAATGCCTTTTTTCGAGATGCATTGGACGCTCTTGGATCTTTTGTGGACGTACCCATTCATCATAAGGGTTAGTTTTCAACCCACACACATGGTTACCTATAGTCGTCTACTTTCAGCTCCTGCATCAGTTGAGTTTTGTGGGGGTGCAGGACCAAATCACGATGCAAAAGACGCCAAGTTGGGGTCTGCGAAAGGCGGAGTTCTAAAGACTAACGCGCAATCGACTGCCTCGGACAGCGGCGATGTTTTCGGCAAATATTGTGTTTCGTCGAGGTACGTGTATTGGTTCATCGTTAATTGAACCAGTGGACTTAAATATATCTACGACACTGCGAATAGTCCTCTCGGAATGGCGAGACAAGTATCACACTTTAAGACGAGGTTTTGTAGCCCAGTTATACCAAATTGGATGCCCTTGTTCATTTGTCCGGTGCTGAGTGTGACGACCCGGAACTGAAGGTCTAAACTTGCCATTTGCGAAAAATGTAAGACGCACACACAAATTATGAAATTAGGCCCTGGCCCTTAAAGGAGCTGTAGCGCCACCATTTCCCTGGCAATCTAGCTATTGCAGTTTTAATATGAATGCCGTATATAAGCGATCTATGGTCGCAGGTGACACGCTCCTAAATTTAATTTTAGACTGTTAGACTGGAATAAAAAAACTGCTTGATCATAACATTTCATTTATTTAAAATAAGGTTCAATAAGACGAAGATGGCATTTAATAAAGATTTTGACAGCCAAAAATTTAAAAAAAAAAGTAAAACCAAAATATTTAAAATAGATAAGAGTGAACGAATGAAAATTTATTTAATAAAATTTAAAGTTTTCCATGCTGACGAATTTCAGAAATTAGTTTACTCAGTTGTAAAAACGAATATTGGCAGAAAAGAAAATGCATTATAATTTATTCAAAGGGTGGTATGGCTATGTTCAATGTTCTTGCGTTTTGTACAAATGCTGTGGCTACTTTGTTTAAATAATCTTATGCAAAGCAATGCAGTTTAATGCTTTATAGTATTGCGGTGACTGACATTTTAACATATCGTCGCAAGTCATAGACGTGTCTGTTTATATCATTGAAAGCAACATTTAAATTAATTTATGCTACTGAATCCAATTAAGATAGAACAACTTCATAATAGAAATGAATGGTAAACATAGAAATAGAGTGGGGTTTTGATTAGTGTACAACTTTTCAATGTTGTCAGTTTTCTCAAAACTCCGTAAATACTGTCGACAACCAAGTTGTCATGTTGATGTCGAATTTATTTTATAATCACGCAAGAAATAGATTTCAGGAAGTATAATGCTGTTTTCAAAATAATTGAGTTTTCTGGGTTCAGCTTTTGGAGTACATATACAGTGTTAGGCGAAATGATAAGAACATACGTTGCCTTATGTCTCTGTTCTGGTATTGGAGATCAATTTACAATAGAAGTAATGATTATTCTGTAGAACGCCTTGAAATACTTCAAGGCCTTAGAAAGAAAGGGGAGTCCGTAAGAGAAATTGCCAAAATAATTTTTTGCCTCACAAACACTGAAAACAAAAGAAAAACGTGGTCATAAGACAACGAAAAAATTGGATTTAAACAATTTTCGGTGCGCTAAGAAGAATCAGTTTATAACTTTAGTGGAAATCAAAACGGAACTAATTTTTCAGATAGATACTTTCGTGATTCTACGAAGGCTTAGAGTATAATTAAAAAGCGTATCTTCCAAAGAAATATCTTCTTTTATATAAAAATAATATGAAGGATCGAATCAATTTCGTCCAAAGCCATCAACACAAAACAGTTGAGAAGTGGCGCTACATACTTTGGTCAGACGAAACCACAATTAACTTATTTGGGCCAGATACTAAAAACAGTATGTAAGAAGGACGGGTGGAAAAAAAGTTGATACCAGATATTCGTAGTGATAACTAAGGAAAAATACATTGAGATCTTCGAAATAGTTATGTATCCTAACGCTGACGATAACTTGCCGTTGCTTTGACTGTTTCAACAGGACAATGATCCGAAACATACGGCGAATGTAACGAGAAAATGGTTCGGAGAAATGAAGATCCAAGTCTTTGAATAACCAGCATCCTATAGAAAATGTATGGGGATTTGTTAAGAGAGAACTAACTAAGACCACAAAACCAAGAAAGAGATTTGAGCTGCAGCAAAATGTAGAAACGATTTGTTATAACTTCCCAAGCTCACTTTGCGAAAAGCTCGTTGACTCTATGCACCGTAGAAGCAAGGCTGTGTAGAAAAACAAAGGAAGCACAACCAAATATTGATAGTCTTATCTTTCTTCATCGAATTCTATTGATTTATTTATTATTTTTCTTTTTAAGAGAATATTTTAATTTTTTGTATAGTGTACTTATAATTTTGCACAACCAAAATCAGTGAATTTTTGTTGAAGTGAATGTTCGTTTGTTGCAATTCATGTTAAGTTTTTTATTTGTTTAAACAAAAATGTAAAATAAAATATAATTTAATAATTTAAACATCTTCACTCAAGTTTTGTTTTTTTAATCCAAAAGCAAGTTCACCCACTTCGCTGTTCTTATTTTTCTGCACAACACTGTATATGCCAGGATTTGCTTTGCTTCGTTGACCCTCGACAGATACCTTCCATAGGCTGTACATATATAGTAAGAAATTTAATTTAGTCCTTTTATCTAATGGGAGACTTGTTTTTTTTTTAAACTTTAAGCAAGTCATTTATGTACAAAGAAAACTGTTTGAAGAGAAGATTTACAGGTCGGAAGTCACTCATATGGATTATGTTTTTTTTTTTGATTGGGAGCTTTAAACACATGATGCAACGGTGTAGAGACGTTTTCTAAGTAAGTGGGAGAAAGAGGATACATACATTTCATTGTCTTTACCCAAAGTATGAAACTCATCGGGAAGCATTTTTATTGGCTTATTACTAATCCGACTGCATAAGTTGGAAACGAAAAGATTTTTGAATAAAAATCTCATTAATTTTTTAAAATCATGGCATAATTCCTTCCAGGAGACCCTTGCAATGAGCTTTGATACGGTAGTTTCTTTTGAATCGGACTAAAGAGGTTGTTTGATTGCGAGCTTGGTTGTAGGAACCCGAACTCATCTCTTTATTTAATATACCATTCAGAGAGTTTCTTTATTGAAGGCGGCAGCTCTGGAGTACATCGGGGATATGATAGGTTTCCTGCAAAACCACTTATTAGGGATTAACAGTATTTCACACTTTAAAGAAATGAGTTTTATTATTCGATTGTGTAGTCCCCCGTTATTTTCTACAAATTTTCGTCCAACGTTTTACAAGCTTGCGGATTCCGTTTTCGTGAAAACTGCGTGGTTATCCTTCAAAAAATGTCGCAAAGGTGGTTTTCGACAGCTTCGGGGGGACCAATGGCTTAACCATTCAAACCATTCTGAAAGAGCGAAGTCTGAGGAATACGTGTGGTGTTGAATTATTTCAAATTTTATCTCCTTCCGTGTTTGCAGCAATTGTCGTGCGACTTTTGGTCTGGGGTTATCGTGATGGAAGATGCGATAAGCTAAGAGTGTTGCTCACAAAACATATTCGAAGCTCGAAAAAATATACCTCTGGAATTCTACCAAACAGATTACAGTGGTTTAATTCGATGTAAGCGAGCTTTTCCCACGAGTTCTACACCTTAACCTGCTATTTACAAGCTTCTTTTTCGCTGCACGTTTTCATATCATAGATTCCACTTTTCGTCTGAGCAGAGACGCGGTCCACCTTATTTTTTTCCAACATACATTGCCGCACTCACGTATCGAGCTTGGAAGTCAATCTAAGCTTCTTTAAAAGACGAAATGCTGACAAATTATCAATACAAAGCCTCACAGCAATCTCCTTAGTTGAAAACTGCGGGCAATTTTTCCTAAGGTTCGCAAAATGTCGTCATCAAATTCGGAATTTCGTCCAGAATGGGGTTGATAGTCCAAGTTCATATCACCTTTACGAAATCAATCAAACCGCTTTTTGAGGGTCCCAAGAGCAGGAGCACGATCCGAATAAACGCTCCGAATGCTTTTTGTTGCAGTTCCAAAACTCACTACTTTTCGAAACTCGTAAAGCCTTACATGTCGAAAGTGTAAATTTTCGTTTTCCATTTTTGAACTTTATTTCACACCAGATTTGACTAAACTCATCGTGGTCTAGCGACAAAAGGACTTCTGATGCCACGACTTATTCATTTGTATACAAGAAGTACATAAAACAAACAATGGTTGCGTCATTCCGCAATTTTTCAGCCACGTATGAAGACCGGGCACGAACTGTTTCAATGATCCAATATTTTCGCAAGTAGGAATTATCAGACACAACAGTCCAATTGCAGTGGATGCACCGCGACTTCAAATGCGAAGGGGATTTGAATATTTAGCATTTTTCAAGAAACAACATCTCGTTACTCATTGACAAGAGCAAAACTGTTAAGAGAAAGCTTTTGAGGCTGTTCGGAGTCAGGAATAAACTGTAGGTCAGACACTATTTGTGCAAATATTGTAACGCCCAAAAATCGGCCTGGCTCTGCGATTAACTGAGGATTTTGAGTTTGCATTTAGACAGATTTACATAATAATGTTTCAAAATACATCATATATAACACAGCAATCTTGGTAGTTTTTTGAGTCGCTTTCGTTGGTGATCGTAACAAAGCTCATTACGACAAATAAAAGGATCCTTCCAAACAACAACCGTCGTTTTTATTTTCATTTTTTTAATTTCATTTCGGATGGAAGATAATAACACGAAAACATGCTATTCGGCAGAGGAAAAAAAAGTAGCCGAGTGAGAGTTGATTTTCACACGAAGGGTTCCGTCCCTCCAAAGAGTATGCAACTCTATACAACGTTCATTTTTGATATCTCATAACATCGAACATTCATACGTAACCCAGACAAAGCAAAAGCAAGAGCAAAAACTTTTAGAAGGGTAAATTAAAAAAAAATAAGAATTTGAAACGATCACAATATTAAACGATAATTTGTTGCAGACTTACTGTAGCAACAGAAGGATCATAAACATATGCATAAAAAAACTTAACTTCGCATTCCAACAAATTGACATTCGATGTGAATGTCATTTGTTACAAAGCATTCATTTGTATGCGTGCCTTTTAAATATTGGAAAAATTGCAATAAAATTAACTGAACAATTTTTTGTTGAATCTAGCTTTCAAAAATTCTCAGGGATACAATTAAACTGTGGACTACGTGAAATTTCTAACAAGACAATTCACACTGCTAGAAATAAGATCTATAAGTGATTTGAAGGCAACTATTACGTTTTCCAATAGGAACATGACAACTTTGATGTCATGATGAATTTCATCGCAAAATCACCTTGAGTGACGAAGCTTATTTTTGGCTCAATGGGCTCGTCAATAAGCAAAATATGCGTTATCGGTCGGGTGAAAGTTCACATTTGCTTCATGAGTCAGCACTTCATCCACAAGAAATAACTGTTTGGCGCCACAGACCACACAGCACACCTTACAATCGATTTATTGAAGAGTGGGCGTTTTATCTCAAGAAATGGGCCAGTTGATTGGCCGCCTCGTTCGTGCGATTTAGCGCCTCTAGATAATTTTCTTTTTGGCTACGTTAAGTCATTGTTTTCGCGAACAAGCCGACGACTTTGGAAGAGCTCAGAGCCAACACTGAACGCGAAATAGCCGCCGAATCGACCGCTGCAAACGTGCCCGCGTAGGTCATATGAGCGAAGTCGAGTTCCGTTCATTAAGCCGATAATTAAGTTGGTAGTGGTAATAAGGCTCATAACGACAAATAAAATGATCCTTCCAGACAACAACCAACGTTTTTATGTTTGAAATATCTCAAATGGTTTGCGTTTCAGTTAAAAAAACTTGTCAAGTCCTCATTGGAAAACCCTTTAGATAAACAAATGGCTTGTACAGTCTCCATATATTTATTAAGAGTTTAGGTGTAGGATTCAGGATCACGTAATTTCATCGAAAGAAATATTTATTCAAATGTTACAACAAAAGTCCTAAGAAGATTCCCGCGGACTGGTTTGTTGGGTATCTTCAGAAAGCGTGAAGATAAGAACTGTTTTGGGGGCGAACAACTCTCTTTAAAAGAAACAGAAATCGCAAGACAATAGCTCAGAATATTCTACACAAGAAAATAACTAAGATAATATGATTAATAAAAAAAATCCACAGAAGTTTGGTTACTGTTGCTATCCCGCTGCGCACGAAATGAAGGTTACCCCGGTTCAGCGTCGTAGTCGTTAGGTGTTCTGCTTTTTTGTCGTAGCCACTAAAGTTATAATTAAGTGATTGCAAGGAACCTGTTATACGAACCATGATCCGTCTGATGATTGTAAATTCAGGTTCCTTTTTATATTTATGAAATTGGATATGCAAAAGAGCGATACTGATGACCCAATGGCATGAGCACATATGAAAGTGCCAACATGCAGTGTGCTACCTATTCGATTAAAAAGTTTAGAGGTAACAGACCTTGAAGACCTTATGATTATTATCAGACTTTAGTTTTTAAATCGCGGCAGTTCATTCAAATAAAAGGTTGCTCTTGGTTCCTAGTTAGGTGAAGAAATTTAGTTAAAGCATTTCAAAAACTATCCAACGCCTCATTACGCGATGAAAAAGCATATTAGCCATCCTGATATTTTTTTTAACTTTGTCAGTAATCCTTATAGAGAAAAACTTGTTTATTGTATTACAATAAATCTATTTCAATCGCGTTTTTTCTTATATTGATATTACGGAAACTTCGCTTAATAAGCTAAAGTGGACAGGAAGAGTAGGTAAACCCATCTAAAAAAAAGCTCGTACTGTTCACAAGAAAATAAAAATATCTCAAATAAGCCAACCAAAAATGAAGAATAAGGAACTAAGTTTCACTAGTCAAGCCGAATACCTATTAGACAGCAAACTAAGCCGGAAACCAAACATACAAGACTGTATTAGGAAGGCAGCGGTTGCTATATATACATGCAAGAGGGTCCTCAGCCCCAAATCGGGACTGAAACCGAGAATGACGAACTGGATGTAAACTGCAGTTGTCAGACCAATCCTAACATATGGTATCCTCGTATGGTGGCCAGCAATGAATATAAAAGAAAATCTGAGAAAGATAGGCAGAATCCAAGGATAGGCGTGTTTATGCATCACCATGGAAATTTTGCTAAAACTGACTGAGTGTAACCACTGGAGCAGAACGCATAGCTCAGGTCATACGGAAATAATAAAGAACGCGAGAATTCCGAGACATATAGACTATATCACACCTATCCTAGACTTCGAATTGGGATACAAAATACTGATCCGAGATAGGGATGACTGGTCGAAAGATATAGTCAGAAAATCTGACGAACGAAGGCACCGGACTCGGAGTATCTGCGATCTCGCCGGAGATCTCCTTCTCTCTGTCCCTTCGATTGCCTAACCACTGCAGTGTATTCCAGGCAGAAGTTAAAGCTATCCAAGGGGCTGCCCGCTTACTGTCAATGAATCCGATAGACGGGTTATCTATCGTCATATACATAGACAGCCAGGCGGCCATTAAGGCTCTGGACACACCATCAATTAAGTCCAAGATGGTAAAACTTTGCCGCCTATCTCTCAAGGAGAGGTAAGCGATAACACAATGGATCCAAACAGGATCTAAGCGAGTTACAACTGTTTCAGATGTGACAATCACACCTACCTACCTACATACCTTCTTATATTGATAATGGTGAAAGAAGTTCGATACGAAATGCCTGCAGGTGGTGCAAATGCCACGGAGAGGTGAGAGTAGTTTGTCTATTGGTTCTATTTGCCCATTTCAATTTGAAATGTGGGTTAAGTTACTTGTGCAAGCGAGGACTGCTTTACGCCGCTTGAGCCCGCCACACCCGTAGATGGCTGTTGTTCCTGTGCTTGGTTTAATAAAGGGACGCTACAAAAGTAGAGCGACAGGGACAACAAACGATGCCATATTTCTTGCCTCTCTTTTGACATTTCTCTTCAGTAAGGTTTGCCATTTCATGATGAAAAGAAATACGAGCCAACAACGAGTCGAAATTATTAAAATTTACTACCGAAATTCGGAGTCAGTGGCCTCAACGTTAAGAGCGCTACGTCCAATGAGGCTCATTTCTGGCTGAATGGCTCCGTCAATAAACAAAATATGCGGTTTTGGTCAGGCAGCAACCCATACGTGCTCCATGAGTCATCATTGCATCCCGAAAAAATTACGGTTGGGTGTGGTTTATGGGCTTGCGCCGGCGGCGTCATTGGGCCGTACTTCTTCCGTGACGATCAAGACCAGCACGTTACTGTGAATGGGGATCGCTATTGTTCAATAATAATCGAATATTTTTAGCTCCAATTGGATGATATGGACTTGGAGGACATGTGGTTCCAACAGAATGGCGCCACAAGCCACACAGCGAATGTATCAATCAAATTATTGGAAACCAAGTTTGGAGAACGTGTTATCTCACGAAATGGTCCAGTCGCTTGGCCGCCTCGGTCGTGCGATTTGAAGCCGTTAGACTATTTCCTGTGGGGCTACGTCAAGTCTATTGTCTATGCCAACAAGCCAGCGATGATTGATGAACTTCGTACGAATATCGAACGTGAAATTGCAGCAGTATCGGCCGATTTATGCTTGAAAACCGTCGAAAATTGGGTTCAGCGGCTGGACTTCTGCAAGCGTTCCCGTGGTGGCCATGCAAAAGAAATCGAGTTCCATACATAATGGCATCGAACGTACTTTCACAGGAATAAAGAATTTTATTGATACCCAAAACCGTTTTTGTTTTGTAGCGCTCTTATTGAAAAACCCGATATAATGCATTCACGTTCCGCTGAAGTCAAAGCGGGACGTCGAGGGCCGGAATCTCGCTCTCTTACTACCTGAGCTCTTGCACAAGTATGAGTTTAAGGTATTTACTTTAACGACCTAAGCTTTGTCGAAAGCGAGCGACTAATAAACTGCTGAGTGTTCACTAAATAAACACGGCAGGCGATGTTAAAATGAATTCCAAATTTGCTTCCCACGATTACAAGTAACACCCTAATGACCGAAATGAAAGATGTTTCGAATCAACGGAAATAAAAATATCGGCCAGCGCAGAGAGAGAAATTAGAAACGTAGAAGCACTAAGAAAGCTCAAAACAATACAACAGTCGGATTTTACTCACAACCAGGTTCGCGAATAAATGAATAAATGTAAGTCTACAATATCATTTCATGACTTAGACTGCGAAAAACTTTAAACGTGTTTTTCTCGAAACTGTGCTTTTCAAAACTATACGCACGATTTCTCAGGTTCTACTAGACCGATTAATCTGAAATTTTTAGAGAATTTTCTTTATAGACTATATATACTGGAACCTATCCCCATCCCCAAATCTCTATTATTTTTTTTTTAATTCGAAACAGTAAAAAGAAGTGGTACAAAAATTGTTTTTTTTTAACAAGCAGTCGCCATTTTGTGAAAAAAAATCTTTCCAACTTTTCCGTAGTTCCAGACATTGCGATATTATTCAAGATTAAAAAATCTTTTTTTTTTTTTGGTTTCAGATTACTTGGAGGGTTGAAAACGTGGTTATGGTTACGCGTCAATTTTTTGAGACCCCCACTTCATCAACTGCTAATTTTTAAAATTTTCAACTTTTTTATTTTTTGATTTTTTTCTGTATTCTTGTTATGTTAATAAATGTATTAATTGCCTTTTTTTATGACACTTCAAAAATTACATGAAATTGCATGCCTCTAGACTAGAATTCCCCATTAATACTTACGTAGGCTGCTAGGTATATTTCTGGCCTAGGCAACACTAAGTGTTGCCAGGTGAAATCTGACATTTCCATTGGAAAGTTTGATTGATTTTTTAGCATAACATCACTCAGAACGTGTTGTCATTTAATCGTGAATTGTTTTATTTACAGTCTTGAAAAATTCACATCGGCAAAAAATGAAACTAACTCGTAAACACTTTCGTGCGATCATTTTTCACAACTTTCGACGTGGATTATCACGACAAGAGTGCATTGAAGAACTTAAATCTTTATATGGCTATAAAGCACCATCCTATAGCATTTTGAAAAACTGGTTTTATCAATTCAGTCATGGTCGACGCTCGTTCAAAGACGAATTCCGTGAAGGTCGTCCAAAAACGGCCGTTGTGCCAGAGAACATTGATGCCGTACGTGAACTGATAATGCAACATCGTCATGTGACATACCGTGCGATAGCGGCATCACAGGGCATTTCTCTCACCAGCATACATTCGATATTGCATGAACACTTGGCCGTAAAAAAGGTTTGTTCTCGTTGGATCCCTCACAATTTGACAATCGCTCAAAGAAAGGCTCGTGTCGATTGGTGCAAGAAATGTTAAAAAATACGATCGCGGTGCTTCAAAAGACGTTTATAAGATTGTCACAGGTGACGAATCATGCATCTGTGCGTATGAGCCCGAAACAAAACAACAATCGACCGTGTGGGTCTTCGAAGACGAACCAAATCCAACAAAAGTTGTTCGCGGAAGAAGCATTTTTGAAGCAAATGGTCGCCTGTTTCTTGGCCAAAACTGGTCATGTGGTGACTGTTCCGCTTAAGCAACGTAGGACGGTCAATTCTGAGTTGTACACTACAATTTGTTTGCCTGAAGTCTTCGGAGAAATTCGAAATACGAACAAGAGAAGACGAATCATTGTTCACCATGACAATGCGAGCTCTTACACATCGGCTCAAACCAGCGCCTTTTTGACCGGCCAAAACCTCGAATTGATGAGTCATCCGCCGTACAGCCCTGACTTGGCACCCAATGACTTCTTTTTATTACCGCACATCAAGAAAAAAATGCGTGGTCAACGATTTTCGTCGCCAGAACATGCTGTTGAAGCGTTCAAAAACCATTTTTTGGAGGTGTCTCACTCGGAGTGGAAAAAGTGTTTCGACAATTGGTTTGAGCGCATGCAAAAGTATATAAATCTTGCTGGAGAATACTTAGAAAAACAATAAAACCACTTTTAATGATAAATATTCGCATTTTCATTATTGTATATTATTCATTATATCTAGCAGCCTAAGAATAACCCGATAGTTCAGATAACTCTATTATGTTGGTTACTAGAAATAGCTGAGTTATACCATTTTACCATAAGTGGATATTTTACGATATGGCTCTCAAGACGGAGAAGCCCATTCCCTTAAGAAACCCTAAAAGAATCGACTGGGTAAAGTTCAGCCAGGTTGTCAAATCAAAACTACATAAAACTCCCAATCCAAAAATAATCTCTATATGATCTATGAACAGGATCAGCTTCAGAATCTTTAGAGCTCCTAATGAATACCCACTTCCCCGGATGTCGAGACAACATAGCTGAGGTCACCGACTCACTTTGCCCTCAACCGGGTTCTTGGGAAAATATAACATCCCTCATTACTTATGAAAAAATTGCGTGGGCCATTAAAAGCTTCGCTCCTTATAAATCCCCAGGCCTGTGGATTTATAAGGAGCGAAGATTTAGCAATTCCCTGGCTTCTGCCGATCTATAGAAGCTGTATCCTTAACAACCACGTCCCCGATTCGTGGCGGCAAGTTCGAGTAGTCTTCATCCCTAAGATGGGTAGACGAGGGCATGAAAGCGCAAAAGATTTCAGGCCAATTGGTCTGACTTCTTTCATTTTGAAGGTTCTCGAACGAATCCTGGATAACCACATACGGGTCTCAATAGAAGATACATCCCTATCCAAATCTCAACACGCATACCTGAAAGGGAGATCCACAGAATCGGCTCTCCATGAAGTAGTGCAAACAATTGAGAAATCGCTTAAATATAAAGAGTACACACTAGCTACCTTCTTAGACATAGAGGGGGCTTTCAATAACGTTCATACGGAAGCGATACTTGAATCCGTAACCGAACTTGGAATCGAAAACTTTCTCTGTCAATGGATTGTTACCATACTAAGCACTCAGTGCATTCAACCAACGCTAGGTAATAGTCATATAATCAAATTCGCTAGAAGAGGTACACCACAGGGCGGTGTCATTTCTCCTCTTCTCTGGCTTATTGTCATGAACAACATTCTATCAAAACTAGACAGAGATGGGGTAAAGGTAGTATGCTACGCGGATGATATGGTGATCTTGGTATCAGGAAGGGGTTCGGCTGTGATCAGTGAGATCATGGAGGGCGCATTGGGGAAAGTTTGTACCTGGGCTTCGAAATGCGGCCTTGGTATCAACTCAAGCAAAACAGAACTGATGCTCTTCACTACTAAAACCAAGATACCCAGTGTCCCATTCCCCCGTCTGAATGAACAACCGCTTTCTCTGTCTACCAGCGCCAAGTACCTAGGCGTTACCTTAGACCCTAAACTCATCTTGAAGCTAAACGTTGATCAGCGAGTTAAAAAGGCGTGCATAGCTTTTTAAGCCTGCAGTAGAACCTTTCGCAAAAAATGGGGTCCCCGATCAAAGCTGATCCTATGGATGTATACAGCGGTGGTTCGCCCGATACTAACATACGGATCACTAGTATGGTGGTCGGCCCTCATGAAAAAATTCAATGTCATCAAACTTAACAAGGTACAGAGAACTGCATGCATAGGCACCACAGGCGCTCTACGATCGACTCCGTCGGATGCTCTGACGGTAATGCTGCATCTCCTACCTTTAAACCTACACATTAAAAACACTACTGCTCACAGCGCCATTAGGCTCAGAGAGTCTGGATGCTGGACGTCAAAACCCTATGGTTTAGCGCTATACTTGATCTTATACCGAGAGATTTGGTATCTTCACTAACGGACTATAAGGTCCCTAGAATTTATCCATCAAATAACCAGAGCGGAATGGAATAGTGGACAGATATGTAAGGACTTTAACTGGTCAATCTACACTGACGGCTCTAAGATGGGCGGCGGAGTCGGTGCGGGTGTGTTCTCAGAATCTCTGAACGTCTCTAAAGCCTATAGACTGCCCGACAATTCAAGCGTTTTCCAAGCCGAACTATTTGCATTCCAAACCAAATTACATCCAAATATCCTGCCAAGCCAGAAGGTTGCCATATGCATTGATAGTCAAGCAGCCATCTAAGCAATCGCCTCCTTTACTTCACATTCAAAATTAGTACAGGAATGCCGAGCTGAAATAGCGTCATTAGAAGGTCAGCTCATTTCCCTTATATGGGTTCCCGGCCACAGTGCCATCCCAGGTAATGAGAAGGCAGATTCAGCGCTCGCTTGCAGGTGAGGTTTTCATCTCACTACAAGCAGTTAAGGCTAATATATCCTCATACTTTCTTGAAGTAGCAAATCTAAGAAGGATCAGACTTACGAACTGTGCAACATCAAGGAAAATATGGCCGGAATACAAACAATCAAAAACAAAAGATCTCCTTCGGCGAGCCCGACATGATATTGCTAGATTAGTGGCGGTCTGCACATGACACTGGCCGATTGGAGATCATGCCATTAAGCTAGGTATCAAAAACACAGCTGAGAGGGAGACCCTAACACACTTCTTTTGCGACTGTCCGGCTCTTACTAGAGCCAGACAACGGGCGCTTGGTAGACCCTTCTTCAGCTCAATTAATGAGATTTCTGCTAAGGATATTAAGGAACTAATGTCCTTTTTAAATACCTCGGGCTGGATTAAGATATAACTCAAATACACCAAAATAACATCATAAATAAGGTAACATCTGTGGTATTAAAACGGCACATAGTGCTAATTAGGTTCTCACTGAACCACCACTTTTACCTACCTACCTACACCATTTTATACTTTGGAACTTGATATATTTAATTTTATTTTACACATGTTAGTTTATTAAGAATGTCGAGAAAATATCTTCTTAATCTAGCCATCTAGGGAGATAGTATTGGAAATAGTCCAGAGCTTAGTTTACAAACATGTTCTCAAACTGATCCTGACCGTTGACAAATCCTTCGGATTCAATGAATCACGGCGAAAAAATCAAAATGAAGCCTAACAATGTTAAGATAATATTTCTATTTGAAATGATAATATTTCTTTTGAAACCGTGTTAAAAAGATTAACAAATCATTTCGTAAATTGGCAACTGAGCGAAAGAAATCCTTACACTCTTTGAAAATGCTGAGGAGGAAAAAGCAATCGAAAATATTTAAAAATTGTTACAAAAAATTTGCCAAGCTAACAAATAGTTTAATCAACACTTAAAGAACGGCACAAATTGATTTTAACATTTCTTACTATAAAATTTGAAAAGATATCGAAAATATGATTCCAACCAAGTATCACGAGTTTTCCAAGATCAATGTTATTAATTTTTTCCATTAATTTATAATTCACACAAATCCACATTTCTAAACTCTTGCGTAAAATTTCATTTTCATGCCGAGTTTAAGGCACATAAAAATATTCCATTGCTAATATAATTTAGCGCATTGGTTCCACCTTTTTAGTATCACAATTCTTAACTTAGACACAGTTCGGCTTAGAAAATCTTATGTAAGAATTCACAGAAACAAATTCAACAAATCACATGACATAATTCAGAAAAAAGACATTTCATTTGATTTTCCAGCAAGTACCACTTCCATTCCTCACTCAATCACATTTCATTGTTTATTTACCTTTGCTTAATGATAGCAATATCACTTGTATAATTAAAATGCAATTCACAAACATTTTTTTTTCGATCGCGAAATATCGGTTCTAACTTCGGAAGACACCTTCAGTTAAAAAAAACACGAATCTCAACTAAACGACATTCAGAAACAAAAACCAAGTGAACTGATAATTCCGGGGATCCGCTCGCCGCACGTTCTGAGTTTCGGTAGAAGACTGGCTAACTCAGAATTCGTAATCAATGTAAAAGCCTCTAGGCTGTTCGAAAAGATATGACTTCGATATATTTTTGCGTTGAGAACCTTACGAACGAACAAGTCGGTTGATAAGACCGAAGAAAGGTTTATTTGGGTTTTTTTATATAAAGGAAAAAATTATTTAACACATGCTAATTACTTGCAAAATAAATATGTAAATTAACGAAAACAAAATCCCAGAGACTGAGAACGCTTTGAGTATTCGCACGTAAATGTCATATGAACGCTGAGGTGCAGGCTAGTTATAATAATTTTGAAGAAACGTGACTGAGACTTGAAGAAATGTTAAAAAAAAAATCTGTAGTATTTGTTTTTTAAATGAAGCTTTAATATGTGGAGACAGATTCAATCATTAAATAAAATCTTTTTATTTTTCGGAAAATTTATAAACAGCGTAGTAATTTGAAGAATTCTTTTCGACATAATTCTTTCGAAAAATGTTTTGAACCCGAGAATAATAAAACTTTTAAGACTTAATTTTATTTTATTTTCGAAACTTTAATACTCCATAAATTTGTAATCGTAATCGTGGGATTGTTTATTCAAGACGGTATTTGTGGTAAGTGCGCAGGGGTGCTCATCCTGAGTCGCTGAGTTAATTTGAAAAGGTACAGCTGGAATTTTTTCATGACCACATCACTCGCTAGTCATTGGCAGGCCTCAAAAATGTTCAAATGCCATGATAAAATGAAGAAGGTGTATGCCATGAACACTTTGTTAAGCTTAGCACAAAACTTAAGAGGTTTGGAAAGTGGACCATAGGAAAACGCGTTTAGAGAAAAATCAGACCTGGGATTACAGGGTAGCAAAAAGTTTTGTGAATCAATTGCAAAAACCAGAGAAGCTTTCATATGTTGGAAACTAATCTCTAAAGAGTTAATTGTTTAAAATAGAAGCTATTAAAGAAGCTCTGGAAGTGCTCGACATCCCATTGGTTATGCAAAGTATATGAGTACATGTAGTGGAAAGGACCATAGCAAAGAAAAGTAATTTTTTTTTGTATAATTGGCTCGCTCTTCATGAGGATATAAATACTCTTAATAAAGTGGTTTGAGAAAGTCAGATTTTTTTGGTTTCATCTCACTACCTTAAGCGGAGTCCGAAGCGGACGGAGGATTTTTATATCAACCTTTTAGCTTTCACCTAATTTGCAGGATTTTATTCGACATAAGTTTGATATCTAGTATGCACTTTGATAGTTTGGAAGATTTAGCTGAATACCCCACTGTCAGTGTTTTGCTTTCACAGCAGAGCCATCTACATACAATCTATACACACACTATTTTGACGATTTGTTCCCATGGTTCCGTTCATCTCTACGCTGATGACGTGTAGATTTACCTGGCGTGCCGATTGGATTAGTTTAGGATCTTATTCACCGCATGAACGACGATCTATCAGAAATATCAAAGTGGTCTGTGAAAAATGGTCTTACACTTAACTCTGCCAAAACTCTGTCCATCATGATTTCAAGACACGAGTATGATATGGAAAGTCTACCTCATAACTTCTTGGCAGATGTAAAAGTTAATTATGTGGTCATTAATGAACAACAAAATTAACATGAAATGGAAAGACAATATAGTTTCAACAAATAATTTTGGGAGAAATTCATAATTTTGTTAATATTTCATAGCAAAACCTTTGTTTTAAATCACTTCAGCGTAAATTCGGACATGGACTCTAAAAAATTGTTTATTATATAATGTGGAATATGTTTCCAAGCCAATATAATTTGTTTAAAAACATCATCCATGGTTTTGCAATTAATGCTTGAAATTCGGCGATCCACAGTCGATACGGTTTTTTTAAAACCTCGTCTTTACCGTATTGAGGGGCCGATTGATCCTCAGCGTGTTCAAGCATTGTATTTTCACATCCAAAGTTGGACACATAATATGTTCATTGCACTTTGAATGTGAGTGACGAAGAATGAGTAAATGGTTTTTTAAAGTAGTTCCCCATAACGTTTCAGTATTAACTTCGAACGATTTTTTATGGGAATGAAATTCCATCTGACGCGTTTATGAGTAATGTCACTACCGTATTTGCTTCATCAGAATCTATTTGAATATCTCTAATGTCGACAAACTAGTTTCCATGTAAAAGAAAACAAAACCCAATTATGATACACACTTCTCTTTCGCAGCACATCAATAATAAATAACAAAATTAGCATGAAATGGAATGACAGTATAGTTTCAACAAATAATTTTAAAGAGACATTCGGTGATAGTTAAATATATCACTGGTGTTGGAGATCTTCGTCGTCAGACTACAACATTACTTTCAATTAGTTGTTTTCAGCTGCTGTATCCGTGCTACTCCTCTTGTTGAGCCTACAAAAAATATCACGATTAGAATTTAGATCAGGGGTTCAGGATCATGATCAAGCCCGAATCAGATATCCCCTTAACATGGGCATCCAATCAGTCCCTGATTTGAGTTTAGTACTATGTACCTTGATACGGTTGTCTGATCAGTTCCGGATTCAATTCTGACGTCTGATGAGAAGCTGATGACAGTACAGTACCGAATGCTTTGATATGATCATCTGATCAGTCCCTTATCACAATTCATTATTGAACAATTTTTTAAGGTTCGAATACGTCATTCATTGTAATATGACGAATAATAATTATTGTTATAATTATATTTTAATTTTTATGTATTATAATTAATATAATAATCATATTTTAAGTTATTAAAATAACTGCAATAGTCAATTAACTCTATTTAAATTTTTTTCTCAATGCATTTATTGAAAATAAAAATGTTTTAATGTTCAGTAAATTTCTTAGAACTTTGTATGAATGTAATGTTTGCATGAATTGTAAAAAATATTTAGCAGTTAAACAGACTTAAATAAGAAAATGTGGGAACTTCTTTAAGTGACCTTGAAAAATTTACTTAAAAATTTTAGTTGCTATCAGTCTTTTCTTCTTTATTTGTCGGGCCATTCAATGTTCGTAATTTAAACACTTCGAAAATTTTCTTATCTGGCAATTTAAATTTACTTTTCTCCCACTTTTCACAACTTTTCAGCAATTTTTATTTCACTACACTGAAACACTTTGAATTTTTCACTCACAGCTGTAGAACTGACTGGAGAAAAAGTTGTTTTAAAATATACCCCGTTCGTTTCATGTCTTCTTGGTATAAAAAACTCTATTCCCATTGATACTTAAATGTTGACATGTTACAGACATCATGCGGGAGGATGTGTAAGGCCATGGAGTAATCTTTTAAGATAAAGAGTTTTTTTGACGCTCTTGGAACAGTTATAAACAATGCGAAAACTTGGAGCACGTCAAAATAAACATTATGATAAATTATCATACTGTCTTTTTTCAAATATATTTTTAACTATCTTCATTTGCCAATAAAGCCAAGATAAAATAATAGTATGTATTTTATCAATTCACGACTAATTATTGTGTAAAAACGAAATTAGTATAAGAGCTTTGTAAATGCTTATGAGCTGATGGTCACCAAAATAATCCTATTTTCATCCCTAAATCCCATAATTTTCTGGTCAGAATCTGAATAGAAAACCTGATCCCCAGTAGATCTGATAAACTGATCCATTCCTGGAAACAATTTGTGATCAGGATAGGATCCATTGAACGGATCCGCTCTGGATCATATGAGATGTGACGAATCCGTAACCCTCCCTGATCATACTTCAGGCAATCCAGATCCAAATCGGGTCCTTACCTGAAGATTTTTCTAATCGGGATGTCGACAGGCTTTTTGGCCGCGGATCATTTTCTCAATGTGGCCACGCGAACGGCCACATTTTATAATAAAATTGTTTTTAGTACTCAATATGCTAAAAAGTGTTACCAAATATTTAATTGAAAATCCCTTTAACCTTTGAAATTCTGTCAAACGATTTGGCATTGAGAGACAAAGTTTTCCTGAAACATCGGAGGATATTTCTTCCCATTCCGCAATTGGTAAAACCTTACTATTTATGTCATGATTCCGAAGACGTTTCTCAAGATGGTCCCATCAGTGCTCAATAGGATTGACGTTAGGGCTTTGTGGCTGTGTTACAAACATGTGAGGTGTGTTATAAGTGATCAGCATCTTCGTGTTTAGCGCGGTATGCTTAGGATCGTTGTCTTGTTGGCCAATGGCCAACTTTTCAGCACTAGGTCGAATGTTTTCCCTGAACTCTTTTCTTCACAGTGGTCACTTTAAAGGACGACTTGTTTTCGAATCTGTTTTTGCTAGTGGCGTCATACGTTGTTGATTTTCAGTATTTAAATATAAAGTCAGGTTTATCGCAGTTAACAAAACCTTACTTTAACATTCAAGAATGCCATATCGTTTGGAAAAAGTTAGGCAGAAAGTCACGATTGTAACAAGTTGATTGCTGTGAGAAGTTTTTTTTTGTTATTGGTAAGTTATTGATTTTTGTGGTTTAAATTGTAACGTATAACACTTAATTCACATTTATCTATAGTGAACACTAAAAGTCAGTTTATTACATTGATTGGTTTCTGCTAATAAACAACAATTGCAGTGTGGTTACCAGCGAGAACTAACAAGTTTTCATGTTAATTTTTATGTTGCATTTATTTTACATTATGGCTTAGATAACGTCGTATGGTTCGGAAATTGAAAATGCCTTACTGATCGACGAGATACCATCGAATGGCGACAGTTTTGTTTCGACATCGTTATAACTCTCAATACCTATAACCAGACTAAAGTCTACAAAATGACAAGCTGGGGGGCAGTTATGCTATTGATCGTTAGTCAAAAAAGTGGTGGCATCGCATTCTTTTCCACTACTGGAATGTACCTCAAGTACCATCATCAATTCGGCATGCAAAAGCAAATCATCAACTAGTAAGGGGAACTAAAAGACGATGCAGCAGATACAGCACCTAAGCGGTACCTGTGAGACTTATGCGGTATTTTGAACATATTGTTTGGATGTTTTTCCCTATTGAACATTTAATAATCCAAAAAATTACCTTCGAAGTGATTCCCTTAAATATTTAATTGTTTTTTTTTTGTATTGGTTTTTATTTTTTCATATATAAATAGCCCACAACTTTGAGCTGCAATGTAAAAACAATTTCTAATATATCCCTAAAAAAGTTGTGCCGCAAAGAGTAAAAATATTAAGGTAAACTGTCTTTTATATGATCTCCTGAACTAAATTGCCAACACCAGCGGATGACATACACCTCCAGTAGTTTTGATCGTATTCTTGGGATTGTGTCCTTCTCCTTTCTTTCTCCAAATTTTAAGGCGCCCAACTAGCCAAATATATTAAGTTTGAAATATCTGAGAATATTCCAAAATTCGATCGATTTGGTTTTGCACTTGTAAGCAAAAGACATTTAGTTTTGTTGACGGGGCGAACGTATGGCGTTTTGTGAGCTGTGCAACATTCGATGAAGCGATCTTCTGACAGTCCACTCAGAAACCTATCTCTCAATGCTACCTTCAATGCACTTTTTTAAATGTTCGTCATATTTTCCTCTTATCGCATTCATTGAGCTTACAAGGACCTTCATACATTTTCATGAATGTCTATAATTATTTCTTTCACTTGAATTGTTAACTCTTTCCTGCACATTTTTGTTATAAATTTTGCTCAATTAAATTTTACTGTATTTTTGAAAAATGAAGCCAAAAACAAAACTAAAACAATATTGGTTTCGTTTTTAGGCTGCTTGACATATTTTTAACATTTTATAAAATTAATGGTTAATTTCTGATCAATTTTGCTGGAAAATTGACAAAAAAAATGTTGATTCAAACAAAATGTGAGTTTTTGATTTAATTGCTTCAATTTTTTTGTTTTTTAAATTTTAATAGAGAATTTTTCACCGCAAATAGTACCCAACAAGCAACATAAAACCACCTAGGGCCTTCTAATAACCTCAGTCATCTAAGCCTATAGAATTTTGATTGCGCCGATCATAAAAATTTATTAAAAGTTATTTATTTTATTTTTTTATTTATTATTACACATATAATTAATTTTAATAAATTACAAAAACTTCATTTATGCAAGTTAAAGTGTTAAAGAAAATGAATATGGAAATAAAAAGAAAATATAAATTATTTCTCGAAATATAATAATTTATCTCTCGACAATGTTTTAAAACAAAGAACTCTCGACCATGTACCCGAAAGTTACCCCCATGGATTGTGCTTCGCAGTCTACGTATGCTTATGGAAAGTGACTTATATTACATGACAGCATAAACAAGAAACTTATTTTCTATGTAACGACAAGTTTATCTCGGTGAGTTCATGAAATAACATCCCATTATGGATTTATTGTGGCCCGAAACGTTTTAACTTACAAATATAGTATCTCACGACATTATTAAAAGCTACATTGAGTCTTCGTTTTGTATCTGCACTGACTACACAACATAAGACATAAGACATAATCGGTATTATAAAGGCTTTGGCTAGTTGCAATTTTATTGGTTGTGGGGTAAATGTTTTTCGACAATGAAAGACTGCACAGGGAAGCATATATTTTGGCAACAACAGTTCGAGCATGGTTGTCCAACCTAAGTGTGGAGTCAAACCAAATTCCTAAGTTCTAAGCGGTCTCAACATATTCGCCTGTCATCACCTAAGTACAAAATTAGAAAATAATATTTTTCTAATTGCTCTATAGACCACAATGCATTTGGATTTTTTTTATTGCTTTCGGGCCACAGTTTGATATTTTCAAGATCCCTATTTAGTCTCCACACCCCATTCTTGACCATTCCAAGCTTGAAAATCATCAGCATAAAATTGCTTTGACGATATTTTTAAACATTTGGTAGATCATTTATGAACATTATAAACAAAAGCGGGCCTTAAATGGATCCTTGTGGTACACCGGATTTAAGATCTAGAAAGCGCAACACATCTATTCCTGCAACAATTGCCTGGAACCTTCCAGTGAGGTAAGTAAATATTAAGTTAGCGGAGTATAAGAAAAAATAATAATATTTTAAGTTTATGTATCATTATTGCGTGATCGACTGTATCAAACGCCTTCGAAAAATCTAGGAGACAAAAGAACGTTACTTAGTCGTGATCCATAGAGTTTCGAAAGTCATCCGAGACTTTTAAAAGAGCTGATTTGCAACCGTGCGTCGCTCTTAATCCTGACTGATAGTCACACAAAAGCTTCTTCGCATTTAGAAAATGTGAAGCACCTTGGAACGAAGTCCAGGTTGTTTTTCACAATCGGACGGCAATGTCAAATGGAAAAATGTGAAAACAGCGTACCAAAATGTGAAATCAAACATGCATGCAACCAAATTAGGTCAAGCCGACAATGAATGAATTACAGAATCTCAGCTTGTTTCACAAACTCCAACCTCAACTCCTTGACAACTTGAGGAAAACTCAATTTTGATTTTAACTGCGGAGCTAAAAATACAAATTTATTTTTTTTCATCAAGATACGTGTAAGCGGTTCAATTAAAATATTGGCGGTTGAAGTTATTTTTTTCAACTGCGTCTATCGAAATTTTGGTTAAAATTTTCAAAATTTACGCTTTTAAGTCAATCGTGTAAATGGGGGGAACAATAAATTTACGCTTCTTTCAAGATCGGATCAATCGGACGTTAAACAAGATTGATGCAAGATTTATGATTTTTCGTCAATCCTGCGCCTAGTATAAGGCTTCCTCAGAACTTCAAAATTATTATGCATACTCTTTTAATATTTTTAATCTATTGAAGAAATCGGTAAGATTTGAAAGATTGTGTTACTGCATCGCCATTTGATCCATTTTTTGGAAGAATCTTTCTGTCAAAATGAAAGTTGGACCTGACTACAATTATCAATGTGTGTTCTATTTTTAGGCTGTCATGAAATATCATGTGGAACTAACAAACAACAGAACCTGTTTGTACTATGCATCGAATCGAATGTAACAAATTTGGATTCGAAATATTAAATTATTCTCAAGATATGCGGAATGAAAAAATTCTCACGAGCGTGAAGACGTATGTACTTAAAAGTACAAACAAACACAATTTTTTCTAAGAACCATGGAATCCAATTTTGTGGTTTTCGAATCGTAGAGAAGCGATATGGTCCCGAAAATTAAATACACAAAAAAAATTGCGTTTTCAATAAAATGGATTTAGAATTATGAATTTTTCGTGTCATGTTATTTCAAACCCGGTAAAGTATGACTGAGTTGGAGTAAGCTGATGAGACTTTAACGTCATTCACAGTTAATTTTCTCTCATAAATTTAAATATTTATTTCAATATGTATGATGGATTGGTTGAGATGTTACTTCAAGCTGCTAACAGAATGAGTACGAGTATTAGTTCAAAAATTGCAAAATAGTTCGGAGAATGTTTACAGTAAAAAATGTTGTGTAAATTTCATTCTGGTTTGCTTTTATTCTCAAGTTTTTTTTAACTATGATTACTCAATTCCAATGGTCACTGAAAGTCTTCTGAATAATTTTAAAATATAAGTGCTTGGTGTTAAATACGTCCGTACTCACTATCAGCATGGCTGTATTCTTAGATACTCGGGGATCTACTTCCAGTAGATGGGTTATGTTATTCGGATTATTCAGTAGAAATACGGATATTATATTTGAAACCTTAACACTCGAAGCTAGTTACCTATACTTGATCAATTCAGGCACTTAGTAACCACTGTATGTGCAATCCAAACACAGATGCTATACAGATTTATTTGACGGATGTCTCACGCAACCAAGAGAACGTTTTGAAAGGGGCCGTTTACATGTAGAAATTCCGGGATTGATGAAAAATAGCTTGTATTTAATTTGATTGAATTTATACTATATTTGATATGAACACGAAGGGAAAAATTAAAGGAAGTCAAGGGAAAGGATATATACGACTCGAGTCCAAGGCGGCGCGACTCAGTTCGGCTGTTAGCCGTTGTGTTGGGACCAAGGGGAACCATCTTCCCAAATACATACCCCATAATTCTAGTCTACCCAATTTAACAGCTTTCTAGGATATTGCATACAGCGCTGCCAACTCATCTGTTTCCAGGTCGCAAAAGTTGGAAAACTAATTGCATCGTAGGGAGTCCTAACATATACAGTTCATTACAGACCGACGTAGCAATTAAAATAAGAACGGCAAAACGAGCTTGCTATAAAACCTTATTTTAGGAAGAGAATTGTGGCATTAAATTCGATAGTTACATACGGTTATGTATAGTTGGGAAAGTAAAAATTAAACATTCCTATCAATATTGTCTTAATCTGACAGTTAAAGTAGTCCCTGCTCAATTCGACCGCGTTTCATTTTTCACCAGTTAATTCCAGTGAGTCTTAATTAGACTTCAGTAGCGAAGCCACAAATCTTAGATATGACGAAATTCATCCAACATTTTTTAAACTCCTGCTTCTATATATTCTATATATTACATTACTTTTTTCCTCGCCAGAGAAACTTATCTGTGAAGTTTTCTCTATCCCCGAAAATTTGAATGCTAATGCGTTGGAATATACTGGTCGTTAATGAAATCAAAACGGTTCTAGTTCTATTCGACTTCTCGAAAACATTCCACATCGCACAAAACTTAGGAAAGAATTGAAGTTATCGCTGCTCTCAACAAAACTTTTACTCTCTGACTAGCAAGAGAGAAAGAAACAAGAGAGTTTAAGCAGGTCAACAGTATTCATGCTCCCTACTCTCAAGCCATTTTCCATTCAAGCCATTCAAGATTTTCTTGTACTATGTGAACGTGCTACACAAGATTTTTAAATGCAGTTCAATCCACTTGTCCGCCTACATATATTGATTAAACTTAGCTTTCCTTGGAATCTGTAACGAAGCTAGTCGACTAAATCGTCTATGCTAAGGCATAGTTGGTTGGTTGGTTGGTTAGGGTCAGCTTTGTGAGCTCCTCACTTAGACCTCTAGTTGGGCCCGTTGTGTCCCCCTATTTCCTGTTTGGAGGAGATTTTGGTTAAAGTGGGAGAGTTGTAGTGGAAGATTAATAATGGATTGTCTTGATTTGACTGATCGAGAAATCTATTTGTTCGTTTTGAGAAATCCATGTTCTTATTTTAGCCAATTTTTCAAGTCTAGAGCTCTTTTATATACTTCCCCACTAGATGAAATGCAAATAAAAACAACAAACGAACTCCAGCACTCTCCCATTCAAAGTAATATTTTTGGTTAGTGAATAATGAATCATGAATTATAAACATTACGCTAAAGAAAAAAGTTAATGCATTAACGATGACAGCGAAAAAAAATCATTACAACATCGAAGTCATAAAAATAAATTAATTGGTTCTCTAATCGATACTTAAATGTTATAAGTGCATGAACAATATTACAACCTTCCAAACAGAGCGAAAAAAAATTAATAAACGTGTAGAAAGAACGAGTACTTTTAAGAGACGGTAATGTGATTTGTCGCCGATTCGCCGGGTTCATTACATATGAAGATCTGCATGTTATCTCAAGTTCGCTAAGAGCTAAGAAATCTGTGGGAACCGACCGAATATCAGATTCTAAGATAACTCATTATAAAAATTAGTAAAACGACCTTGTTTAATAATTTTCCGAATGATCCACACTATCCGGTACATTGGAAGGCAGCGGTGGTGAAAATTAGTACAAAAATGTAGCCAGAATTGCCTCCCACACGAAGTTCCACGCCTTCTAATAATATATAGTACTATAAGTATTTAATTTTCTATTTCTCATAGTATCACACATACATACATACAAATGTACGAGTAAGCCAGGCAAAGTAAAAGCTCGATATCGGTTTGATTGTTATTCCAATAAAAACATGAACTTCCTGTTGGGAAAATGAAAATTATTTTATGCAGACTTACTGTAGAAATGTGAATCCATGATTCTGTGTTTTTCTAATAAATAATTGAAGATAGGTGTATCATGTGATTCTGGATGTATTATTCCTTGTCACGCGCTGTCGCCTAAACGGCTTGATGGATTTCAGCTTGAGAGGTGTCATTAGGTTCATCTAAACTTTCAGAGACACAGTTAAATGGCGGATTATGTGTCTTAAACAATTTTTTGTTCTCAAAACCTATCGATGGTATCAAAATCATTCAATTAAATGAATGGAACTTATACATTTATGTACGTGTCATTTTAAATGAAAGATGCTAAAAAAGCAACAAAATATTGAACGTTACAACGAAAATATTATTAATTTGTGGAAAAACTGACAAAAATATTGAAATATTAATAATAAATTCGAAAGTTATTATTGTCGGCCCAGTGTATATGCTAGACAAAGTTTATCATCCTGAATTGAATTATTTTTTCATCTTATGAAAAAAGACAAAAGGTCAAACAAATGTCGCAGAAACGCTAATAAAATTCTATGAAACATTCTAGAAGACCCAGGGGATACGTTGCGCGTTCAAGAGGTGAATTGATATTATTAAATTATATATAATAATATTATATATATGTAAGTAAGATGACAGTTTGTTATTAATTACCTGAGCTCTGAATAAATCTTTATATGAACCATGATCGTTCATTCAAGGCTGTTTACCTTGGCTTCCAAATATTTGCAAAACATCAAGCGTATGTAGCTCTTAGTTGGGTTGACTATCAGTAACAGTGATCCTAAAAAAATTATCAATTTGGCCATATGATAAAAAAGTGTTGAACGAGCTTCAACGTTTACAATAATTAATGATTAGCAAAAGGAAACTTTCAGAATATTGATTTTTGTTTAAATATAAATCTTAAAACATTTCCACCAAATTTAAATAAGGAAGAAAACCTTACTTAACTTTGGTGGAAATTAACATGTATTCCTACACTTAAATGATAAATTTATAAACCATTAAAACTAAAAACATTAAAATAAAAATATCATATTATTGAAAAAAAAACAAAAAACCCGACTGTTTAAACTGAAAATTGTGAAGTTGAAAATTCAAGCTTATTTAATAAATGAATTGAAAAGATAGAAACAAGTTGTAATAAATTCAAATGAACATGGCTCACAGTGTTCACAAACGCAGTCGGAGGCATTAAGGTCCATCCGATTCGGCAAGTCGTCGCGTCAAAGCTGGTAAAGGACAGCCAATGGAACAAAAATAATGCCCTAGTGTTTGCCTGGATGACTAGGAGAAGCTCTTTGAAGCTATATGGTTTAATAGACTCTTTGGCAAGTAAGAGGTACATGGCATAAGCCTCATTAGTTGACAATTTATTGAGATGGGGTAGGGAGTGGTCTATTCTCCAATCATATTTACTTTTTCAACGAGTGTAGTTGAATAAAACGAGGAACAATTTTCCGCTATGAAAATGGAGAACCTTATTTGCAGGATGTTTTTCTTATTTAGTAATAAAAACCCAGAAAAGACTTTTTAGGGTTCCCTATACAAAGGGCGACAACGGAACCCGATAACCAAAGCTCTACTGTCCATCGGTCCGATTGATTCAGTGCTGTATCTATTGAGCTGTAGTGGTTTAACAGTTGCAATTTTCACAGAGTGTGAAAAACTACGGCCGAGACAACAATTAAATAAAAATTGATATAAAATAAAAAATAAAGAAAGGTTTCTAAAGAAAAATTGCCTTTTAAATTTTGTGTTGCATATTGAACGGTGGTTCGAAACCCTCCGTTTGCGTGTCCGACACGCACGTGGCGTATTTGTATGTACAGTGGCTCCGCCGCCTAATCGGTTACTGAAAAGAAAAATTTTATATCAACAGAAAAAAATATGAAAAATTTAAAAACCAAGGTAATATGGATATTTCTACACTCACGCCAAATCGAACAGCTCTTTGTTTACCGACTTTTCTATGCAAGTAACTCGAATTTTCCGTCTGAAATGGGATTGCAGTGTTTTGGCTAGATTCAAATCCTTTTTTCGTAAGTTGCGATCGAAAACGGAACAAAATGGCATCAAGGGGACAACAAACATCGCTTGAAGCTCGGTCGCATCATGAAAATGGGAAATCTGTACAGGAAATTGGTAAAATTATTCAGGGAAGTTGCTCAAAGTCACACGATATAATTTCGCGATTTAAATATGAAAATAGATTGCATAATGTGAGCAGAAAAGGACAAGGAAAAATATTGGATAATGACGAAGAAAAGTAGATATAGATAGATAGATATTTATATTTTCGTATTGAAGATTACATGACTTTCCATACGTTTTTTTATTTTTTTTTTAAAAACATGTAAGAAAATGGAAAAATGAGCAAGAATCTGAAGGAAAACTACGAGAAAAAACCTTCATGTAAGAGTATTTGAGCATCAGTTTTAAGAGTTTGAAACAATGCTTTTTTACGCTAAAAAAGATGCATTTTTTCAGCGTTTAGTTTTATTTTCCACAGTCTGAAGGCATTCTTCAAAATTTGTCTCAATATTGATACTGAATTGGTGCTATAAAAAAACTGCTGTATCATCAACTTTCACAGTTTGGAAGATGCGGAAAGTCCGACGTGAAGACATTGTACAAAACAGGACTTATAACTGAACCTTGGGGATCCAACTCTGATCCTGATTGGAGCTATAAAGTTGGAATCTTTCCCAACTTCACTCCTCTCGCTTTACGAAACGTTGTCCAACCTTCCAAACGGTCCCCGTTCCTTTCAAAACCACCTGTTAACGGTCCTGATCCAAGCAATAGCCTACGCAACAAATCACCAAATCCTCATCCTCCTAAACCTTCTTCATGCCCATCGAAATCATCAAACAACCGGGTATCTTTCAACCTCACCCCCGACATTACTCCGACTAAAGCCTCTCCCACGGTCGACTACCCAAATTTCCTTAAATCGCACACTCTCAACCCTGCCGCTCCCACAGCCTCTGTTGATGATGACACACCCTCGTTTCTAGATCCTTCGGTCCCCCCTACGACCAAGCTCACTAAACAATCTGCTCTTCTCAAAGACGACGGCCGTTACATTCTTTCACGTCTAAGGGACCATAGAATATACGAAAATGTGCGTCTTTACCTCGCCTACCTTCACAATCAGCCTGAATCCTGCATCGATGGTAAAACAAAAACTAATGTGATGGTATCTATCCAGCAGGAAGGCCTCCCAACAAATTACCATGAAAACCTCAACATCTCACCCAACGATGTCGACAAAGATCTGTCTACATTTGCATCCCATATCTCGTCTAAACGTATAACACACCTGCAAAGGACGCGTTCCCATATCAAAAACTACTTTCGCTCCTAACCCTTCTTCTTCAATCTCAACCCCACACCAATTCATCTCCATTTATTACCAAAATGTCAGAGGACTGCGTACTAAAACCTCCAACGTTTTCCTCAATTCTCAAACTCTACCCTACGATATTTTCGCTCTATCTGAGACCAATCTCACCTCCGACTATAAAAACAACGAGCTATTCACGTCTGACTTCAATGTCTTTCGCGATGACGGGGTCAACAAACCAGATAACTCCTCTGGTCGCGGCGTCCTTTTGGCAATAAACAACCGTCTACACTCGAGTCTCATCAAATCCTCACACACCGCCGACTTCGAATACATTTGTGTCAAAATAACACTCCCTCAGCACAATATCTACATTCTCTGCTGCTATATCCGCCCATCGCAACCTATTGAAGGTTACCAACTAGCGGTAGATGCAATCGACTCTCTTTTTGAGACCACGGATCCCCGTGATGAAGTTATTATCATTGGAGACTTCAAATCTGATGACGATACCCACTTTACCGCATCCAATGCAACATCAGAGAAAGAGATCCTCTTTACCGACTCTCTCTCGAACGCCGGTCTTTTCCAAATCAGCGGTGTGACTAATAATCTGAACAGACAGCTCGACCTTATTTTCTCCTCCGATCCGCATAACTGTGTTACTTCAAAGTCAACTCATCTCTTGTCCACACTCGATTCTTTTCACCCTCCTCTTTCCCTCACTTTCTCTTACGAGAATAGAATAAATACAAACGATCACGAATACCTCTACGGTTTTGACTTTCGTAAGACTGATTTCGACAAATTAAACAGCCTCCTTTCAAACGTTAACTTTAGCTTTCTCAACACCTCACACCATCATATCTCTATCAACGAAGCTCTTACTATTTTCTATAGCGAAATCACCGGATGTTTCATTCAATCAGTCCCTTACCTTCCCCAAAAAACGCATCCTCGTCTCCACCGTGGTACACAAAAGAGCTTCGTTCACTTCGTAACAAAGAAATAAATTATGGCAGGCTTACATCAAAACTCGATCTGACTCCATACACTCGCTCTACCAAACCGCATATACACAATTCTCTGACCTATGCAACTCTCTCTACCTAGACTACGTTAACCATATGCAATCCTGCTTAATATCCGACCCCAAGCGATTCTACCAATTCATCAAAGTCAAAAGTAAATCAGATGGCTCTCGACTCTTCCTCACCAGACTCCAACATAATTGCTAATTACTTCGGCGATTTCTTCAGACAATCATTCGCGGTGCATGAAGAAGACCCCGACCAGGATTATTTCAGATCATAGTACACACACAACCATGACATCTGTCGAAATTACACCGGAGCAGGTAGCAGAGAAGATCACAAAGCTTAAAGACGATTTTTCCCCTGGCCCTGACGAAAGGTCCAAAAAATGATGTTGCAAACTACAGACCAATCGCGAAACTTTCGTCTATTCCCAAACTTTTTGAGAGTATCATCTACGACGCTATGCTCTTCCACTGCAAATCCATCATATCTCCTAACCAACATGGATTTCTCAGAGGAAGATCCACAACCACTAACTTAGTAGAATTTGTCTCCCGAACTCTATGCGCCTTAGAGGAAGGTAATGAAGTTGATGTTGTCGCCACCGACTTCAGCAAAGCCTTTGACAAAATATCGCACAGAATAATTATTCTCAAGCTCAAAGCTCTCGGCTTCCCCATAAGGTTTATTGACTGGATTAAGTCCTACCTAGATAACCGTCAATACGTTGTTCTTTTCAGATCCTCCAAATCCAAACCATTCTCGGCTACCTCAGGAGTCGCTCAAGGGAGCCATATTGGACCCATTATTTTCATTCTTACTATTAATGATGTCGACCTCATTATCCAAAACTCATACATATCTATTTACGCCGACGACATTAAATTATATACGCCCATATCGTCACCCGCTGACCACCACCTTCTCCAAGATGATCTGAATAGGTTTTCGATTTGGTGCCAAAAAAACTTCCTAGATCTAAACATTAGTAAATGCCAAGCTATCACTTACACACGAAAACGTCTACCACAGCCTTCCAGGACCTACCTCATCTTGAATCAACCTGTTCCGTTAGTCTCTTCTCTCCGCGATCTGGGTGTTATCTGTGATAGAGAACTCAACTTTCGCACACACAGTCGGGCTAATTCCGCCCTTGGCTACGTTAAGCGATGGTCCAAAGAGTTCTCTAATCCCTACGTCACGAAAGCCCTTTACATTACTTTCGTTAGACCTCTACTTGAATATGCTTCCCAAGCCTGGTCCCCTTTCTATGAAACCCATATCCGCCGAATCGAGGCTGTTCAGCGCCGTTTTCTTCGCTTCGCACTTCGTGGTCTCCAATGGACAGACAGCTTAAACCTTCCACCATATACACATCGCTTGCAACTCATCAACCTACAGTCCCTGGAGCAACGCCGTGACATTGCCGACATCGTCCTTATTCACCAACTCTTATCCGGTTTGATTGACTGTCCCACGCTGCTCCAATCTATCTCTTTATTTACCAACCCACGTTACCTCAGATCAGTCCAACTCTTCCGCCTTGACCCACACCGCACCAATTACGGTTCTCATGAACATATGTCTCGAATGTTGCGAAAGGCCAATGCCACGCAGGACATTTTTAATTTCCATCTCAGCAGATCCACCCTTAAAAACATCCTTTCCTTTCACCTCTCTCATTCCCCAAATACCTAGTTGTAAGTTAGAATTAAGTTAGAATTAAGCATCGCTAGTAATAAGCTGAGTCCGGGGCATGCCCCCGGGCACTAAATAAATAAATAAATAAATAAAGGTCAGATATTGCATTTACACTGAAACACCACTATGACACGGGCGAGAGCAAATATAATGTTAAAGTGTCAGAGGGGAAAATGTATGTGTGGCGCAAACCTTATGAAGAATTCTCGCATAGCACACGCAAGCTACTGTCGAACATGGTGCGGGCTCAGTCATAGTTTGGGAATGTATGGCGAGTTTTGATGTGGGGAACCTACATATTATTGAAGGCAAAATGCACCAGATGCGTTGTATAAATGTTTTGTGGCAAAATTTCAAGCAAATTGTCTAAAAACTACCCAAAATATATGTCATATGAAGCGAGATCATGGCTTTTATATAATTGCCCCAAGATTCTGAAACAGTCAGCAGATTTTTTTTCAGTTGAAATTTAATTTTTGTATTATTAAATTAATTTATACAATATATATATAAAATATATATACAAAAATTGTAAAAATCCGCGTTAATTTAGTGTAGAAAATGGACACAAAATATTTTTGTTTTCAGTGTCCGATTAGTCGTGGGAGCCACTGTATGTGTATTTGGCCTACGAAGTTCTGCCTCAACCAAGAAAATCCCAATGGCATTGTCTGTGTCATGTGGCTTTGGATTAGAATGGAAATAGAATGTTTAAATGTAGTTGTTGGTCAAATCAAAAAGGTTTGAAAATTAATCGTGATGAGCGATGCTCGAGCAGGCCAACATTATGACTGCCGGGCTGATTGAAATTGCATGAATCTGATGCATGAGGAGCTCGTATCAGTTACTAGCGTTTCTAAAATAAATAAATTTTATGGCTGATAGCGTTTTGAATGCAGACACGCTCAAACAAAGTGGTTATCGTTCTGTGAATGTGATTTATGGCAGCTGATTCATTACAGCCTGACATATCATGTGTGTAATTCGCGATAAAATAAATTTTCAAGTTTCCTGACGTGCTTCACTTCAGCAGTTCATTATTATAAGATTACAAAATTGAAAGCAGTTCTTCATTCATCAGTTGAATCGATAAAAATTTATTAGCCAAATATTTACTACTCTATTTGTCATTCTTTTGATTATACGAGTAAGTTCCTGTTACGCGACTTTTTGTCTGGAAAAAAAAATATTTGTTATTGCACGTGGTCTTCGAAAGCGGACTCCGGCTTATAACACCGGAAGATGACGAGAATCAGAAAATGTTCTATTAACAGCGATCATCAGTAAGGTATTTGAAAAGGGTATCAATAGAGCCTTGACCGAGTAGGTTGAGGACATAAATATCATTTCGTATAATCAATTTGGTTTCAAGGTGGGGCATGATTGCATACATGCGGCGTCTTAAATGGTATCAGATATCCAATGGAACAAAAGCAAGAAAAAATGCACTGGTGCCTGCCCGGTCAACTTCCTTCTACTCTTTTAGAAGTTAAGTAGTCTGGGCATCAGCAAACCACCATATGCTAGTCAATAGACAGTTCATTGTGAAAAATGGCAACGTTTCTTCTATTGGGTTATTCAAATTAATAAATCGTCTACAACAGGCGGCTGTCCTTTCGCCGATCCTCTTCAATATATTCACCAGTGGCCTTATAAGATCCCTTCCCCATGCCAAAGCGTACGCAGACGATTTAATTGCATACAGATCAGGTCCGAAGATCGAAAACATTAGAAATCTCTTGCAGCGTGACTTCGATGAGATTCAGCGTTATTGCGATGACTGGAAGTTGAAGATATCAACAGCCACTGACAAAAATACAGAGATATGAAATCCGACGCTTTTTTGCTTAATTCTGCTGGACTATAGCCCATGGTTTCGAAATGCACTCCTTTCGCGAATTCACTTATGACGTTTACTGAGTCCCTGTTTACTAGGAGCACCCCTAACTGAGCACAAATTTGAAAATTTAGCTCTGAGAACCTTTTATTGACAAAAATACCGAGATATGAAATCCGAGACTTTTTTGCTTAATTCTGCTGGACTATAGCCCATGGTTTCAAAATGCACTTTTTTCCCGAATTCGCATTCGATGATTACTGAGACCCTGTTAACTATTAGCATCACTTACTGAGCACAAATTTGAAAATTTAGCTCTGAGAACCTTTTATTGACAAAAACACCGAGATATGAAATCCGAGACTTTTTTGCTTAATTCTGCTGGACTATAGCCCATGGTTTCAAAATGCACTTTTTTCCCGAATTCGTATATATCGATTTCTATGATACTGATTGTCATTAGCATCTCTTACTTAGCACAAGTTTGAAAATATAGCTCTGAGAACCTTTTATTGACAAAAATACCGAGATATGAAATCCGAGGCCTTTTTGCTTAATTCTGCTGGACTATAGCCCATGGTTTCAAAATGCACTCCTTTCGCGAATTCACTTATGACGTTTACTGAGTCCCTGTTTACTAGGAGCACCCCTAACTGAGCACAAATTTGAAAATTTAGCTCTGAGAACCTTTTATTGACAAAAATACCGAGATATGAAATCCGAGACTTTTTTGCTTAATTCTGCTGGACTATAGCCCATGGTTTCAAAATGCACTTTTTTCCCGAATTCACTGATGTCGTTTGATGCTTCTGTTCTTAAGGGACCTCATGAGACATCAACATGGTACAAGGTGACGGGGAATATTCCGGCACATCGCTCTGCAACTATGTTGGCATTCGAACATTGTGGCTTAGACTACGCGGGACCTGATTTGATTCGTACATCAAAAGGGAGAGGTCAACGCGTGCGTAAAGGTTATGTCGCTCTGTTTGTGTACCTAAGTACCCGAGCAATACATCTAGAGCTCGTTATTGAAATGATTGCCGACACCTTCCTTGCCGCTCTACGAAGGTTTTTTGCTCAGAGAGGATATAGCACGGACATTTATAGTGATTGTTCGACAACGTTCGTCGGGGCAAACAAGATGCTTACGGAAGATGTCGAAGCATATCGACAATAGATAGCAGAGGCCGCTTAATCAGTCGCTTGCCATAGAGTTTCATGGCATTTCATTCCAACCGGGTCCCCAAATTTCGGAGACATCTGGGAAACCGGTATCGAAAGTATGAAGCATCACTAAAAGCGGGCCATATACTGCATTGAAAGAAGTCGAAGCCGTTTTCAATTCGAGACCCCTGCAACTGAGCGAAGCCTGTTAAATTTGAAGCACTTTTAGTCAGTCTATTCGCAGCTGTGTTATGCTTTATTAGCTTTTTCAGTGGCCACATTTCGAAATTTCTTCTGATATTCCTTGCACAATGACATAGTTTGTTGGCATATTAAACGCAAAATTTTACCTTTTTCTTAGATGGACAAATTTTTTATCTCACAATTTCTTTGAAAACAACGATGCTTTCAATCGATCGCTACTTAGTGGTATTGGTCACAAATTGAATCAATTTTTATACTTTAATACCAAAATAAATGCACATTCTTTCACAATAAAAAAATGCAGACAAAATCTACCGTCCAATTAAAACAAAACACTCATTAAAAACATTGTAAGAGCGTCGCTTTTTCGTTACCGCTAGAAAAAAAAAACCGAGATGAAGATTAAAGGCAACTATTTTCATTTGTTTACAAATTTTCAACCTATTGGGGATTTTTTCTCCAATAATTTTTTTCTGATGGCACCAACATTGAGAGAAAGAGGAAAACCACTCAATAAAAAAAATAAATTTTATTTTGAAGCGGTTTTGCGGTGAGGTTTTCTTCAAATAATTTCAACGATTTATCCGCTTAAACAGAATACGACGGCAGGTATTCTGTTTAAGCGCTAAACGCCATACCACATGAAAAAAATTTAATTTGAATTTCATACAACTCTGAATTAAGAAATAATTTTTTAGATTTGAAACTTAAATTATTTTTAATTTTGTTATATTTTTGTTGAAAATTTTTTATTTTAATTTTTTTTAGATTTTTTTTAATGAAAACAATATGCTTAAAATATATGATCTTTTTACAAAAAGCCTGGTCGTTTGCCATTGGTTTTTGTCAATTTGTATCACGCCGGCCCCCTGGTGACCATACGTCTCATGGACCAAGAACAAACAGGAAGTTAATCGTGCTAGTCAAACAACAAATAAAGTTTGTGTTAGTAAGACTTGATGCAATCTCATCATGCACCAAAGTTGATTTTGATCAGTCCTCAATTTATGGAGTAGATTTCCGTCCCAACAGTCGGCTCCATCACCATTACAACCGATGGGTCAAATCTGTAACGAAAAGTAGAAGTTTATCTTTATGAATAATCTTAGTCTAGAACTTTCCTTCCATGTTTTACCGCGACCGTAAAATCGCTGCTGTTTCGACCAACAGCCAAGCTGCCATAAAATCTACACCTTAGCTTGTCAAGAAACGCCTTTAGGAGAAAGCGGATTTATTAGAGGTTCACGTTTACGGGGTGCCAGGACATAGGAATATCCACGGAAACTGCAGAGCAGATGAGCTTGCCTGTGAAGTTGTAATGCATCCTCGCAGAGGCACCTTACAATAAATATTACAAAATAAATACATCAACCCAATTGCAACACTACAGAGAACCAAAAAGCTACTGAATGTCCGGCCATAGCAATATCAAGCTATTGAAATCTATCTTCCCATTTCTTCACAGCTTTGTCCTATATTGCAAAAGCAAAACCCAAAATACCTCGCACAGTTCATTTGAGAAGCAAACTAGTTCTTTCCAACTTCCTCTTCTTCACCATCCGCGAAGAAAATCACTCAATATTCACTTCCTGCCTAACATACGTTAACCCACATAACCCTGGCGGTATCTCAATGGGCCAAATCGATGTGTGCCTTGTGGAAGACTGAGTTTCGGCCGATTTTTTGCCCAAAACGGAAACTCTGACCGAAACCAATTTTTTGGTCGAAACTGACCGAAACCGAAACTTTATTGAACATAAAGACTCTCTGGAATCTTTCCTGTGACATTTCTGCTTTCATGCGAATTGCTTGCTTGATTAAATTAAGTTTAGTTAGCCTTTTTGAGCTACAGTTCAAAAATGTGTTTGATGATTTCATTGCCATCAAAGATTGATTTTGCCCAAAGATGTACTTACCTTGTATTAAACCTTGTTTTAAATTTTTGCCAATAATTGGTTGGTATCGCAGAGCTTTAAAACGTGTGTTTTATAATAAAAGCATTTACGAATTGGATAACTAGACATGTCCGTAAAGTTTTTCAGATATCGGTTACGAAAAAGATCACTAGTATAAAATGAAATACGATTGGCATAAAGAAGTGTTTTCTTCCACTGTATATGTAGGTACACTTAAAAAACATTCAGTGTCATACAACTGTAATTTTTTTTTTGAAATAGTTCATTATTCAAATAACAAAATAATAAAAAAAACTTTAGTTTTAATATTTATTTTTTCGTAATTCAAAATAAGAACAAAAAATGAAGAGAAACAAAAGTTCGTATTCAATAAAATAGTAATAAAATAACTGTGAAATGACAAAAAGATAGTTTCAGTTTAATATTTTTACTTTAAAAAACAACACAATAATGCAATTAATAGGGTGTAGGGTTACCTCTGTTCTTTATTACGGCAACGAGTCTACTTCGAAGTGATTCAACCAAAATCTTTGGTAACTCTTCCAATTTGAGTGTTTGAAACTCCTTTTTGTTTTTCACGGCCTTTGTTTTTCTTATTTCATTTTCCAAATGGATTAATGTCTGCGCTCTGGGCAATTGTTTCAATGCGTTTTTGACAGTTTTTATAAGCCAAAGACGTACGTCCAATGCCTGATTCTTTGAATCGTTGTCTTGGTAAAATTTTATAATATTAAGGTCTATACTTCTATCTAACGGGTCCGCCAAATAACTTTTTTTTTTGAAAATGCTATAAAAAAATTGCTGAATATTTTCTCAAATTGCTTTTTTTATTTGAAAGTACAATTCTTTCGGTTAATAATGGAAAATAATTTCGTTCAAATGGCTGCCTCGGCTGGCCATGCAGTAGCCTTCACCATCGGTCCAATTTTAAAGCACATTATCGCTTGTGTGCAGCTGTATTTCACCAATGGCTTCACGAATATTTTCCTTTAAAGCGTCAATTGTCTCTGGCTTATCGGTGTAACACTTATATTTGAGGGCACCCCACAAATAATAGTCCAACGGTGTCAAAACGCAGCTCCGAGGTGGCCAAACGACATCAGCTCTGCGCCTGATAATACGATCTTCAAAAGCAGGGCGCAACACATCGAGTGTAGCTTCGGCTGTGTGGCACGTAGTTTCCTGTTGAAACAAATGATCGCCATTGACTGTAACGGCCACTCCTTGATCATTTTCGAAGAAAAATGGCCCAATTATGCCTCTGGGCCAACATCCGCACCAAACAGTGACTCGTTTTGGGTGCATCGGCTTTTCAATGTATGCGTGCGGGTTTTCTGTGCCCCAAATGCGACAATTTTGCTTGTTTACATACCCGCCAAGATCAAAATGAGCTTCATTTGAAAAGATGATTTTTTTGGTCAGTTCGCTTCAACTCCTAAACCAATTGGACTTTATATGGCGTCATTCCAAGATCTTTATGCAAAATTCGTCTCAATGTTGTCTCCGAAATGTTCAATTGTTGAGAACGACGGGCAATTGATGTTGATGGCGCTTCAGGCACACTTTCTGCCACAGCAGCAATATTCTCGGGTATACGCACTGTTTTTGGCTTTTCACGCTTTGGTTTATCGATGAGGATGCCAGTTTCTTTCACTTTTTTCACAAGATAACGAACATGCGGAGGTGACGGTGCTTTTTCAAAGTAATGTCGCAATATTTCCCATCATTGTTCAAGCGTATACACAACCATATTTGTTCAGCGGAAGGATAAAACTAATTATCTATCAAATCAGACATGAGCTAAGTGTTACCATTCACGAAATAAGCACTAGTTGGAAAAAAAAACGTTAGATGGCGGACACTTTATATTAGCCTGAATGAACTTTAAATTTCCAACGTTGTATCACGTTGTCCGCTGTGCTTAACAGTCGCCGATAAGTTTTTTACAACGTCACTACGTCTCCGGTAAAGTTTTTCTTGTTTTTTTATTATTTCGGAAAAGTGAAAATTTACTTTCGTCGACGAATATGACATTCTTTCAGTACACTAGCGGTTTACCTTTGTATGCTTTAGCAAAATTGATTCTTTTGATTCTATAAATCTCGAGGACCAAAGGTTTTTTGCGACATACACCCAATTAGTAACTTTTTTTAGGGTGGGCCTAATTGTTATTGGGTTCACATCTATTTCGTTAAATTCAGCAAACATTTTACTTATTTCAACTGAAGTCAACTTGGAATTTCTTTTTTACTTCACAAAGTATAAATTTTTCTGAAGATTTGGACATTTTTCTGGGTACTTTGTTGCTACATTAATTGTGTATTCTTCCTTCTTCATAATACTGTTTACAAATAAATTGCACAGTAGACCTTTTTTCCACATTACCCGAAAAGCTGTGGATAAGCGACTCAGCTACGAACGAGACGTCGCCAACAGTTCTGCGGAGAGTGTTCGGTTCAGTTGGGTGGTTTCAGACCGCGATAGGATAGAATTAGTACGCCAGCACCGACAATTCTGGTGGATGACAGTGCGCAGGGAAGGAACTCTTTCGTCACATCCTCCCATCGACAATGCATGTGTGTGTGTTTCTGGTTGGCTTGCATGTATACCTTAAGCTAGAAATAAGTTATTTAAGTATTTCAGGTAGATTTAAGTTACTATAAGTTATTTTTAGTTAATAATAATAGTTTTATATTAAAAACAAAATACATTTTAACTGGGTTTTTTAAACTTAATTTTCTTAGTCAATAGTTAGCATTGTTAAGGAACTAAAGAGTATGCGGGTTTAAGTCGAAAAACATAGTTTAAGAAGTAAGTTTAGCTAAGAGCGCCTGTAATTGGCCAGTAAGACAGATATAAACATCATGTTATTTAACCTAGTTTTAAGCCATTTTCCCCAGCAATAAAGTAATTCTCATGTAATAAAGTAAATATAAATTGCACTAAAAAAAAGACCTTCGAAGATGTAAAATTTTGGCCAAAACTTTCCTTCCTGTCGATGTAATATCGTTAACGATCGTACAACTTTGTTAATATTTTTACCCATTCTCAAATGACTTCATTGTATAATGACTCATAAACGTAGTTCAGTTCATTGAACCGTAATTGAGAGTTTTGCGTGAAAACACATTCCGTTCAAATCCAAGACTTCAAATAGATCAGGCCAATTTCAATTGAAGTATTCGATTGTCAGTCCTTAAACACCCTGTTTCCGTAAATAAATTGATCAAATCCAGCCTTAAGTGAGGAAATGGAAAAGTCAACTTATAATATTGTTACATCGTAGAATAGAGTCCATTTTTTCTAAATAAAAAATATAAATTCAAAAGTTAACTTACTATATTAATTTAACGTTTATAGTTTGATGAATGTTTTTATATTTTATCGTGATGTTTGGCAGTTTTTATCATATTATTCATAACTTATAGAATAGTTTTCAATAAATTAATTCAATTTCCATAAAGCTGACGAGACGTTGGAATATCAGCTACGAAAAAATTAGCAGGAATATAGTGAAAAACATTTTGCATAACATTTAACAATATGTCTTCAACAGTTTTTGTAACAACCGGTCGTAAGGCTTCAAAGAGATCCTGCCAGTTTGTATTGAAAAACTCGTTTGTACTTCTCTCGATTTCCTTGTTGCCATTAAAAAGATTGTCAAATCTAGTTTTGAGCTTAGTAATGTCCAAACCAAGACGAACACCAGTTACATTGCAGAATGTGAATCCTCCTTTCTCATATAGTCGGACCGAGGTAAAAAGTTTAATGTTCATGTTTTCTATAATAAATAAAGAAAGTTTTTAAAAAACTGCGTTAGTAACGTGGTTTGTTTATGAATATTTAAAAAGCATTAGCATTTTAGTTAAAATAAGCCTTGGCTTGGCTTGTACCTGATTTAAAAATGTAATCTTTTTCATTCAGAAAGGAACAAAAAGAGATAGATACTGGTGCAAGTTGCTTTTAAAGTTCTTAAAATTGTTGTACGAAAACCTTCGAAAATCTTTGAATGCTTATATAGTATAAATAAAATTTGTCAAGAAATTCATTTCACGTATATTTATTGATAGAGTGAGTTCATGATATTAAAAATTTCAACTAATTTTTGGTTTTTATTTAAATTAATTTGTAAATAGATCTATAGAACTATTAATCAAATAGTTTTACTTACTTCAAATTATTCTTAGTATAAAATTCTATAGCTCAACATTTAATTCAAATTTTTATTACCAAAAGTCATTTGAAAATCTTTTGATTTAATGAAAATTAAAAATTATATTTGAAAATATGTTTTTAAATCCATACAGGTGGTTTTTAACTTTGAAGACAGAAATTATTTTCCCAGCAGACATCGTGATAACTGGGGTAACTGGGAACATGGAGTCTTACAGGCGTCGTGCGTTTTTTGAATTCTCAAAATCGACCACATGCTCCTACTAGTCTGGACACCGCGTCTTAGTAGCTTTTGATTAAATAGGAATATGACCACTGAAGGAGACAAATTTTTAATCAACTGTACAAAGATTGACTTATGCACAACAGAAGATCGTGTCAAGCTACATGTCCCTCTTGCTTGCACATTGTTCTGTTCAGGGCTTTGGACATTGGCATATTCCAGAATACAATTTCTATTGTAGTTCTTCGCTATAGTTGTAAAATTTGCCCCAATTGTCAACATTTATCTCATTACTTTTAAGGTTTTTGACCTCAAAAGGAAAAAAGGAACCATTAATAGGGTCACTTTGTTGTCCGTCTGTCTTTAACCATCCTTTTTCTCAGGAGCTTTTTATTCTACGTGGTAGAGACAAGCAAAAAAAAGAAAACTTATCGTGACTCGATATCCATAATGGACGAACTATTTACACACAAGTCCGGATTCTCATTGGCCGTTTTATTTTTTATTCTGACAAATTGACGGCTTTCCATTTTTTGTTGTTCTTGTGCAGCGCCACGACGGTTTATACACTTCCAATTTAGCCGGTTCGTTGTGTTGGTTGGCCCACCATACCTTACGACTTTCTGTACGTGAAGCTGGTAACAAAGATTCCGCTATTGTCAAAGAGGCCATACATTCTTTTGCGATGGAACTCCAGAAACGTTGAGCCTCTTCATGAAGACTCGGAGTTTCAGTAAATGCGAGTTGATGCAGGATCTTAAGAGTGTCGGGGCAGCTTGAATAATTTAAGGGTGTGAATGTGTTGTTGACCTGGAGTTCAGCAGTTTCCGCTTGTATGTTTGTTTGGGGTTCAGTAAACGTATGCTTGCTACAAAAAAAATATTTCAATCTTAGTCTATTGTTGGAGGTGCAAATAAAACTTTGCTGATCTTCGCGGGGTCTGTAAAAGATGGTAGTTTTCCACATGTAGATCCACACCCATTCATGGCTTGTTGTTTCCCCATCAAGCTTGGTTTACGCTCTCATAAGGGACTGTATGTCCTTGTGGTGCATGGATCACCGATCTAACCGGTTTTCTAAAATTCCCAGCTAAACCGAATACTGACGAGAAATGCATATGTACCTACGAGGCTAGAATTCTTTGCGGCTTTTTCAAGTCACCCACTGTGTCTGTCTGATGTATCCCGCAAAGCTTTTCGACTGGCACCACGGATCGTGGTGTTAAGTATGACTGAAATTGAAAATTCTTTAAAAATGACAAAATAATTCTTCAGGTACAAGTTGAATTTCCCCCCGTTTATTTTGATAATTTCCACTTATGTCTGGCTAACAAATTATTATTAAATTTTAACATTTTGTTCCTTTTATTTTTTGTAGATTAAACCTTTGCATAAAGCTGCTGAGCCGTTGGAATATCACTTACGAAAAAGTTTGCAGGAATGTAATGAAAAACATTTTGCATAACATTTAACAGGATGTCTTCAACCGTTTTTGTAACAACTGGTCGTAGTGCTTCAAAGAGATCCTGCCAGTTTGTATTGAAAAACTCATTGGTACTGCTCTCGATTTCCTTGTTTCCATTAAAGAGATTGTCAAATTTGGTTTTAAGTTTGGATATAGCCAAATCAAGGCGGACGCCAGTGACATTATAGAATGTGAAACCTTCCCTATCGTATAGTTTCACTGAGGTAAACATGTGTATGTTCAAGTTTTCTATAACAAATAATAAAACAATTCAAATAGTCAGTCAAAAGTTCTGCTTAGTTTAATAACTTATATTTGAAGTGAATTTTACACAAAAGAGCACCCGTTGCCCGGCTTTGGTCGATGAATTTTACAAAAAAAAACAAACATTGAAGAAGCAGTTAGTCACAAAAATTTATTAAATGCTTAAATAAAGTATTAGAAAACAATAAACACTCATAATGGAACCTGAGATATGATATGCGTGAAAAAATGTTCATTTATATACAGGGTGTTTTGCATTCCGAAAATGAAAACATCATAATAGAATCGCACTTTGAACCATTCGATGAAGACACACAGTGCAGGGACTAATGGAAAAATTTCAAAATATAGTATAAGGCTTTCTGAGGATAATTTTTAAACACGCTTAAACTATGAAAACTATCGTAGAAAAATAAATTTTAAGCTTTATTTATCATACTAGGTGACTATTCGACACGAGAGACTACGCAAGTAATTGTTGACGAAATGTAGAGTACGTAGGTACAGCTAATTTAATTTTTTCTTGCACTTTCAATTTTTTTAAAGTTTTGGTTAAGATTTAAGTGAAACCATTTTTTACATAATTGGTGTTCATTATCAAAAATTTTTAAAAAAATAGTGTCGTCCATTGTCGAAGTCTTTTCCACCAAGTAACAATCATCTGCAGCTTCTTGCGCCTTTTCATTTGAGCTATGGCCCCCTGATCCAAATTACCGATTTTCTGTTGTGTTGGAGTTTATTAAAAAGAAATTTAAGATAAAGGCTAGTTTTGAGCCAGATGAAGAGAAAAATTTGAGAAGACATGTTTTCACGCTGCGATCAAACTAAGACAAACACTGATCGGTTCTTGAATAAAAATATAGGCTGGCTCGATTTATTCCACTTTTTCTTGGACAGTATTTTTTTTCTAAATAGTGCATCCAAAATCAGGACTTGAAAAATAGGCGCGGAAGACCACAGAAAGTTTTTGAAGAGTGTTGCAGCAAAACAAAGTAACAGAGAGTGGATGATCTAGTTAAACCAAGATGTCTCGAAGAGCTTAGATTTGCAGCAGATGTAATAACATCAAATTCATCGTCTCGAATACAGTCAGTACAAGAAAATAGTATTTGACTGTCATTGTATCTTGTTCATGGCTTTACAGAACGAAGCTACGAAGTATTGAGAAATACTGTTAATGCTCTGCACAAGGACTGTTTTCCAAGCATTTATGCTCTACGGCAAACGAAAGTAGGAATCTTTCCGAGATCAACAGCTACAGAAACATACTCGGATGTGGATTTTCAGGATTTATTAGAAAAAACTGTTCGGCGTATATTTAAATCAGTAAAGATACAAGAGAAAACTTGGTATATAAATGGAGATTTGACGGCAGTGGTAGCCACAGTGTGTACAAACTTAACTTTGAAAATTCCGCAAATTCGGACGAATATTTGTTCTTGATCGCATTTGTGCTTTTTAGTTAGTAAAACGCTATCAGTACTGCTTATAAAACAAGCATTGTAAGTGACAGTATTACTCAGAGAGTAACAAATATTAAAAAAAGAATATATATTTTAATTACAATTGTTAATTATAAAATAAATACAAATAAAAACAAGAGTACTGAAGAAATACGTAGCATGCACATTAAGAGTTGACACGTCCATAAAGTTTTAGTTTGAGTGCCAGTTTACTGGATGCAAAATCGAACATATGACAGCTTGCATTCGCTTCCATTGGCATCCGAGTAACAGGTTCGTTGCATCCGTAATTCGTACGGTGGTATTTAATGTCAAAAATGTTTAAGTTTCTAAAATTGAAAGACTTTACACTAAAATTGACTTGGTTAAGAAGTGGTGGTGCGTCAATATTACCAGCAATAAGCTGATGTAAAAATACAATATCACAGACTTCCCGACGTTTTTGTAATGAATCAAGGCCGATAAGTAGAAGACGGTCCTTATAAGGTGGAAGACGCAGGGGATCAGTCCATGATAAATGCCGAAGTGCGAAACGAACAAATTTGCGTTGAACAGACTCGATACGGTCAATTTGTGTTAAGTAATACGGTGACCACACATTGGATGCATACTCAAGCTGTGGCCTTACAAATGTAGTGTACAGGGTACTCGTGATTAATGGACATGAAAATTCTTTACTCCACCGTTTGATGAAGCCGAGAAGGGTGTTGCTTTTGTTGACTATTTGCTCAATATGAATTGAGAAGTCAAGATTTGGAGCGAATTGTACACCTAAGTCCTTTGTCAGTTTTACTTTAGCCAGCGGAGAACTATTTATGGTGTACACAGAGGAGAGAGGATTAAGTCTTCTCGAAAAGGACATGCTAAAACATTTAGATATGTTTAATGATAAGCAATTATTGAAGCACCATTTTGCAAAAGAATTAAGGTCATCCTGTAAAGCGCTGCAGTCGGATAGATTGTGGATACACTTAAATATTTTTATATCGTCGGCATAAATTAGAACATTTGAGTTCCTGATCACACTAACAACATCGTTAATGGCTAGAATGAATAAAAGTGGACCAAGGTGGCTACCTTGAGGCACACCTGAGGTAGCGTTGATTGTTTTAGAGGTCGATCCCCTAAACAAAACTTGATACGTTCTCCCGTCAAGATACGAGCATATCCACTCCACGAAAGATAAAGGGAAACCAAGGGATTTCATTTTAAAAGTAATTAGTTTATGGGAAAGCTTATCAAAGGCCTTACTGAAGTCAGTGTACACGCAGTCGACTTGATTTCCTACTTCTAGGGTTTTATTTGTGAATGAAGTAAACTCTAACAAATTTGTAACTGTGGATTTGTTTTTAACAAAGCCATGCTGTTTATCAGTTAGGAAAGGTTTACAACTAAAATAAACGCTGTCGAAAATGATAGCCTCAAAAAGTTTCGGCAAGCAAGATAGCTTAGCTATGGGCCTGTAATTAGTAACATCTCCCCGGAAGCCCTTTTTGTGCACCGGGATTATGAAACCATTTTTCCAAAATTTTGGAAAAACTTTTTGGTTAATAGAGGCTTGAAATAAAAAAGCCAGAGGAGCTGCAAGAGAGCTACAGCAATTCTTAAAGATTATTGGAGGTATCCCATCAGGTCCGCAGGTGGTGTCCGTTCCAAGGCGAGCAAGATGGTATTCCACATCACTAGGAGTTATTGATAGTTGACCCATTGAACTAGGGCAAAAGGTCTCTAAGTGAGCGAATTCTTTTGGGTCGGGTATAAAACTATCAGAATCATAGGCGGAACTGAAAAAAGAGGAAAAGAAATTACATATATCATCTGGTTTTTTACTTGAGTTATTTAAGTATGAAAGAGTGGAAGGATAACCATCAGATTTTCTCTTGCAGTTGATAAATTTCCAAAACGATTTTGTCGATTCAGGCGAATTTCTTTGGATAAATCATCGTCCAAATCGAAAAAATAAGGAAGCTTGATGACTGTATGGAGTGTATTACTGGCCACAGCTGCAAGGTTGCTTTCGAATTTCATTTTTGCCTTACACAAATTTATCTACAGAATGTTACCTCTGTGGCGCATTGCCCAGTAAAAGCAACACAATAAAATGTTTTTATAAACCTCCTAATGAAGTCAGCTAACTCTTCACCGCTGGATAAGAACATTTGAATGCATGTTACACATTGCATACAGACTGCGTTTTAAAAAATAATGAGTTCAAGGAGATGTAAACAAAGCTCTTTTTAAAGAAGAGAAAAACGAGTACAGGCGGAATTTTTATAAAAAATTTTTTTTATAGAAATTTGACCAACTCAAGCAAGGATTTGGGTCATTTAATGATGGTAACACTGCAAGGACTTTCTTTTCTGACCCATCTGAGAGTTCGGAAATTACCAAAATCGATCAGACTTTGATTAATTTTTTTAATTATATTAAGTGTGATTGCAACAGGCGCAGTAATTGATATTGAAAAATTCAATTTGCTGCTCTGTGAAACCAAAACCCTTATTTAGAACTGTTTTATTGGTATTACATGCACTGTACAAGCTTTTTTCATGATTCTTTGGAAAGTTTTCAAATACTAGTATGATAAATATCTGAAGAAGCGCTGGAGGGTTTACACAAGACTTTTCGACGTACTAGACTGAATCATGCTGAAAAAATAAAATCCTCGAGATCAAAAAACTGTCTAGACTTTTATTTAGCTTAAGTTGTATATAGCTGCAACATATGTATGGTGGGTAGTAAAGGTGCCCGATGAATGGAACTTTAGTATTGTTTTGCCCGATCCTGATGAAAGCAGACCATCTTAACTGTCTCTACTACAAAGGTATAAGCTATTACTTATGACATATATTTGGTCGTATTTTGGCCAGAAAAGTCCAAAATAAGCCGAATTTTCATATGACTGCAAATTTTGAAATTATCGACGAGCTCCAAATTCACACGCACCACCTTTTTATCGATTTTTAAGTTGCCTATTAAAGCATCAACAGAGACAAGCTGTATAGAGCCATGTCTAGTTTTGCCTAAGTACGAAGCTCGTGCGGTTGTGCAGGATGAAGATGGAGAACTACACGCTACTTCATTAAAGTTGGCAAAGACCTCACTGACCCTTTTGAGAAGGTGATGCGATGTCATGCAATATTTTTAACACCGACGTCCAGGTCAAAATGTGACCTTTGGCAGGGTGGTGAGTGAGGTGGTTAGGGACTTTGTCTACCTAGGCTCCGCTATAAACACAGATAATAACACCAGTGATGATATCAACGAAGAATAACTCTTGCTTATAGCTGTTTCTCTGGGCTAAGGAAGTATTGAAAAGTAAAGCTAAAGTGTTGCTCTAAAAGACCTTCATCATCCTGATCCTACTATACGGTGCAGGAGCGCGGACACCGACGTCCTAGCTAGTCAAGAAAACTACACCAAAGAGAAATGTCTGCCGAGATGACTTCTTGGGCAATCTGGAGGTCATTTGTATTCAAGTCGCGGATAAGGTTTTCCACAGGTCGGTGTCGACAACGTTTCTTATTTACCTGGCCATATCGGTGCAAGTTAACCTTGTCGATCCAGAAGACTTAATTTCCTGGAGAAATCTCTCCATTCTTGTTTTTTTGGGTGAATTAAAGTTCTTTCTGAAATTTCTTACGCTAATTGAATTAAAGGATAAAAAGATGTGAATTTTATTCATGTTAACCACTGGCTAAGGGTCCCTTAAATTGGTCACGACACCGAAATCACTCAAAAACATTTGCTTGTAGCACAAAATTTTCAAAAGACACACTCCCTAACTGTGGCGACCGAGAAAAGTGGGTCTCCATATTTCGAGGTTAGATTTTAGTGAGAAGCTTTCCCCAAGTCTTTTAAAATCTGTCTTTAATTTTCTCTCACACTTTTTTGTACATTGTACAACACTGTTAACTTTTTTTTTTTTTTTTTTTTTTATGCATTTTTATTTCATTTAATTCATTACGACTTACATGCTAGTACAAAAAATGCTTAAACTAGCTTTATCTACTAAACTATGATAATATAACTTACTGGCCATATACTGGCACTCTAAGCTAAACCTAATACTTAACTTTATGTCTTTCGACGAAGGAACGTAACTAAGTGTACTTGAAATATGATTAAAAATGAAAGTACTAAGAAAAGTATTGTCTAAAAAAAAAACTTAGTATATGATCCGCTTTTTGAATACTTACTATCTACAATATAACTTATAACTAGCCTAAAATTAACTATATCTAAAACAACCTAAAATAAAATCTTAAAAAACTACCTTAAAAATAAACCTTAATTCTATCTTAAACTATACATAATTATATGTATTCTGTTTTTTTTTTTAAAGTGCTGTGCTATACGTGTTTGTTTTTTGTATAGTATATATATTTTGTATACTTTTACTTATAAGAACAAGAGTTTTAAAAAATAAAAAGCAAATTAAAATGTGTAAGCCGGCCAGGCTAGAAAGACGGTTATATAATAAGCAAATCTTACCCGAATGAAAAACTACTACTGTTGAGTCCCTTCCCTTTCTTGTAACCACCAGAACTGCTGGTGCTGTTTTAACACATCCTCCTTATCGCGGACTGATACCGCCCTACTGAAGCGAAGATTTTCAACCGAGCTGCGTGCAATGTCACCATTGTAGCTAAGTCGCCTTTCCACACTTTTCCTGGCAACGTGAAAGATTAACGGAACTGCATTTCTATCCTGAATCAGGCCGTTAAGGTCAAAATAGAGGAAAGCCTCTGGTGGAATGAAGCCGTTAAGGCGCACTGTCTCGTGGTACATGTAGTTGGGATAATAAGCCCCAGAGATCAGGTTATTGCTCGAGGTCATCGCTCTTGCAACGTGTCTCCGAATAAGTTTGATAAGAAAGTTATCCACTCGGATTAGGTTGGCCCCGTTGTACAGGACCTCATTAGAATAATATTTTTTGTACTGGGACTCTGGAGTTCTATATAAATGGAGACAAGCCCTAAGACATCGTCTCTCGAAAACCCGAATCTTTTCCATCAAGCTTGCTCCCACGTTGAACCACACGGGACATCCATATGCAAGCACAGGCCGAATGAGGGCCGTGTAACAGATTACCTTTACCGTGGCATCGAGTTGGCTGCTGTGAAACAGTCTCTTTGTCATGGCATAGGACGCTTTGGCTCGGGCTAGAGCAGTATCTATATGTTTGTCAAAATATAGATACTGATCAAGCCAGACCCCAAGATATCTGACTACACTCCGACTCGCCAGTGGCTGCCCGTTTTGTCCAACGATAGAGAACTTTCGCCAGTTCTTTCTGGTATCCCTAGAGGCCCCAGACAACGGCGTCCTAAACAAAATGGATTCACACTTATGGAAGTTGATTTGCAACTTCCAATCGTCGCAATATTTCTTAATCTTATCGAAGTCATGCTGCAACAGACTTACAATTTCCTCAATCTTTGAACCCGATCTGTACGCGATCAAGTCATCTGCGTATGCTATAGCGTGGTGAAGAGAGTCTACAAGATCACTCGTGAAAATAGTGAATAAAATCGGCGAATTAACTACACCTTGTTGCAGACCGTTGTTAATTTCAAAGTTTCCGGTAGAAGTTACATCGCCATTCTTCACAATAAACGTTCTACCGGTGAGCATATTAAAGAGTATGTACAGCAGTGGTTTGCTTATGCCCAGCTGGTCTAACTTGAAAAAGAGCCCCTGCAACCATACAGTGTCAAAGGCCTTTTCCAAGTCGATCAGCACGGCACCCGTGCATTGTTTCTTGCCTTTGTTCCATTGGATATCCGATACCAGTTTAGACGCGGCGTGTATGCAATCATGCCCCGCTCTGAAACCGAATTGGTTATCCGGGATAATATTTTTGTCCTCAACCCACTGTGTCAGGGCTCTATTGATCACTTTTTCGAATACTTTACTGATGTTCGGAAGGAGACTTATCGACCGGAGATTTGCCGGATTGGATGTGTCTTTATGACGTTTAGGAATTGGTTGCACCACCGCTGTTTTCCAATGAGCTGGATAATGTGCATTATTCAGCAAATTGTTAAACAGGGTGGTGTAAATGTCTACCGCTTCTAGAGGGAGGTGTTTAAGAACAATGTTGGGTATACCGTCGATTCCTACAGATTTCTTACTTCTGAGCGAACCGAAGATAACCAAGAGATCTTCCTTTTTTATAAACGGAGGATGTGCCCCTTCATCGGCGACGACATCATTTGCCAAATTATCATCACTGAACCTGGTAAAACCAGTGTTCTCCGATCGCCAGTTCCCAATATCATTTTGAAGGTCGTAGTTGTGTACGAGGACGCGATCTTCCAAGACATGGTCCGGGTGAGTGCAAGCATTCACCTTATACACATCCTGAAAGGTCGCGCCTATTACTTCAACTTTCTCTTGAGGATCTTCGATCACGAAAAAGTTGTCGTCTTCGATTGCTTCTACTGGCTCTATGCCTGCTGTTACAAGTATTTGTTCGTTGTTGGCAGTCCGGGGGATCTTAAGACACGGAAGTTCGTTCTCATTTTTCCTTCGAAAAAATTTATTAATTTTCGGGAACATACTAGGGTTGCTAGCTTTAATAGCCCGAATTTTATTATTCCAGTGCAAATTAATGGAAGCTCTGTAATTTTGCTGGATTAATTGCTGAATATTTTTAAGCATTGACTTCAGTGTCCTAACCTCCGAGTCTTGTGGGTCAGTAAAACGTCTGTATAAGACTTTGAGTCTCGTCAGAAGCCTACTCTTTTGTCGGTGCAGTGCGTCGATCGTTGCATTGCGGTAAATTTTAACGTTATCAGTTAATTCGTATTTTGGTATTGTGTTGTCCATCGTTCGTTTAATGGTCTCGTCCATCTTTTTCAGGTAATCGTCGATCTCCTCGTTCGACATATTACTATTAGATGGTGGGTTGAGCAAGTTCGAGGAGAGAGCTCTGGTCAATTTTCGAGAAAAGTGCGTCCAACGCGTCCTACTATAGTTGTAAGAATGCGTTTGAACATACTCCTCCAACTCCGCAATATCGTTAGGAATAGTAATTTCGGCACTAAAACCGCAATGGTCACTGTCATACACAAATGTTTTTAGACAGTTAATCGTTTGTCGGTTTAAGTCAGTCAGTTGTAAGCGTTCGTCAAAAAGCATAAGATCCAGGTAGGAGCCTGTCCTTGGATAAGACGGACTATCAGTCGCCTTTAAATCTAACCTATACTCAATATTGTTCTGACCCCACCAATTGAACAGTAGGTTCCCTCTAGTGTTTGCTAATTGATTTTTCCAAAATGTATGCTTGGCGTTTAAGTCTCCGGCCATAAGGTAATAATTCCCTTCCAACCCCAGCCGCAAGTATTGAAAAAGTGCTTCGAGCTCTAAAATAAAAGAAGTTTGTTGAGAGGCTTCGGCTGCATAGATCGCAACCATATACATTTTCTTTCCACTACGAAGAGGGATACATATGATACATGCTTCAAGAACCTGAAACCTACGCACTTCACCACTGTACATAACCTTATAACGCAGTTGTTTGTTTATGAAGATAGCAACACCCCCTGCTCGATCAGAGTTGGGTCGGTCTCTACGTACGATATTATATTTATTGTGCCTCAACTTGTGCTTCTGAGATAACTTGGTTTCGCTAACCAAAAGAACATCAGGGCTTCGGTCATCTAACAACTTGTATAATACGCTTCTTCGCTCGACTTTAATTAGTGAATTCACATTCACCGAAAAAATCTTTAAGGATCTCTTCTCCAGCGTACACATTACGACTGGAAACGCGTTAGACTCGGCAAAAGCGAGTATATACGATCAACCCGTGTCGCCTGCTCTTGTATTTGCTGTTGCAACTGGCTTATTTGCCCCTGGATCGAGAGTAAAATAGCCAGCAGATCAGCTTCAGCCTCAGGTGCTCGAGGCGCTGTGGCCTGTGGAGCAATCTTCGGGGGTTGCTGTACCGTATTCCTTTGGCCGGCCGCCATTTGGGCGTAGGTCATATGGGGAGTGACGGCTGGTGTTTGTATGCGAACGGGCAGTCGTTTAACCTCAACCTTCTGCTGACGAGTCATGTTAATTTTCTTTATGTACTGGTATTTAGGACAACCCCGATAATTAGCGGTGTGTCCCTTGTTCCCACATAAAGCACACGTGAGCTGGCTCTTGTTTGAAACCTCTTCCCTACCTAGCGGACATTCCTCCGCTTTGTGGTTTTTAGCGCACTTCACACATCGATACTGCATTTCACAGTTCGAAGCGGCGTGCCCAAACCTTTGGCATCGAACACATTGTAAAATGTTGTCAAACCGTTTTACTTTTTCCCATTTAATGCACTGGTAATCTAGGACATTGATAGTCCTAAGACTATCCAATTTGCTTTCGGGAGATAATTGCACCAGGAAGAACGGCAGTTTCCGATTCTCCCTTTTGGCCTTCGGTGTGATATATGGCTTAACGGCCACGAAATGGAGATCATTACAAGCCTTTGCTTTAAGCTCTTCTAAAATCTCCTGTGGGTCAGAGGACGGTTCCAGTCCCCTAAGGAGCATGGTTTGCAATCTTTCCCCCTTTGGGGTAAAGGAAAAGAACTCTGTCGTAGTTTCTTTTAAAAGACCTTTAACTATGTTGTACTGCTCCAAAGTGGAACAGTGAATTGTATGCTTATCATTACTTATTCGTTTTACATAAAAATTACTACCAATAGCCGACTTACACAGATTAATGGTGTCCTTCAGCTCCATCTTGAACGTATTGATTGGTGGCACTTTTATTCTCGTAGTTTTTGGCTGCTCTGTATGATGTTTTTGTTGTTGCTGCTGTTGTTTTTGTTGATGCTGCTGTTGTTTTTGTTGTTGTTGCTTTTGATGTTGCGTACATTGCTGCTTTGGAAGCTGTTGGTTCAACTGCAGCCGGTCTTTTGTGGGCTGTGTTGTTTGTTGCTGACTTTGTTGCAGTTGCTGTTGTTTCTGCGTATCTTCAAGCTCCAGCTTTCGCTCCTTTTCTCTTCTCGCAATCTGCTTGGCCTTGATGGCGAGAGCTCGTTGTTGCAGCGCTCTTATGCTGCTGTTGATTTTTGCGACCTCTTCGTCCTCATCCTCGGATTCTGTGGCCGCCAGAGAGGCGAAGCTATTTGTATCTCTTGTGTAGAGACCCTCACCGCCGTCGGAAATGTATGGGTATTCGTCGACGTGCGCTGTTGTGGTATTTAATTTACCGATCGCATTTATTGAGATTGCTGTTTTGGTTGCAACCTTCTTATTAGCTGCTGTTACTTCAGTAACTTGTTGGTCTCCCCCTTCAGTTGGCAGCTTTTCAGCTGAAGCGGACAGTGATGGACGTTTTGTTAAATTAGGAGTCTGTCGCTCCTTTTTTTTGCGCTTCGGCAACCTTTGCGAAGAAATGTGGGCTGATTTTGCTGATGTAGCTGTTGTATCGCGTGACTCGCTTGTTTCCGCGCCACCCGAATTCGGATTTCCCAACATCAGGCTTTTGTCCATGCCAGCTCACTGGCTGATGTACTTTTTGTTGTATTTTAAATTTTCTTTAATTTATATTGACTTTCAAACCAAAAAAATTAAAGAAAAAAAAAAAAAAAAATTAATAACTTCTTCGGCTGGAATCGAACCTGGACCTCCAGGTTGAGACGTAGTGAGCACTAGTGTTGCGCTACCCCGACGCTTAGAGTGATTGATTTTAAACTATTTAAACTTATCTCACAGAAGTCGAAACACGTGTTTCCTCAACAAAGGTTCGCGAACGACTGAACACTGTTAACTTTGTGGGGCGCTGTGTGCTTATTTTTGGCTACAGAATATAGGTGATCCTTCCCGCTCTTTCATCCAAAGGTCGTTCGAAATTTATCTTGTATCTGATTTTTAAACTATAAATTTTTGTAATGAAAAAATGAAAAATGCTGTTACTAGTAGAAAAGCTTGTCGTACGAGAGGAAGAATGTCATTCACATTTGTGTAATAAATTTTATTTAATATACATTGCATAAATTATGGAAATTCCTTAAATCTTTTTAAGTAAGATTTAAACTGATGTAACATATATACGGGCGGAAGCGTTCGCTGAATGCGTAAAACTATATAAATCCAGGGATAGGGACCTGGGCCCTCTACAGTGGCCTGCTAATTATTATTATGTAGTTTTTTTTTTTTAATATTTCTTTAAAATTAGATTTATTAAGCTCATGGCAATTTTCTTTGATGTGGACCTTTTATAATTTTTAATTTTCAAGTCACCTGCACGAAGAACTCGGGCCGTAGAGTTGCCCATGTCAAAATGACTTATTGATCTTATAGCAAATGCTTGTTATATTTATTAATAATGTCAAAAAAACTATTGATGGCTATTTTTTAATTCTTCAATGAAAGGCGATACTCTTACTTTTCCCTTTTGATAATATTATGTAAATTCACTTCTTTTTGGCTTGACAAAATTCACAGATTCATAGAATAGACCACAACCATGATGTATTCATTTATATTTTTTTCATTGAAATTTTCAATAAACTTTGACTTAACTGCACGTTGTACTAAATTGCTCTGATATTTTTATGTTCTAAGTTCAATGATATTTTCCGCCGAGGTTCGGCACCTCAGTAAAATTTTTATTTTTTTGAACTTTTTTTCGATCTTAAGCTTAAGATTTTAAATTATGTTGCGATTGTTTTTAAATGATACACGTATGATGGTCAAAATCTTAAATAAGTTGCAGCACAAATGCACATCCGAATGGGTTACTTAAAGAAAGTGACTGTAAAAATATTTTCAAGAACTCTCCAATTACGACATACCTCTTTTTAACCAACTACCTAGAATTCAATCTTCCATTACATAAATTTAACATGATTAAATGCATAAATCTCTGCAAAAACTACCTGCTTTCAAGGTTGATTGGATTTGGTCTTAAGTTTTCAGTCGGACCCGCTAGATACTGCTTTGCCAAACTAACCCACATGAGGTACATCAGATTGCTCTTAATTTTAAGTATCCTATAGTAATTAAAGTATCTGCGGTTTCTTTCCCTAAAAACTGATGGTAAACCGTTTTGCGACTTGACTTTTATGTATCACAATTTGGATAATTTTAAAATATTATTCAGCTACAGACCTGCACCTCGTTTCAAAGTATTTTTTTTACAACATCAGAGCTCCGATCTGTGAATTTGAAACAACTTGAATGAACCAACTAAGAAGAAAACACTGCGTTAAAATATTTTCACCGTCTCCAGTTAGAAACAAAAACAAAACCGAATACAATAAATATAATAATAATAATATAATGTTAATAAGTTAGATATAAAAATAATATTAAGGCGAAAGACATATTTTAAGTTGTTACGTTTAGCTTATAGCGCCCTCAGAGGGCCAGTAAGTTATTTAAGACATAGCTTAGTTAATTAAGCATGTTTTAATCATTTTTGTTTAGCACTGAAGGTCATGCATTAATTAAATAAAAATGCATTAAAATTGAAAAACGAAAATGAAACATTGAAAATTCTTATTAGGATATTTTTACTCAGTAAAACTGAACTTGCTTCAGCTACGATTACGACAAACTTTTGCATATGTTCGATAGTATATGTATACGTATATATTTATATAGTCCAACAATACATATGGAAAATTTAACGAGAAACACATTCAGATTTGTTGTAATTGCATTAAGGCAAATGTTTACAGACATGAAACACAAATCCTGACATCCATTTTTTTTACTTTGATTTCTTTTTAGGCACTATCATCTATGCTTTCGAAGAAAATCCCACGGTCAAATTTTGTAATCCGGTGGCAAAAATCACGGGAAAAAATATCCTTGCCTAGTAAGCTCGCTTAGTGCCACCTCATCATAAATCTCATTGTTATCATTCGCCGAAGGCCTTAAGTGTTGTTTTGTTTCTAAGGCAAATTTCATTATATTCCTTGCACATTGAGTATTGCGCAAAAAAACCAGATGCCAGTAGCTAAATTCGAACCCGGCAATCTGCAGAAAAACTTCCGCAACGCATTAACCGATTGCGATAAGGAATTCAACAAATTTCAATGTTCCTTTAGCGTTTTATTACCAGAAAATTGTTTATTTCATTTTATACTAATTGATGACCACGATAAAAGACTTTCAACTTTTTTGAAGAAGCAGTAACCTGGTGGCACGGTAGTGCCCCAACAAGACGAGCCAAGTGAAGCGCAAGGGCTCTACCTACCTGTAGTTCCTTGAACCCTCATAACTTGGGTTTGGATTATGCGAGAACAACAAAATTTTCGGGATATGTTGTCAATAACGAACTCATTAAACATATAGAGTTTTAATTGTGTAGCTCCTAGGCTTTAGATTTTATTGATATCTTAAAAACCTTGATTTCGTCACTGACTCACTGATGATCACTAAAATTCTTAGGGTATTTCCTCATGTCCTAGAAAGCTGAAATTTTGTACGTAAGCTTAAGTACACAAACAACAAAAAACAAAAAAAAAATGTAATTTTATCCTCCAACCCCTTAAACTAGGGGATGGGAGTTTGACGGAGATATAAATATATATAAAAGTATATATAGGAAAAAACATACTTCCATACTTCATATACTTGCTATTATAAGTTATTATAAATAAAAAAAAAATTATCTCGTAGAAAAAAAAGAACATTTTTTGTTACAAACAACTTACAAAAGAAACAAGAAATCTCACCAAAAACCTAAGCCTCACTTCACAAACTCTACACCTTAGTCAAAATATGTGACTTGGCCGTTCGTTACTGCAAGAACTGTTGTAGAAGAGAAAAGTAATGATCAGTGAATCAATTTTTCACCTTACGCCTATGTGGACGTAGCTAACTTGTAGAGTAAGGACGTGCAGAGTTAGAAGCTTGGCTCTACATGAGATGTCATAAATTTTTGACAGTGCGAGTCATATGGTCTCGTCTTGGCAACATGATGAAATGTTATTCGTGGGATAAATGTTTTTCATAAAAAAACATCATTTTTTACGTTGAATCAACTAAGTTACAATATGTTTAACTAAATGTAGGTACTGTTACTGTGACTTATTTTGCTGATACAATAAAAAGTCAGGATTAAGCTGCAGGAACCTGGTCTTTGGTTCCCTTGTTCGGTCAAATAGCCGACAATGTTGAATATAAATACGACATCGAAGTTCAGAAGCAGTTACGAAGATAGTGCTTTGAAGCTTGCATAAAAAATCTACTGGTCCAGATTAAACCCTCAAACTTTCAAACAAGCAAAAAATATTGTAATTTATAAAAACGATAGCAGGGTCGAAGTGAGTGGTTTAAGACCTTCAAATATATATAATTTTGTTTCAACATTAATGAAATTCTGAAAGAGCTAAACCCGCGAATTCGCCAATGAACCGTTTGTGAGGCAAGTGGTTAATTGAAAGGCCTCAAGGTTTGAGTCCTAGATTAGCCGTGACCTTTTGTAAAGATCTCATATCTATTGTAGTCACCATTGAGATCAAATTTATAGTAATCAGACTGAATGCGTGACCGAGCTGTTGAGATTTTTTAATCGGCTTTTCATGCCATCCTAATAAATGTTTATGCAAGTGAAGGTTAAGACATAACACTATCAGCTGTGTGATGAACTCATCCTTCAAAATGAATTGAACAAAGTTCCATGAATTGAGTGAATGCAAGCAGTCTTTATCAAATTCTCTATCCTTATTTGGACTTCAGCCACGATGCCATCATAACCAAAATATGCCTATGATTCGAGTTCTTTCATTTCATCTCCTAAACCTTTTACTCACTCTGTACTAAATTCATACAACTAACATATGCACATTTCCTGAGCCTTGAATGGTAATTCGAAAATGTCTGGAACGAGGGGCTGACATTGATAGTCTTCAAAAATTCAATTTTAAGTTGACATCTAGTCAAGGATAGGCTTTCTGTTGCGCTGATCGTCGACAAAAGCATCCAAACGATTACTTCACAAGACAGGGGAATTTTTATACCCTAGTCGATGTTCCTCTACTAAGGGTATACCTAAGCAGAACGGACTTTGTTCCTCATATAAAAGTTTTTCTTCAAAAGGAAAATTCTTCGGAATTGTATTGCAATGAACCATGTCGGAAACCAAAGGTTGTACAATAATCCTTATGTCACGTCAAACTGCCTTCCTATTTGGACAACTGTTCAAAGGATGAACAGCATGGCTTGTCAAGAATATATTGGTGAACACCGACGAAGTAGAAAAGGAAGCAGCATTATACAAAACCACCTGTAGCAGTATTACTGAAGATACAAAAGCCATAAAGCTCCATTCACCAACCTAAAGGAGACCCATACTGTAACCCATCCGAGAGACTCTCTTGTTCCGATATAAATTTAAATTTAAATAAATTTAAATACATTTGTTACACAAACTCATGTTTACATACTTTTATATACACTGTTGTTACTGGGCCTCTTTTATTGAGACAGCATTTAAGCAATCACACATATTTGAGAACAATTTTAAGAAGTATTATAAATTCGGTATAAATTAAATAAAGGGCAAGAAGATGATTTCTTTTTTGACTTGCAACCATAGTTTAAGTTTATAAAATTCCATTAAACAATCTCGAATACATTTTATGGTAAGCAATCTTGTTAGTTATTATGCATGATATGACATTGAAGCATTTGTAGCGAGACTTATTTTCACTCACCGATTTCAATAAACATTTTTCCATTTCCATGGAGCGGAACGACGAGGACCTTTCCGTCCATTTTATACTTTCCATCCATCCTAAGCTTTGGAATCAAAAATTTTGTTTCCCAGTTAAAATCTTTTTTGCTGACTCTGTAAAAGAAAATAATAAATTTTTTTAAACAAATTAGTCAAACTTGTACTGTTAATATTGAAGGGGTTTTTTTTCTGAATGAATTTAGATGTTTGAAATGAGGTGACAATTAGTATCTGCTGCTAGTGACAATTTATATCTGCTGAACATAAAACTACTTAAGATTAACTGGAGCAGCAAGGGAATAGTCTATGAGCAGATATACGATTAGTATATATCGTAATTTAAACAAAAGATCAAATGAGATCTTGCTGTTATTTTAAACAATTTGCACCCAGTCTGACAAAAAAGACTATCCTTTAGCTTTTATTAACTATCGAGTCATATCCCTTCATATCGTCGCGATATGGGGCAGAATACCCAAAAGATTGGCATAAAATCAAACATTTAAATTCCCTTTCAGGGTCCGCTAATCTTAGTTTCGAGTGATCTAATATACCACTCATCGGAAACCAAATGCGTAATGCATTCGATTCGGTATGGCACAATGCTCTCATACATAAAATGAATGACAAAAATGTTCTCCTATGTAAAATCGTTCAGAGTTTCTTGTCTTAACGTTACTTAAGAGTGCATGTTATTAATAGTGCCCAAAACTGTCAGGATGCGCATCGGCAATGTACGCAGATGATATTGCGATATTTGCATAGCATTAAATCTATCTCAATATCAAGACAATATCGGGAAAAAGTATTGTAAAAAGTCGAAATTTAAAATAAATGCGAAAAAGACACAAGCCATTTTTGACTTTTCATTACTAACATAGTGCTTATTTATTTACTTGTCGATATGTTTATTTATGTGGAAATAAATTTATTTCGTTTATCTATTTATTTATATTTATTTATTACCATATTTATTTATTTACTTAAATATTTTGGTTTTTATTTATTTATTTGTCAACTTATTAATTAATGTATGAATTTAATCATTTATCTTTTTTTGCTTAATTTTTTATTTTATTTTTAAATTTGTCAACCTATTTATTAATTCAATTATTAAGTTATTTATTTATTCGTATATTTATATTTATTGTTCTACATTTTTTAAGCTGTCATATTTATATGTTCCTTTTTTTTATTATTATACTTTTGTTGTACACGTATTTATTTTTTTTACACAGTGGGTTTTTTTCGCATTATCCCACTCAAATTTATCGGGTAAATTACCATTTTGAGCATTCTTAAATATATCGTATCTCTGTACTGTAAATTGTGCAGTAGCAGGTCTACATAATTTTAATTTGTACGAAATAAATATCTATCTAAATGTGTTAAGCCGTTATCTTAGCTACTTTCCACCAAAAATGCATCAGTGTCAGCGAGATACCACCTTGATCAAAAAGTTCCCGGAATAACCAACGTGTAGCGTTCCCATCATTCCGATTTGAGTTCTGTTTTTTTTTTGTTAAGTTGGTACATCTGTTGATATTCCCTCTAAATCATCATAGCAAGCATCATAGCTTGACATTTGCAAAAGTTACGTAGGCAAGAGTACATCTATCTTTGTGTGTGTTGGCGATTTTTTTACAATTTAAGAAATGAACATCGGAAATGACAAGATTCGCTAGCGATCCCACATTCATCAAAAGAATCATTACTGGAGACGAGACGTGGGGTTATGAACCCAGACATCAGGCAAGTGAATGGCGTTTACCAAATGAGCCGAGACAAAACAAAAAACACGTCGTTTTCAGTCAAAAAAGAAGGCAATGCTCAAGGTTTTCCTGGATTACAACAGTGTAGGGCATCATGAATTTTTGCCAGAAGGCCAGACACTAAACAAAGAGTATTATTTGGGCGTTATAAGACGTTTGCGTGAAGCAATTCACCGAAAGCGACCAGAATTGTGGACAGAAAACTCGTCGATTTTGCACCATGATAACGCACCGTCGCCCACTGCCATCATTATTCGTAATTTTTGACAAGAAATGCACTAGCCACCCAATTAACCTGATTTTATTCCCTATGATTTCTTTCTGTTCAATCGAGTTAAAAACCAAAACGGAGAACGCGTTTCAGCAGTCAAAGTAGTGGAAAAATCGCATCAAGCACTAATGGACATACCGAAAACCGAACATAAAAATTGTTTCGAGGATTGGATGAAGCGCTGGCATAATTGTGTTGCACTCGATGGGGATTACTTTGAAGGGGAAAATATTGATTTAAATGAATAAACTTGAATTTTTAATTTCCTAAATCATTATGTACTATATATCTTCATCAGATCATACCCATTTCATAGATTTCAGTTCTTATCCTGGGCAGCTCGTGTACGAGAAGACCGCGCCCGAAAAACTGCAGGATGCTCAGAAGCGGTTCTTCTTCTTCTATCTCTCGCATTCATAGAGTGTGCCAACATTTATAAAAATTATTTTCTAGAATGGCATTGCCAGTAATAAATAATGTTTTTGTACACAACAATCTTTCCCCTTTTAAACAAAAGTGTTCACCCAACAAATATTGTGCACCTATACGCTATTTGATTTTAACCTTTCCGATCGTCTTAGCTGTGACGGCCAATTCCATCTAACGCAATTTCTTTTCTTGTGATTTGTTGGGAGTCCACTTTTAACAACCATGTTTTCTTTGTTTAAATTCACTAAACATTCGTCTTTGTAAATTAGGGGCTCAACTCTAGGATGATACTTATCCTCTTAGTTAAAATTTCGGATTTGATTTGAATGAGCAAATTTAAAAACATTGTTTATTTTTATTAATAAAGTTCTAGGACTTAATATTTGCATAACTATTCCAGGAATCCATTTAACATACTCATTTTTAAAACTATTTAAGATCAATATCTTATCACCTTCTAAATAAATGTTACTTGGCAAACACTTTTCGTCTTACAATTATGAATACTGGGGAAGCAATTTTCATACTTTTGTGTACTGTTTGATTTTGATTTTTTATTAATTTCTTTTAGTTTTTTGTTATTATTTATATCTAACTTAGAAACTGGGCTATTTCGTTGAAAAAATATGAATTTAGAAACCATATCCAACAGTTTATTTTCCGAATAAAACTTTTTGAATGCCTTTTTTACAGTCTGTACGTTTTGTTCAGCAGAACCATTACTCTGATGATGAAATGGTTGTGATTTACTTGCCTTAATATCGTAATCCTTACAGAATCTTAAGAATTCGAAAGACCCAAATGGTGGGTCATTGTCAGATACTATTTCTGTGGGTAAGCCGAAAATTTTAAAGAATTTAAAATTGCTGAATTAGTGTTTTTCAAAAGGACTACATCTACGTATTTGGAATAAGAGTCTTTAATTATTAAGAATTTCCAATTGAGAAACTGAAAGAAATTCACGTGAATTCATGCAAATGGACCTTCCGACTTTGGCCACTCCTGGTACTGCATATTCCATGGTACATTGGCCGTAAATGATTCATGCCATATACCATATCGAGTACGGTCTTTTGAAGAGCTGCAGGAATCAGAATACGATCGCATTGATTTTCTGTCGATAAGCTATTATTTTATGTTAGATGTAAAGAATTTTAAAAAGTGGGTTGTCCTGTGTGGTGGAACAAATGCTAGGTACTGATACTATATATACTTCATAAGCAGTAGTCAGATGGATTACGATTGAGAGAATGGCCACTCCTTAAGAAAAAGATGTGTAAAACAAAATTAGAGATGCTTTAAAGGAATTATTTCCGAATGGTATAAAAGTAAAAAACTTATTTTCATGTGTCGTTTCCTTCACATAATTCTGAGAATGTGTTTTGGAATAATTAGGAGTTTTTGAATTTTTATGTGTAGTAGAAAAAAAAATTAATTTACTCAACCTATTTAAACCCACTGTATTACACTACCATATTTGATAACACATTATGTATGTGCTAGCGGCATTTATATGCAAATATTCTCAGTTCATCTGATCAGGGGATCAAACCGAAAATAAGTCCCACTACCCAAATTAAAATACATGAGCTTGGTTTCATCACTGAGAACTAATTTGTGTGTAATAAGCCAGTGTCTAAGCTGTCCTAAGTCCTGATTTATATCAGCAATTCGCCCAAATGTCGAGTAAGATATGTAATCCCCAAAATCAGTTTAAGTTCCTTTTAGCAAAATAAAAAAATGCAATTATTAGAGATCAAAAAAGGATTGAACCAAGTACTGAACCTGGATTTCGAAGTTTTGAACACTTGAAAGAAGATTTTCCGTGTGTATGTTTAAGTACCTAATGAAATTTTTACCATGAAATGCCCGTCGCCATGCTTTTCAGAAGTAACTACGTTTTCGGAATTCAAATCAGTATTTGGAACTCACCATACCGTATGAGAACAATCAGAGCCAAAGATATAAAATTTACTTTTGTCGATGAAAATAACTTTATTCCAGAACGAATTTTCTTTCCTTAATCCTCCTTCATTTGGGTAGTCCAGTCTAGTTATCTTATTCGCTGTTCGAATTAATAGCTTCTATCAGCTAACTCGAGCGCGAAATCCATTTCAAGACAACAAATTTCTTATTGTCTGAGGATACACATGAATTCCGTCTGAAGTTTTCAAAACTTCGGCTATAACGGATGGACTTTGCAAAAGATCTTCTGCGACTAATCGTATTTTCTTTTTTGGACTGCTAGTTATCGCCTTATTAGTTATTGTTTTTTTAATTTCATACTACAGATGAACGGGGTTCTTTCACTATTTTTGCTATTTCACCCATAGACTTTCTTTCTTTCTATAAGTCAATAATAATCTGCCTGGTTGCAAGTAGAATTTGTTTACTTTTACTTAAAATTTTTATTTCTTTCAATTTCGAAAGAAGCCTTTAAAATAAACAAGGAAGTTTCTTAATTCATGGAACGTTTGTATCAACGTGTTGAGGAAACTTATGAGATGAAACTAAAGCGATATCATCTGCCTCACACTCACTTAGAATCAGAAAGTCAGATGTGAATAGATTGTATAAAGGAGGTCCTAAAACAAAGCCTTGAGGAACTCCTATTTTGAAATAAATAAGACAAGATAACAAACTATTAACAAAGACTTTGAAGCAACGACCCGACAAAGAACTTTGAACTCTTTTACTTAGATACGGAAGAAAATAACGATTAATCATTTTATATAAAAGACCATTATGCCAAACGGAATCGAATGCCTTTTCAATGTCAAGGAGAATCATGCCTATTGCACATTTTACAGTGATTTGGCATATTGCTACCTTACAACTGAAATATAAATAAAAAAAACTTTACACAATAAAATATCACAGATTTTAATTTAACTTTGAAAGGAAAAGCTACTTGGAAAAACCTTCAATCAAATGTTGACTCGAGTAGAGAGAGGGGCGGTGGTGGCAAACTATACTTGATTCCAAGATTATTTATCGGAGAAATTAAACAAATAAGTAATTGACACATTATGTTATAAATAAATAAATAAATAAATAGATAAATTATTAAAATAATAAAATAAATTAATAATAAATAAATATTACATAAATAATAAGTAAATAGAATAAAAGAAAAAAATCAATAAATATATGGATGAATAAATAAATAATTTAATAACTAGATTTTATTTATTTCTTATTAGTTCATAAAAAGTTCACAACTCATACAGAAACACATTTCAGAATAAATATTATAATATAGCATAAGAAATATTAATGGCATTCGGTATTTTAATACATTATGTAATAAATATAGTGTTGAATGCCACTTCAATGGGCTACGAAAAAATCAAAATTCAAAATTGGTATTCTTAAAAAAGTATTTTGAGACAAGTAAGATGGAGTAAGAAAAAACAAGTAACATGAAATGAATATAATACAATTTAATTTACAAGTGCATTTCTCTATTTTTAAGGAAAGTGAAAAGCTGTATTGTGTTGCGAATTAACTCTTATTGTATGTAATTTATATTAAACCAGATTGTCAAAAAGAATAGATTCTAATTCAGTATAATTTAGATTGAAAAGCCAATGTTTTACCAATTTTATATGCAATTCAGGCACTGATATTATTCTGACCGACTGTGGAAGCTTATTTAATAAACGGAATGAAGAAATAGAAAAGAAATTACGATATGCGGTGGTACGAAATTTTGGAATATTTGCGATGTTCGAAAAGTTTCCACGTAAATTACAATTTGAGATTAACCGATAATTGCGATTACCAGACATGGTAAAGAATGTCTTCAAAACTTTAAAACATTACAAGTGAGTGGCGCACAAGAAGAATTCTCAGGTCACAGAACAATTGAAAACTAGGATGTCTTCCAGATTTACGGCATTATTTACGTATAACATATTTTTGTAAAATTAACAGGGGTTTGATTTTATTCAGATAAACTCCACCCCAACAAACAACTCCATATTGCAATTAAGAATGGAAAATACCATCGTAAATAATTTTCAAGACCCTTTTAGAACAAATATTTTGCAAGTAATAGAAATATCGAAGTGTGGAAAGAAAAGTATTTCCTAAGATAATCTGCATGAATCGAAAAACTCATTCTAGAATCAATGTTAAGCCCTAGGTATTTGTATTCTTCTACATTTTCAAGTAAGAAACATTGTTCACTACAGCTTACACTGTTAAAAAAACTGGGAGAAGAAAACCCAGGCATGCAATCGCAGTGAAAAAGTTTGTATCTTTGGCACGCAGGTGCGTGATAACAAATATTGACTTTCATGTTATGAAGGGACGACAGACTGAAAAACATTATTTTGGTTTTAGGGCTTATAATCAAATTGTGTTCAGCACAGTTTCTCAACAAATTTAGATCCCAGTTGATGTCACAAACAAGATCCAAGGGGCTGCTAAAACTACGAGAGTAGCCTGTATCATCCGCAAAAGCAGTAGGTTTTCCTTAAAAATTTAGTGCAAGCAGTGAGTTTATAAATATGAGAAACAAAATTGGTCCCAAAACAGAGCCTTGGGGTACACCCAAATTAAATAACTTGATTTTGCTTCTTTTATCGTCTATCTTAACTCTTTGCGATCTGTTTCTCAGGTATGAGCTAAACCAATCTAACATAAAACCACGAAAGCCCGCTTTTTCTAATTTTTTTAAGTAAGATAGCATGGTTAACCATATCAAAGGCCTTGGAAATATCGACAAAAAGACCAGCCGTACACTTTTTTCATCAAGATTTGACATTATTTGAGCACAGAACTGTAATAGAGCATCCTCAGTCGATTTTCCTTTCTGAAAGCCAAATAAATAAGTTAAATAAATATATACACAGATAAATAAATATGTTACGAAAAATAAATTAACAAACAGGACTAGAAATCAAATAAAAATTATTTACAATAAATAAATATGTATATGGTAACTTTAATAAATTTAAATTAATTCTGAATCAAGTGATTGTCAGAAGAACTACATGACCAAGCATAGTGTTCGGATATTTTATTCAGTCTATCAGTTACTTTATCTATATTAGCGATCAAATGCAGCTCGCCAGTATTAGTTTCTTTCTTCAATAATTTTCGAAATCTTTTCTTTAATGATTTTTTTTTATAATTTACTTACACTACTCGGCAAACTTATTGTTCTGTAATTATTAAGGTCCCCAGGTGACTTCCCAGCTTTAAGTCTTGCTATAACTTTAGCCATTTTCCAAGTATCAGGAAAATACTGTATTTTAAGGCACGCATTTATAATTCTTGCCAAAAATTGTATTCCATTTCGAGGTAATTGCTTGAGATATATATTTCTAATACCTGCACTCTTATTTATTTTTATTTTTTTAAATTCATTTATATATTTATTTATTTATTTATTTATGTATTTATTAATTAATTAATAATTTATTCATTTATTCATTTTATTTTTTATTTATATATTTATTTATTTAATTAATGTATTATAGTATCGATGTCAACAATTGTTTAATATTTTTGTTATTCATATCATTCCTGTATATAGTCATTATATCTGTATTTTTTTTACAACTATTCAGTGAAGGTTTTTTTTTCAAATTTTCCCTCGTGATATACTCTGTTCATATCGAAATTAAATTTCATCAATATAAATTAATGTTTTAGTAGCAAGATAGCTTAATGTCGAATCTCTGTAATGTAAAATGTGTGGTAACCCCAATATTGTAAAATAGTTTCGAAATAAAGATATCTATCTATCTATCTAAATGTTCTTCGTATAACCTGAATTGTTTTGTGTAAGAAGTTAGGTTGACCTGACTGAACTATCGTGTGAAAAACGCACAAACTATTTAACTATTTGTTTCGTTAAGGCAGAGACGTGGTCAGTTCGTTTGAAATGTCAGATGCGACATTAATCTTCATCTTTCTGTTGGAAACTTGCAAAAAAATTCACAACCGTAAAGCAAGACTGATAAGACAATGGTCTTTACATGGATCAATCTTTTTTTTTTTTTGGAAGAAAGAAAAAGTACACCATATATTTTTCCAATAGTGACGTTAATATGAGTCTCCCAAGTTTTTTGCTGACTCAGCATATTCAAAAATGCTTCCTCTAATTTGGATAGCTGGAAAAGAAGACAAATCTAAGATCTTTTTGTAAATAGTTACTACCTTCGATTGTTTACTATTTCTTTCATTTAAATGTCTAGCAGCTTTATCATTTAAATGGAGAGTATACATATGCACTGAGCAATGCTAAAGTAGGCGGAGAAGCTCATTTACATACAAGAATGGATCTTTGTGGAATCCCATTTGCCACTCTACTTTGCTGTCGTGCGCAAAAATTTAAAAATGGTTTTAACTTTTTCTAAACAGATCCTCGGTATCGAGAAGGGATAGATACGAGAATTGATTAATATCCATTACTACTCTGAGAGGGATGGTTTTTGAAACTTTTCTATGCTCGAAAATCCGACTGGTGACTGGTAAGAAGTTTTTGATTTTCCAGGTGCTACACTATACTTTTCTCTAAGCCCTAAGATAAAAATTGCAACGGGCCTATATTCGGTTTCATTCGAATTGGATTTTTTTGGCATGGTAATAATTTTAATGATTTTGCATACCTTTGGGAAAGTTGAGATGGTCAGTATAGGGTTGAACAAGTAAGTAATAAAGTGTAGAACGAATGGGAGCATTATTTTCACAAATTTTGGCAAAGGACTTTAAAGATAGTTATGCCTGTAAAATGTCTTCATCGCGCAGTCTACAGAAATCCAGAGTATGAACACCCCTCTCATCGCCAGTTGCCTCAACTGCTGCAGTAGGCTTGTCACTGGCTGTGGATGTTGCTGTGGCAAAGTTAGAATTTAATTGGTTGCAATCAATGTCGTGGAGGATTCTGGGGGTACTGTTTCCAATTTGTGAAAAAAATAATTTAGCTTATATTAATTTACAATACTTAAGCTTTCTCAAAAATCACGCAATTCTTTAGCATTGACCTTACATGGTCAATTGCAACAAAAGAATCAGATCTGTGCGGAGACATTTTTTCGTCTCATCAAACTTAATCTTTTTTGTTGCCAACAATTTAAAAATTTAGTACTTATTGGGCCATGTTCATGTTTCAAAATTTTTTTAAAAATTTGTTTATTGTTGAATGTTTTTACCTGCTCTCTTTGACAATGGTGTTTGCGAAACCTTTTACAACAACATCCGTTAGATTAGCCGATATCGTTGCCACTTGGTTATTGTCTTGTTTATAGATGACTTTCTTTATGTTAAACGGATCGATTGGGCCTATTTTGTCAAGACCTGGTATACCTGCGGAAGATAAAAAAACAACAACATTAAAAAAAAATCATTCAATTATAACAATAATTACCTTTTGCAAGTTGAGTGAATAGTTTCTGAACGGAATTTGTAGAACATTTTGTAAATTCGGGCTCATAGATTTTACATGTTGGAACGTAGGATGCTTGTTGAAAAAGAAAAAAATAGAGAAAAAAAATAAAGTTTAATTTATTTCAAACTGATGCTTAGACAACGTTCAAGTATAACGTAAGCGCTTTAGGGTGGCGGAGGCGGGGGGCGGTCTGTGGTTTGCAACTTTTGATTACATGGTGGGGGGCGTCAGCAGTAGTTATTTACTTTTTTACACATTTGGCAACCCAGACATTATCTATCGTATTTTGGAAAACGAAACGCGTTTTCGGGGCTTCACCCAAGTAATGCATACGCTTAGGTACTCCCTTAAAACCGAGTAGGGGAATTACCGCGCGCTTGTCCTAACTTCTTTTGTTAATCTTTTGTTTCATTTCGGTACGATTGGCGATTTGACTTATTATTAGTATAGCAAACCAAGTTTATGTTTGTGTTACCATTGAACCGTTTACACAGCACGAGCAGAAGGAAAGTTAGAAGCGAGAAAATAGGCTTAAGGGTAAACTGATGAGCATTCAATGCTGTGCGGGTGTTGCGAGTGAATTGTTGGAGGGGCGGAATGCAATTAGCTATTTCTTCGGAGCATTGGTGGTAAAAATAGCGATAAAAGAGCGTCAGGCAGGAATCATTTCTTCGATGTTCCAGGTTTTGGGTGCACCTGCCCAGATGTGAGTGTTGTACTCCATACGGTTCGAAAGGTAGTTTCTAATCCATCGAAGAAGAGACTCACCGATGACATATGTACGCATTTTCGACAAAAGAGCCGGATGCCGGACTCTGTCAAATGCCTTTGAAATATCGAGTGCAACTATCATTGTTTCACCGAAGTTATGTAAAGATTGAGACAAGTCATCAAATCACCAGTGGACCTGTTGCAACGGAAACCGTACTGCAGGTCATTATTTGATTCAAGATATTTCATAAGCTGACGTCACCGTCACCGTCGTCACCTCCTCAGAACTATAGGAGAAAAACCATCTGGACCAGCGGATTTGTGTATGTCTAAGTCTTTCAGTACTCTTGCGACTTACGTTGGCGCGCGAGTTACGTTATCAATAAACTCCCACGGTGTTCCACGGTCAAATGCTGACATACCTGTCTGCAGCTCTATCTCTCCAGACATTAGTCCAACCGGGTCCAATGCAGTATGTGAGCTTATGAAGCAAAAAACACTCCATAGCTGCGGATACAACTGTTTCACCGTGTGTGGATTTCTTGATGACGTATCACTTTTCGCGCCGAGAACCGAGTTCAAATGAAAACAATTGCGGCAGTCGTTTTTACATTGTCTCTCTGAAGAGTCGATACTAATAAATAATATTAAATAAAAAGGCAGAAAGGGTTTTCTTGGATAAGAACTTTAAGTCGCGCAATCGAGGATGTTGACAGATTAATTAACAGGAAAAAACGGCGAAAATTCTACCATGAGGTAAAAAATTATCTCAGGGGTTGCAGACCCCAACCCAATCCAAAAAGTAAAATTGCAATCAATGCTAAGGACATGGAGTAACATATATATAAGCTTAAATCTAATAAAGACACTTGAGCTGTCGAAAGTAACCCGTCTAAGCTGTCCCAATTACAGATGTATGAATCGTTTAAACATTGCCTATAACACCTTTCCCGCCGTATTATGTGAACGTTTGAAACCGTTCAGCAACAACCTGATAGGTCTATATCAATGTGGCTTTTGACCAGAAAAGTTCACCATAGACTAAATATTAACATATCAGCAGATCTTGGAGTAACGCACGCACTAACTTTTCATCAATTTTAAGGTTGGTTTTGGTTTCCGCTTCGTCCACAGGCACGAGATTTATGAAGCCATGTCTCGGTTTGGCATCTCATCCAAGCTCGTGCTTTTCAAACAACGTTTTAGGAAAGGTGATGCACTGTCATGATGTTTCTTCAACATTATTCTTGAACACCAGAGGCACTATCTTTTAAAGATCAATTTAATAATTCGCATGCACCTAAGATATTGATATTCCCTTATATCAAAGCTTGATGTCAACAGTGCGTTTATGAGCGTTCAGAATAAACTCAAACATGGGTTTGGCGGTATACAAGGGCAAAAAGAAACATATGCTGTCATCAAGAAAGGACACCCAAATGCGACGTTTGGGTCAGAACGTTAACGTTGCCTAGGCTTCAATGCAAACGAAAACTGCAATTATGTAAAGCCCTTCTTCGAAGAACTCAAGTATCGGTCTATAAGAATCCTACCATCCCCGTCCTACTATATGTTGCCGAATCATGGACACTTTCAAAAGCAGATGAAGGTGACTTAGGTAGCTTCGAGAGAAAAGTGTGAAAAATTTATATTAAATTTGCAACTTTTTTTTAAATGATTTAAAGCTGAATATTATTGTAAATATTATTTTTGTCTAGGAAACGAATGATAACCCAAATGGAATTTGATGGTGGGAAGTTCATGGTATGGGCAGACCTACTCGCAACCAACCCAATTTTTTTATTACTAAATTAATTTAATACCTCATGTCCAAGTTCTTTTTTGACAATGATTTCGTGATTTTTTTACTTTTTTAATTTTTTTAATAAAATAAGCGTAAGAAAATACTTTTTTCTTATTTTTTTAAAAAGCTTTTTTTTAACCTCTTGAAGACTATGGAAAAGTATGCAGATTAGTGACCGAGTTCCTCATTGTTCAAGGCAAAGTTTTGTTTTTATTTTTGATTTTCCACACGATTCATTGTTCTCCTATCTTTTTTTCCAATTGGATTTAACCAAGCCATATTCCCATTACCAAATATTTTTTTTTCCTGAATTTTGTCAAATTACAAGTTGTGCATTCCTGCTCCTCCTTATTTACGGCGATTATCCCAAAAAACAATTTAAATATATATACTTTTATTCTGCGAATGCGGAAAGAAAGCAAAGTTGAAGTGCGAAAAGAATTGTTCCTGATTGGATTCAACATTGTTCCTTGGGCACACTGGCCCAATAACTACAGCAGAACTTGTTACGAGGAAATACCTTTTATTGCGTTTTTGAACGGTCAAACACTTGACACTCAAAATTTCAATGATGTTGGTTTTGTTTATTACATGTTATAATTGATATTTGTGTATAAAAATAAATAAAGTAAATAACGACTGATAACTGTCTCGATAAGCACCGTTTTCGCCCGATATTACTTCCCAAAATTTTACCCAAGTACATTCTTTAATCCGATTGTTACCCACTGGAGTATATGCCTTCTATTTTAAGGCTTTAATAATTTTGTAAATTCACTTTGTACGTCGGTTAAAGTTTTACTTATAAATAAAATAAAGGACTTGATTTAACACTTATTCAAATCTTCTGAAAGGAGGGGTGTTTCGAGAAGGATCCGTTTTTTTTTGGTACTTTTATGACTACGCAAAACTTAAAACATTTTTCACATTTTCACTTACGAGGTTCCTTTAAGAAACTATCCGCGGAAGCTAGGGAAAAGAAAATTATTCCAATTAGCGCGATTAAACTGTATTGGCTGCTGTCCATTACGATTTCCGATAAATGTGCTTATTGCAACTGCTACTAGACATACAAAGTGAAAATATTAACGCGACACCTATTTATTTGCTTTTTGTCTTTTCTACCAAGAGGCGGTGATAGAATTACTTAAACGATTAAAGTTAACATTGAAATTTTCTCGTATAAACATTCAATATTACGTTGGAGGTTAGAGGCTTGTAACGTTAGGGTATGGACGTCTTAATTGGTTATTTTGAACTTAAATGATTAACACAAAGATTGATGACAAGTTGTATTTAATCGATATGATCGATTTGATATTATATTTAATTGCTGAAGAAGATTAAGTTGTATTAAAATTGTAAAACCTACCATGTAATTAAGAAAGATTTAAATGTAAGCTTAATGTAAATATATATCAGCAACAACTTTAAGCTCGGTTAAATGAATCGAATTTTAAGGAATGTATCAGCGCAATTATCAAGCGGATTTGTCTTTAAGCGATTTGTTATAAACAATTGACTTGAATTCTAATGATTCGGCCCAGGTTTGCTTATTATCATTTAAATATAATTATTATTAACTTTGATTGAGCAAAGCCCTTTAATTGAATGCGTCCGTCCCAGCAAAGAAACTTAGGAGAAACGTATGCAAAATTGTTACCACTGGTAGCAGCAATTACAACATTTGTCTTCTTGACCCTCACGAGTTGAAGAATTTCTTTTTGGACGAGCGTCTCGTGCTCTAAGGTAAGAAGACTTTAAATAAGCAAAAGTGCTATTGCTATTAAGTCAAATTCCGTACGTGAGGATGACATTCCAATACAGTTTATAAGACTCGTTTTACCACAGTTTGTCTATCATCTGTTCAATGTTATTATCATAATTGGTGGACAATAGCCTCAACTTTTCCTCAGTCCTAGAAAGCTGCGAGAGATTTTTCTACAGCTAAGAGAAATAAGCCCACATATACTGCATATTAAAGAACGATCATAATTTTACCTTTCCTGTCGAAGATCCTGTTGAAATTTAGGGCAAAAGTTATATCGAAGCATTTATCACTAAATAATTTGCTGTTTGCTTAGCATTTTGCTTTCAGAGTTCTCTTAGTAGAAGATGTACCGCAGGGCTCAGTTCTACCACCGATACTTTTTTGCATGCTCATAAATTACTTCCTTTCAGTTTGAAAATATTTTACATGACATTTCTACGGAGGATATGACGAACTCGATTTACCGAAGCGTTTTAATAACCTAGATCGGCGGTTGTCAAATTTATTAAGTTGTGGAATCCTAAACAAGGCGCAAATATATTTCGGAACACCAACTCTTAAATATCTAAAACAACACATTTCCAAATCATTTTTTTTATTTAAGATATTTTTTTCAGTTCAAATACCAACTCAAAATTCGTTCAATGAATCAGAATCAAATATATGTTTTGATGAAAAAGAACTCTGCAGATCAGTAAGAGACTCGTTTTCTGGAATACGGAATTTCGTAGGCTGAGTTTTCATTAGAAATGGATTTTGTACCTACTTGATATCAGTTTTCATAACTGGAATATGATTTTATAATGATCTTTTTAGGCTTGCCAAATGTCCAGCAATCACTTCTTCCAAGAACTCAGGTAAAACTGGAAAACATTCAACATAGTTCTTCTGTACATAGATAAGCCGAAATTAAATTTTCTTCTTTAATCTGCCAATTAAACTTTTCAAAATGTCAGCATGATAACCTTATTTTGTTATCGATTGCTCATCATGCAATACATCAAAAAGGTTTGCAGATGAAGACAAAGGTACCTTTGTCCAGTTGGAAAACTTTAAACTCATCACCAAATTTAAGTCATCTAAATAAAGCTTTTCCTCTGGAAAGGCATCTTATTTCCGTGTGCAAAAGATGTGATTCGTACTTATTTCCCATATCTTTGCTACCCTTTTTTGAACAATCTCGTTTGAAGAAGAAGACTTTTTCCGAAATTTACGATCTTTTTATGTTACATTATCTATATTCTCAAATTTAATAATGAAGAAAAAATTTGGTATTAAAGAAAATTGCGGCAACATTTTTATTATACGAATGCTACCCCATCTTCGCTTCGGGGAAAAATTTTGCCAATATTCCAACTGCTGGCTCAGTTGTTAAAGAAGATGCCTTTAATATTTGTACCATGGAATAGTACGGGTGAAGCATACATTGAACGCACTTCAAGAGAAACAAAATTGAAAAGAAATAAAAAGCTTGAATGAAAACTCAAATTGAAAATTCGAAATAAGTCACAACAACAACAAATTACATGGTTTTTACATAACTTGGTACATATGGATAAATCTCCCCTCAAGCTTTTTAATCACCGAACAATCAGCAAAATGTTTTCTATATTTTCTGTTAACTTTGTTGTTCCATCATCAACCACAGTTTTTGATACTAAGACTTATTGCGAAAGGCGTCCAGTCGTAAGCCAGTTTTCCATAATAATTCAAGTTTAAGGAGTCTGACAAGACGCTCATTAAAGCTCACACTTTAATAAAAAGAAAACGCAAAAATGTTTGGAATCGCATACATACAAAAATTATTTTTGTGTTTTACAATTCTTAATTCAAGAAAGTCGCGGAACTCTCAAAACTCTTCAGCGGAACCTCAGGGTACCGAGGAACACAGTTTAAGAACCGAGGACCTAGATGAACTTCCTCGTATTATAAATGAGAAGCTGAAAATACTTTTTATTCATCAGTATCGAATGTTTCTGAGCCCGGCTAAAATGCAAGAAATTCCCATTACCAATAAAATTTTTAATATGAATCTATATCCCGATCTGGAAAGTAAAATTGCAGCTATAGAATCTGTCACTAGCCTGGTCTACATAATCAATCTAGTTGCCTTCACAAATTATGGTTAAGTGCTAACGACTGGAAACACGACGCAATCTGGTGATAAAATAAGTCACCCATAACCAATGCTGAGGTTGTTTTCTGTAGGCTTGACTAATTATTCCATCAGATCGGTGTGACTACTCTAATACCAGAAATTATCTATTTAAACACAAAATTATTTATAGTTGTCTTATATCTATCCATTGCGTTTGACTTTGGAAGTGTCCACAGTTTAATATCAACAATATTTCAAAATCATCCAACTTCAAAAGTGCAATCGTCAAAAAGTGCTCATTAACACTGAACCCAAGTATTTCCTCCCCATAATGCTCTTCTTACCATTTGACCCCTTTTACTGGTATTTTTAGGGTCCCGTATCCAAATTGTGCCAACTGTGGTATGGAACCCTTCGTGTGCGTGTTTAACTGGCAGTTTCTCGATTTTCGAGCCATGCTTTTCCTATTTCCAACACAACTTAATTTAAGATACTTCATAATTTTTGAAGCAAAATTCTAGAACATTAAAAGTAAATTTCATGTTACATGAAATTCATGTTTAAAATGCTCTGTCATTTGTAGGGTAAAACACAAATCGCTGTCCGTTCGATCAGCTTCTATTTGCTTTTTACAAATGCTGAAATAGCGAAACAAGTTTATGCACCGAGAATATCAGTATCAAGACTTTCTTAGTTTGCTAATGCATGTCTTTGCAAAAAAATCGAACTACGTTCCAAACGATTTAAGTTTAGTGCAAACAACAATACTTACGAGTACATATAAATATAAGACGAATAGAAAATTATAGAATAGATCAAATGCTATTTTTATGATTTGACATTGATTGGAAAAAGTGCATCAGCCGTCAGTTATTTCAGGCTTTATAATTACTAAAACCAGTTATAAATCGCATATCCAAACGATTAAATTACAACTAGAATAGCCTCAACCTTTGATTATATTTGCAGATTTCTTGCTCAGGACAATAAAAATTTCTTTAATTTTTTGCATATTTTTAAATGGCACTCATCTTTGGACTTGTGACTTATAGTAGGACGTTTTGTTTGTTTAGCAACCATTAAACAGGTTTAGGTTTCTGCTCTTCGGTCGAAAGCAGAAGCAATTTAATTGTTTTTTTTTTGTCATTTATTGATTTAAGTGACTTGACTTTTCTTTGTTGATTTACTTGAGTAAACTTGCTGAGTTAAACTTGATGCTTGCGGTTCTCATCTAGGCAGGAAATAATTTTTGTTTTTTTTTGTAACTGAACCAAGAAAAGTTCCCACGGAAATTAAAATGAAATTTCGAAGCAAATTTGGGAGTTTGCATCACTAAGATGAAACCCAAAGATGGTGAGGCTGTGGAACATTGTTACTTCAGCTGGCCGCCGAACGTAAACTTACCTCTTTAAGGTTCTTTTCCGGAAAAGAAAAAACCAAATATTGGGTTGGCAACTTAGAAATTGCGGATTTCACTCAAAGATGGCTTTAGTTGAATTTTTAGGTTTGCTGACGTAATCGAAATGTCAAACACATTTTGTTATTTGATAGTTGGTACTTCTACTGTCTATCAGTAAACATTTTTTTTGATAGGTTGTGTAGAAATGGAAATTCAAAACCAACATTTACGTCATATTTTGCTTTTTTATTTCCGGAAAGAAAAAAACGCATCGCAAGCTCACAAAAATGTATGTGATATTTATGGTGGCGAAGCTTCAAAAGAACGGCAGTGTCAAAATTGGTTTGCCAAATTTCGTCTGGTGATTTTAGAGTAGAAGTTTAAGACGACCAAATCAAAGCAATAATCGATTCGGATCGTTACACTACGAATTGCAGAGAAGCTTCATGTATCACATACATGCATTGAAAATCGCTTAAAACAGCTTTGCTATGTACGTAAACTCGATATATGGGTTCCTCATGAACTGAAAGAAAATCAGTTAACACAACGCATTAACATCTTCGATTTGATAAAGAAACGTAATGAAAATGAAGCATTTTTAAAACGATTGTTAACTGGTGATGAAAAATGGATTGTTTACAACAATGTCAATCGGAAAAGATCGTTGAGCAAGCCAGGTGAACCAGCTCAAACAACATCAAAAGCTGATACTCATCAAAAGAAAGTTATGTTATCAGTTTAGTGGGATGAGTTCTTTGAACTTTTACCACCCAACCGAACGATCAATTCAGGTGTCTACATTGAACAACTTACAAAATCCGATTACTTTTTATTTCGATCTTTGCAAAACTCCTTGAATGGTAAAAATTTCAATAATAATGATGGTTCAGTTTTTTGCTGATTAAAACCAGAAGTTTTATGGACTTGGAATTATGATGCTGCCTGAAAGATGGCAAAAGGTAATTGCTCAAAATGGGTGATTCATTACACCATAAATTTTTTTCGTTTCATGAAAAAATTGTCTGTTATTTTCTAAAAAATCCGCAATTACTTAGTTGCCAACCTGATACATATGACTGCGGTCCCTTAAAGCCGTTAAAAGTACAGATTCGAATACATATTTTATACTCACTAGGAGTATTCAAACTTACGATGTACTTCCGTTGACCTAGAATCATGAAATTGCTCACGAAAAAATCACTCCTATTCTCTAAGTCACGCCACCCAAAAATGTATGTAATTGTGATAAATTTGTTATCTTTTCGTAACTTTCTGTGTCATTTTCCACTTCCCTGTCCGCCAACAGTGGAGTATTTGACCATCGAACCTGGCATAAACCTAAATTTTTAGAAATCCTATTACTATGCCTCCGCTGTCCGTCCATTCGTCCGTCTGTATTTCACGGAGCTGAATCTCCTTAACCGTTATAGGGAGTAACTTGCAATTTTCACAGAAGGTGTAGGGCAATTGTCGTTACAACAACACTAAAATAAATTTGGTTCACCATACAAAGAAAGTGTTTCACAAAATCGCAACTTAACTTAACACCTAAAAGTAGACAATGATTCCCTTTCATGGAGCAACATAACAATTTTTAAAAGTATGTTAATGCGAATTCAATGTTGTATAGTTTTCTACCTTACCAAACGAAGTATCCATCCATGTAGTGACCGACCGATCATTCGGTTTCGGTTTCGACCAGATTAGGCCAAAAAATTGGTTTCGGCTACAATTTCGGTTTAGGCAAAATCAACCGAAACTGTAGTTGCCACAAGGCACACAGCAATTTGGCCCATTGTGATGCCGCGAGGTTTATGTGGATTAACTTATCTACCTATTTTGGGGAGTAAGTGAGTATTGAGATGTTGTCCTCCCGGACGGTTAAGAAGGAGAAGGTGGAAAGAACTAGTTTGCTTCTCAAATGAACTGAGCGAGGTCTTTTGGGTTTGCAAAACTGTGAAGAAATGGGAACATAGCTTTCTATGTCTTGATATTGCTATGACCGGACATTCATTTAAGAGTTTTTGTAGCTTTCTGGTTGGCTGTTGGTTAAGGAGGTTTCAGGTTTGTCTGGTGATGTTGCAAGATGGTTGTTGTATTTTTTTTTTTTTTGCTTAGTTTGACCGCAGCTAATGGTATGTCAATTAATTGTGGGATGCATCTGCGAGGATGCATTGTACCTTTACAGGCAAGATCATCTGCTCTGAAGTTTCCGTGGAGATTCCTGTGTCCTGGAACCCCGTTGAGATGAACCTTAGAAAATTAGCCTATCTCCTTAAGGGATACCCGGCGTTCTTTGACAAGCTTAGATGATGATTTTATGGCTTGGTTGTCGGTCGAAGTGAATATTTCCAGAATTGTTACTATACAACCACAATTTCGCGGTCGTGGTAAAACATGAAAGGAGAGTTTAAGACTAAGATTACTCAAAAAGATGAACTTCCACTTTTCGTTCGAGTTCTGCCCCAACGGTTGTTATCGTGATGGAGCCGGCCGATATCGGAAAATTTGTCTATAACTGTTGGAAGGGAAATCCACTCCCAAGATTGAAGACTGATCAAAATCAACTCTGGTGCATGGCGAGACTGCATTGAGTCTTACAAAGACAAACTTTGTTTGACAAACAAGAACTTCGCGTGAGTTCTTGGTCCGTGAGCCGTATTTTTGAATTTGTTTATTTTCTCGTGCTTACATGGCTAAGTAAGTGCTTGCGTGACGTGTCAGGTGACTCCGGACGAGCTAACTTTCTGTAAGTTTGAAAATATACTAAATTTATATAATAACAATTAAAATACATTATCAATTCCAACTTGTCATAAACAGGTTCGGTATCGGTTTCGGTTTCGGCTGAAAATCATGTTTCGGTCAGACACAACATCCATGTATACGCGTTTTGCGTTCGAAGCGGAATTTTTCTCAATCGGAACAAATTAGTAATAATGCCATTTTCTAAAAATAAATTATTAAAAAAAGTATTTAATTTTATCATTTGAAACAGAAGTTTGCATAATGAAGAAAAATGTAAACAGTGAATGACGTTGTGTGCGTTGATTGCACATTTAAGGCACACAATGTTATTCAATGTTATCGTTTTTCTTTTTCAATATTTTTCAATCCCTTCCTTAAAGTAATTTCTTGCATATGTTGACAATAAACTCCTTTAGTTGCGAAAGGAATCCACGTTCTTATTTTTATTGGAATTACAAGTAAGCCGATGTCGAGCTTTTACTTTGTCTGGATTAATCTCGCATATTAATGGGCGAAGCTGTAAGAAAACTAAAATTAAAGAAACGTAGTGCTGTATAAGCGTGGAACCCTTCTTGTGAGAGTCAAATCTCACATTTTACTTTTTTATTTATAACTAATAAAACAAAATCTGAGCTCTCTGACTCATCTCCTTTGAGTCTGTTACTTATAATTTTTCCATATTCTTCCACAAATGTGATATAAGCTTTAGTAATTCACGTAAGTAGATGAGGAATCTTTGGTAATTCTCATTTCTTAATATTGCATTAGTTACCGGTAACTCAGGTTAAAATGTTTCGCCAAATGTTTTAACAAATCTATGAGATGTGAATTGTTTTGTAGAGAAACTTAATTTCAATAATGAAATCTTATAAGTGCATTTTATTATGTATAAAAATATGAACTCATCTTACATATTTTGCATGACTTTCTATTTCAAATAAAATTTAGTAATTTCTGTGTAAAATTTACCAACTTTATGATCAGAAGAACAAACAAGTTAATCACTATATAACCCAATGGTTTTGTGCAAAACTTCGTGAAAAAACTTTAAGTCATTCTAAGACATTTTCTTAATACAAAAGATCAACCTGTTTTAAAGCTGTTGTCAACTTCTAATACAAAATAATCATTGTTATTTTCAGATCCTGCAAATCTAATCTTTTTATGGCCACCTCAGGTGTCGCTCAAGGGAGCCACGTTAGTCCTATTATTTTCATTCCAACTATTTATGATGTCGACCTTATTATCCGCAACTCGTATTTATCTATATACGCCGACGATATAAAATTATATTCGCCCATTTCGTCTGCCGCTGACCACTTCCTTCTTTAAGATGATCTGAGCAGGCTTTCAAAAAAACTTTCTAGATCTCAATATAAGCACATGCCAAGCCATCACATTCGCATGTATGCGTCTTCCACAGCCCATCTTTAATCAACCTGTTCCGCTAGTCGAGCTAACTCCGCTACGTTAAGCGATGGTCCAAAGAATTCTCAAACCCCTATGTCACCAAAGCCCTTTACATTACTTTTGTTAGATTACTACTAGAATATGCTTCCCAAGTCTGATCGCCTTACTGTGAAACCCACATCCGGTGAACTGAGGCTGTTCAGCGCCGCTTTGTACGCTTCGCACTGCGTGGTCTCCACTGGAAAAACAGCTTCAACCTACTACCCTATACACATAGTTTTCAACTCACAAATCTCCAGTCCCTGGAGCAACGCAGTGACATTGCCGACATTCTTTTCAATCACCAGCTCTTATCCGGTATTATCTCTCTCTCTTTATTTACAAACCCCTATGACCTCAGATCAGTTCATCTAATATATTCCGCTTGGACCCACACCGCACCAATTTCGGTTCTCATGAACCTATGACCCGAATGTTGCGTAAGGCCAATGCCACGCAGGACATCTTTAATTTCCACATAAACAGATCCACCCTAAAAATATCCTCTCCTTTCACCTCTCTCATCCACCAACTCCCTAGTTATAAGAAAGAATTTAAGAACTGCTTGTATTAAGTTAAGTCTGGGGTATACCCAGGGCATCAAATAAATGTTTATAAATGTAGATGGGGCGTTGTCCTGCTGATAAATCCATTTTAAAGGTCCATAAAAGTCCAAAAAATTTAAAAATTTCTTTCCAGTAATTTTTGGTTTCGGACTCAAGCTCAACAGTGCCGTAGTAGCTTACTGCTCCCCATACCATAACACCACCGTTCTTTTTGCCTTATATCGTGGAAGTGATAATTAAACCCATCAAGGACATCAAAATTAAACTTTTTTTCATCAAAAAAAAAAAAAAAACACGTGCCATTCACTTTTCCAACACATATGGAGTCTAGCGAAGTCTAAACGCACATCTTTTCGTTGCTCGTTAAGTGGTGGTTTCTTTTGAAGTTTAAATCATTTTAGACGATTGGCACTGTTAATAACTCTTACGACTGTCGAAACACTCGCACTTACATCTGCCTGTCGGGCTACAAAATACTAATCCCAGATAGGGATTTCGACCAGTCGAAGGAAAGAGTCAGAAAATCTGCCAATCTGGAAATTTACACGGACGGTTCCAAAACGAACGAAGGTACCGGACTCGGAGTATCTGCGATCTCGCCGGAGCTCTTCTCTCTGTCCCTTCGATTGCGCAACCACTGCAGTGTATTCCAGGCAGAAGTTAAAGTTTTCCAAGAGGCTGCCCGCTTACTGTCAATGAATCCGATAGACGGGTTATCTATCGTCACATACATAGACAGCCAGGCGGCCATCACGGCTCACCATCAATTAAATCCAAGATGGTAAAACTTTTTCCGCCTATCTCTCAGGGAGAAAGCGGTCAGATGTAACTTTACCAAATGCTGGGTCCCTGGGCATAGTGGTATTCCAAGCAATGAAAGAGCCGAAGAGCTAGCTAGAATGGGAGTAAGGGGTCCTTACTCCTCAATTCAAGCAAAAAATTTAGCATTCTAAATACAAATGCCATCATTATCACCAATCGGAGATGGGTGGAACTAGACACCTGTAGGACTTAGAGGCAAATTTGGCCTTAAGAGGAATATAATGATTAAGGTCTTAGGAATTATCACAGGTCACTGTATCATGGGCTCACACGCATTAAGAATGGGAGCCCCCCTATAACGACTTTAGCTTGAGCTGCAGGGACGAGGAAGAAGTAGAAAGCATATAACACTACCAAGGCACCTGTCCTGCCCTCGCAAAGACGAGGAAAAGCACGCTAGGAAGCTACTCATTCGGCAACCTAGAAGATATGTCATAGCAAAATTCATTAAGAAAACAAACTGGTTATAACCGGTAATAAAGTGGACAAGCTCTACAGAAACCACTTGGATACCAATCAGGTATTTCTAAGGTATCGGTTAGTCACCGGCCCAATGAGGAATGGGTGTATAAATCACCGGTAAGTGATAACACAATGGATCCAAACAGGATTTAAGCGGGTCACAACTGTTTCAGATGCGACAATCACACCTACCTACCAACGTACATCAGATTTTTTTTGCCGCAGAGTCACGAGATTTGGAAGCACGTCTTAAAAATACTCTTCGATCAGCTGCTGTTGTTTCCATTTTTTTTAACCTTACCTTTAATTTTATTTCCATAAGAATCTTTTTTTCTTAAATAGGAATATTTATGATAACACTAAAACTTCGTTCTAGAAAGCCAGAAAACAAAATAGCAGTACTTTTTAAAATATTTTTTCTATTTTCTCTTCTCAACATTTTAGGCAAACAATACGCGTCATTAAATGATACACTTATGAACAATGTTTGAAAAAATTTAACAACTTGAAGAAATAAATGTTTGTGTTTATTCTGTTGAAGCGGAGTGTATGACAAACTACCATATTCTCGTGAGCCAACCATTTCACAATTCGCTTGAAACACCCTGTTAACATAGACCAGCATCACCGCAAAAGAAAAGCAAAGATGCAGCATACTATATACTCTAAATCGTTAAGATCAGTAACGAGGCGATGTCTGAAGCTTTGAAGGGTTCTTTTAAATTTGTTCATGATCATGAACCAAAGCACTCATAATACATAAATATATGTTTCTAGCTTATTCTGGCGACTTTCTCTGCGACTGCGACTTTGAATTTAAAGACAAAAGGTAGCTTAAAGCTCACAGATAGATGAGAAAACAAAAAGTAAAGTAGTATATTTTTAGGATTAAATTAAATTCCGCGGATTGATGTGTGTTTGCACGTTGCGACATTCGCAACCTGAGCTGTCATCTCAGTACATTTTACTCGTAACGAGGTTGCTTGGCTTAAACGATTTTGTAAGAGATTGGTGTCACAGTATGTTCGCAAATGTTCCAAGATCTTTTCCTCTTTAATTTGGTGTAAAAAATGCGGACACAGGCAAACCATCATAAAATCGAATATATTTAAAAGGCTAGCGTGCTTCTGTACCACGGAAGCAATAAAAACCACTCTTACGGTGTGGAAACACTTCTAAACCAAACTCAGCTTCATATTGCTGTTCAAGTTGAAGCTGCTTGGCAAGCAGTAGTCGTTCACAGAGCATAAAACTTAAAATGAGGAAGCCTGCCACCTCAGGTCATCTACAGATTCTGAGAAAGTTCGATGCTATAAGTGAACTAACGCAGAGCAGTGATCTCAAGGAAATGGTTGCAAAAAGTTTTTAATTTTATAGTTTTATTCAAAATAAGTTTATAGCAGTAATTTCAAAACATGGTCAAGAAATGAGCAATGATTCTATATGTGTCAGCAAAGTATACAATTCCTCGAACGTTAACCGATGATCCCTGAAGACTCTCTATAGATGATACTTAGCCAACTTTACCCCTGCCTCCCACAGATCGCCCCTGAAGGAGGTAAGAACTCCCATGCTATTTGGTCTTTGGAGAAGTGATCGGTTATGATGCTGTTGTGCTGCTGACTCATGGGATAATGGAATAATTCGTCTGGATACCGCTTGCTACCATGAAAATTTATTGCGTTGTCGCTCCAGATTTCTAAGGGCTTGCCTCTTCACGACGAGAAAAGATCAAGAGATGCAATAAACGCGGCCGGGTAGAGATCGCTCACCAACTCTTGATGAATTCCCTTTGTGGTAAAACAGACGAAAAGCGCGATGTAGGCCTTAATAAATTTCGGATTTCGTCCTCGAGCTAAGCAAAGAGATATGGGTCCTGCGTAATTAACTCCAACTTTGCTGAAGGGTCGCGAGAAACGAACACCTTCAGCGGGTAAGTTTCCCATAATTTGAATCGATGTTGATATACGATGACGAAAACATTCTACACAATTGTGAACGATTTTGCGAAGTAGATTGCGACAACCAACTATAAAATAATTTTGTCTTAGTAATGCAAACATTTGAGAAACAACAGCATGTGAATATCGTTTGTGTATATCTTGGATGATTATTTCTGCGGACCGAGTGTTTTTATCGAGTATGATAGGATGTTAAGTATCAAAAGATTCATCTGGTTCTTGGCTACCACCACCGACGCGAAGGATTTGCGTTTGTTTGATTAATTTTTTCCTTATATGCTTCCGTCCCAAACACAGCTGCAAAACATGGATAAAAAATATGTTACATTTTTAATCCTCCTAGACTTTTCGAAAGCATTTGACACCGTCAACCATGTTCTTCTGTGCCGAAAACTCCAGAACATGTACCATTTCTCAAGAGAATCTGCAAAGCTGATTTAGTCGATAGGCAGCAATGTGTTGTGGTCAACAGCAAACATTCAAGTTTTCTCAAGGTATTAAGTGGAGTCCCTCAAGGTTCAATTCTTGGACCTGTCCTTTTTTCATTATATATTAATGAGCTGCCTAAAATTGTCCAACGGTGTCTTATACACATGTATGCCAATGATGTCCAGTTAACTCTGAGTAGCAACGTTAATTGCTTAGTCGAAGTCACTACGCAGATAAACGATGAGTTGGAAAATATCCGTCTCTGGGCTCAACGAAACTTTCTGTATCTGAACCCAGTAAAATCGAAAGCTCTCGTCATTTGCAGGAAGACACAGGACTTGACTATACTGCCACCAATAAAGCTTGGGCGAGAAATTGTCCCCTTTGTGGATACTGCAAGAAATCTTGGTTTAATTTTTAACAGCTCCCTAACCTGGACTAACCATATCAACGCGGCTATTGGCAAGGTCTATGGAAGTCTCCGATTGCTCTGGTCAACTCAGGTGTTTACTCCTACAGCTGTAAGGAAAATGCTGGCGAAAACACTCCTTCTGCCAAATTTACTGTATGGGTGCGAGATCTATGGAAAAGTTGACTGTATTAGTAAAAGGTCGCTACGATCACGTGTCGGTTTTTTCCAAACGCATTGTTGGCTGTACGTTCGATAACTTGCTAGCACTTCGAGCCTTAACATGTTTGCACGATATCATACAGACACATCAACCTGATTATCTCTATAACAGATTAGTTTTTCCTCGGTCACAAAGGACTTTCGCTTTGATTCCACCTACATATTCATGCCTAAATTCCGAGCGATAGTTCTTCGTTCATGCTACTCGCCTTTGGAACTCCCTCCCCCGTGAACTGAGAGGAGTCAGAAACAATTAACGTTTTAGGTTTTTGCTTATGAGGTACTTGATAGTATAATAGAAATCAAACAAAAATAAAACTAGTTATTATAACTTTATTCTTTTCTCTTTAAAACAGTATATTTATAGTAAATTAAATTTTGAACCGAATTTCAATACTCTTAAACTCTTTAAAACTCTTTTCATATTTTTCTTTTGCTTTTATTCTTATGATAGTATAAACAATTTGTAAAACTAATTTTAAGGCTTTCGCTAGATTATAAGATTTATCTTAATGTGAAAAGCATTTTTTAATTCAATAAATACAAATACAAATTAAATATTTATCTCATATTGCTTCATGTTTCATAACATCTATTTCTTCTGTGATATTTTAGTTTAATTAGCTTTAAGTTTGTTATTTATTTACATAGTTATTTACAAAATAATAAATTTATATATTTATTTATTTCCCCACTTATTTTATTATTTATTTGTTTATTTATTTATTTACATATTTATATATTTATTTATTTATCTATTTACATATTTATTTATTTGTTTTTCAATTATTTATTTACTCTTCTTTAGTTTAAAAATATTTCGTTACTTATTGACTTCAATTTAGTAGTTTGTTTTTTCTTTAAAGTTAAACCATTATTTGACATAAAAATGTTTATGTAATATCATACCTAATGTTTTTTTTTATTTTTTTTTCGCTGTTTAACCCGAATCCATCCTATGCATCAATTTGATGCAAAGTCCAAATTCAATTTAGTATTGTGATCATATTTATGAATATTTTGAAGTGAATTCTTGGTTAGCTTCCGAAAAATATAAAAGGAACAAGAAAACTAGTGCTGCATTTAGATTTAGATGTTTTTATTTATCGTCCAAAAATATTTACAATCATGACTTAAAATTAGACTTATAACTAAGGTAAGGTTTTGTCAGCTCAACAATAAGGGCCCGAACTTTTTCATTTGGTATTTATACAAAATAATTTTTTTTTTACAAAAACGTATAACAATTTCGACTTAATCTTTTAGGTGACTATATGCAATTTTCCAAACATTTTGAAAATGTTTGTTTAAGATTTTTTTTAAAAACTTATAGCTATAAAACTAATTACAGGGTCCTAACCTCTGTTATATCGGCTGTCAGCTTTTTCGTAAAACGAAGTCTCGTAGCAATTTACGATGTCCTCGAATCTCTCGTCGATGATCGCTCGTGGGCTGAGGTACCTCAGCGCTGGCTCTAAGGTCTGCTGGCTGATGTTCCTGATGTCTCGGTTTGGATGGTCCTTTAGTTTGTCCAGTATCCTTCCGGAAAGCTGTAGCATGTATAGATCGATTGGCATTATGCCAGCATCTTCATACATCTTCGTGTTGCTGAAGAACTAGTGCTGCAAATTGCTTGTGTATATATGTATATAGCCGCTACAAAATTTGACACACAAACATCCCTTGCATCAATTTGATGCAACATTAGTATTGGTGCAAATTCTGTAATATTGCACATATATAAATAGTATGTTTGCATAAAATCTTTGTGTGGTGAAGCTACATTCGACTATTCTTAGTATTTGAGTGATGTATGCAAATGATTTGTAGTTGTTCGTATGCAGAAGTGCCTGCGTAGTGCATGAGGCGTCTTTATGCGGGAGTGTGTATTGCGCATTTTGGGTAATAAACAAGCGGGACGAATTTGTATCGCGCTTATTCTGATGTGAAGTCTCAGCTAACTCAGTTCATGTTTGTCGTTGTGTTATTCCCGAAAAATATAATAAATCCCGAAAATGGCTAGTGCGTGGATCACGCGACGCTGCTATTATTGGTGACCTATCAGACATTGATAGTGATCTATATGGAACCAGTGATGACGAGGATTACGTTCCGGAAGAAGAAGAATTGGATTCTGATTCTTGGACACCAAGCGGCAAGGGAACAGTCGATTGTTCGGCCAGACTCATGGCTCAGGTCAAAAGATGGTAAAATTCAATATTCGAAAGAAGATATACCGCGGAATGTTCGGCGAAGTGTGCCTGTGGTCAGCCAAAAAGGTTTCTATTTTTTTTATTTGTTTTTTTTTTTTATTTCTCTATTTGTATCGGCGTATTTTCTTTCTTACAGGACCAACAGCATATGCTGCTTCTAATGTTATCGATCCTTCATCTGCATTTTTGCGTCCCAACGAAGTATGGCATAAAAATATGGGTGTTGTGTGATGCGCGCACATTTTATGCATACAATATGCAAGTTTTCACTGGTCGTGACCCAAATTGTGCACGAGATACAAATCAGGGCCACCGCGTTGTCTTGGATCTAACGGAAGGATTGTCTGGTCGTAATGTTACTTCCGACAATTTTTTTACAGTAAAAACATAACTATTTTTCCGAATTCGTTTTTGATCACATGCTGCGCCTTACCATGGTTTCATACGTGCCCAAAAAAAATAGATACTACTGTGTCCAAAAAATAAGGTGACATTGTATTTATTTTGGAAATTCTTTATTTATTCTTCCAAATCAATTTCATCCCCTTCAAAGTAATCTCCTCCCGATGCAATGCACTTATGCCAACGGATTTTCCAATCTTTGAAACACTGGTTGTAGTCACTTTCCGGGATGGCCTTCAGTTCCGTCTTCGCTGCGGCTTGAATCTCCTCTATCCTAACAAAACGGTGTCCCCGGAGCGGTCTTTTGAGCTTGTTGAACAGCCAGAAGTCGCCCGGCGCCAGATCAGGTGAATACGGTGGTTGCGGAACGATATGGGTTGAGTTTTTGGCGAAATGATCACGAATTACGAGTGCGGTATGGGATGGTGCATTATCGTGGTGTAAAAACCAAGAATTGTCTTTCCACAATTCCGGCCTTTTTAGGCGGATAGCGTTACGCAAACGACGCATAACGTTCAAATAATATTCCTTGTTGACTGTTTGGCCGATTGGAAGGACTTCATAAAGCACAACACCATGATAATCGAAGAAAACAGTCAACATGACCTTGATTTTTGAGCGACTTTGGCGCGGTTTTTTTGGTCTCGGCTCTCCTTTGGCACGATATTCGCTCGATTGATCGGTTGTTTCGGGGTCGTAAGCATAGATCCAAGTCTCATCGCCAGTTATAATGCGTTTCATGACATCCTGGTAGTCGGATGTCAATTTTTTTTCCAAAAAATTCAATGTTTTCGGTACCAGTCGAGATTTGACGCGCTTGAGGCCCAAAGCATCCTTCAAAATGGTATTGACTGAGCCTTTTGATAACCCAACTTCATCAGCAAGGTCTCTAATCATTAATCGATGGTTTTTCAACACCAAATCTTTGATTTGTTGGACGTGAGCTTCATCGGTTGAGGTTGATGGTCGCCCAGAACGCTCTTCGTCTTCGACACGTTCACGGCCGGCTTGGAAATCACTATACCACCTGTAAACATTTTTTTTAGACAAAGCCTCATCATCAAAGGCTTTCTGCACCATCCTCAACGTATCCGCAGCAGAAAATTGATTCCACAAACAAAATTTAATGCAAATTCTTTTCTCAATAAATTTCGACATCGCAAAAAACGAAAAACTCACTTTTAGCAGCTCACAAAACGACGCGTATTTCAAACACTATGAGTATATTTTGACATGAAATTTCACATAGATGTCACTGACAGTACTACCAACCTAAAAAGAAAGAAAAATTTCCAAATCCTTCGACGCGCGCAGTTTAAATTCATATGTCACCTTATTTTTTGGACACAGTAGTATGTTGGTCTTCTGAGCACATTACACACTAAGAAAGAGGTTCGGGATAGTGACGATAAAAAGCCAGAAATAATTTATTATTATAATGCGACCAAAAGCGGTGTTGATGATTTGGATGAGCGAATTGGAACTTATCGTTGCAAACGCAAAGTTAATCGTAATAACTGTAAGAAGTTTGTATGTCCTCAACACTACTACATTATTTGCGATAAATGCGTATGATATATTTGTTTCTGTCTTCTAGCATTCACAAAAAACAAGCTTATTAAAATAGCTAATAAAAAAATTCACTGGCTTTTTTTTCCATGCATCAAATTGATGCATAGGGATACTTTTGTTTGGGAAAATTAGGGATGGATGCGGGTTAAATTGGAGGTTTTTCTGGTATTTTCCTTCAGAATCAAATGATATGTAATATAATAAATCTCTTTTCTTTATAAAATAAAATTAATATTTCAGTAGAAAGATAACATGTAAGCTTTTCTACTTGAAATGAATAAAACTACTTTAATGCGAAAAGACTACCACGACATTGCATATAGGGAGTTTTCGAATTTCTTAAGATAGCTTTCAAGTCCTAGATCAAGGAAGAAATCTTCTATATGAAAGGCATTGGATTGTCTGATGCTTTCACATCCGGTTCACTTTGTAAATTAAACTTTATTTTATTTATTACTTGAGTCATTCAAAATCAAACAATAGAAATTACATATGTGTATAATATTGAAATATCTTTGTAATTCATCCGTATAGCTGTTCGGATGTAGGAATATCGGAAATAAAATACTTAGCTGGAATAAAATGGAAAACTTTTTGCAAAACATCTTTCAGAATGCCCTGAACTGTTTCCGTCAAAGCTGGTCGCAAAGCTTCAAGAAAATCCATCCAATTTTGATTGAACACCACATTCAAACTATCTTCTATTTCCTTAGATCCATTGAATAAGTTATCTAATCTCGTTTTCAAGTTGCCAATTTTAAAATCTGCTTTTACATCTGTCACGTTGCCAAATGTCAATCCTCCCTTTTCATACAGCTGCAATCTTGTATCTAATTTCAAGTCAATATTTTCTGCAAAAAAATAGCAGTCAAATTAAGCTCCTTCATACGCACAGAGATCCAGTCTTAATACCCAGTTCAAAGAAAAGTTTTCCCTGGCCCTTCAATGTTAGCGCCAATATTGTTCCATCCAACTTATAATCGCCGTCTATTCTTAGCTTGGGAACAAACAATTTCGTTGCCCAGCTGTAGTCCTTTTCATCAACCCTTAAATGTATGAATGCCAATATTTTGAAAGCTAACAAGTTTTCTAAAATGCTTACACATTGTCTTTGATGACGACATTACCGAATCCGTTAACAACTACATTTTTCATTTGAACTGCTAATGATGTATCGCCGCTAATTTGTGTCAACTTGATTTTATTGATTGGAAAAGGATCAATTGTCGTTAGTGACTTTAATCCGGGTATGCCTTAAATATTAGATAATTAGAAAAGCCAACAAGAGTCAAGGTTGAGAAACTAACCAGTTCTTAACTTGTTGAATAGCTGCTGCAGAGTCTTTGATGAACATTGAGAGAAATCTTGGTCCCGTATGCTGCATGAGGATAAGAAGTCAGCTGGAAGTATTCAAAATGCAGAAGCAATTGATCACATCAGATCAAGAAACACAAAAAATCATTCAGTTAATAATTAAAAAGAGATTCAAGACACAAAACCTTACTTACGCTTTTCTGTAATATAACCCAAACCTAGGGTCATTCTGGTCAAAATACCGATCAAAACTAAGGAAGATAATTGTTGCATTGCAGTGCCGATTAAAGCTAATTTAAGACTAAATTCAAATTCAATGTGCTAAAGATGCGAAAGATACGCAAGCCAGACAATATTTTTTGTTTCTTATATTTTGTGAAATCAGGTGAAAAAAAATCGTCATTGTGATGCAATGTTTTTTTTTTTTGTGTGAAGAAAAGTATTTTTTTTTTTAGACCTGATTGCTTATGCAAAGTCGCCTTTTGATGGTTTTTTTTTGTGACAATAGAACAACGAAGCGGTTCAAATTGATTACTTTTCTAAAATACTGACAGTCATAATGAATCCAAAAAAGGATTGCAAATGCAATGTTTTTAAATTCAAGGTTAAACACTTAATTGCGACAAAGTAAGACAAACCGGAAAAAACTTACTCTTGAAGTTGGTAATCAAGTTTTGTCATCTATTTATGCAGAAGACATTATTTTCGATGACTAGGTATTTGAATTTGCAGTTAATTGGGTTGTTGAATTGAATAACTAGCTTTAATAAATTAATTCTTAGTCCGATACACAAAGAGACCAAACGTATTTAAAAAAAAAATAAAAATTATGAAATGTTAGAAATATTAAGCGTAGAACACAAAAACAAATACTATTGCGGGTCAAAATAAGAGGAGCACAATTTTTCGATTTTTTCGATTTACGTAGTTTAATTAGCAAACGTCTGGCTTTAAGTATTTTGATTTGAAGGTATTGTGATTTTTGGTAATGAAATTTGTTATGTAATTGGAAAGTTATGATTATTTTAAATTTATTTCGAGACACAATTATTTGGATTGGGTGAGGCTTTAAAAAGTTTTTACAACTCAACTCAACCTCAGCCGTTTTGATAGTTTATTTAAATTAAATTGAAAAAAACTTTAGTTTATTATTTCCACACGCATTTCTCATTTTTATTATTATTGTACTATGAAGGCTTTAAGCCAAAAACCTGCGCTGGAATTCTTGAGTTGAACTCTACTAATTTTTGACTGCCACAAAGTCGTTTAAAATTAATGAAAAAAATCAATGATTTCTAATTTTCAAATTTGTGTTCAGTAAGGGATCGTTATATTCGATTTCGGGAAAAAAGTGCTTTTAACAACCATGGGCTTTAGTCCAGCAGAATTAAGCTAAAAAGCCTCGGATTTCATATCTCGGTATTTTTGTCAATAAAAGGTTCTCAGAGCTATATTTTCATATTAGTGCTTACTAGAAGATATTAATAACAGTCAGTATCATAGAAATCGTCATATGCGAATTCTGGAAAAAAGTGCATTTTGAAACCATGTGCTACAGTCCAGCAGAATTAAGCAAAAAAGCCTCGGATTTTATATTTCGCTATTTTTGTAAATAAAAGGTTCTCAGAGCTATATTTTCATATTAGTGCTTACTAGAAGATATTTATAACAGTCAGTATCATAGAAATCGTCATATGCGAATTCGGGAAAAAAGTGCATTTTGAAACCATGTGCTACAGTCCAGCAGAATTAAGCAAAAAAGCCTCGGATTTTATATTTCGCTATTTTTGTAAATAAAAGGTTCTCAGAGCTATATTTTCATATTAGTGCTTACTAGAAGATATTTATAACAGTCAGTATCATAGAAATCGTCATATGCGAATTCGGGAAAAAAGTGCATTTTGAAACCATGTGCTATAGTCCAGCATAATTAAGCAAAAAAGCCTCGGAATTCATATCTCGGTATTTTTGTCAATAAAAGCGCTATATTTTCAAATTTGTGTTCAGTTAGGGATGCTCGTGACAATCTGTATAATAGAAATCGTCATATGCGAATTCGGGAAAAAAGTGCATTTTGAAACCATGTGCTACAGTCCAGCAGAATTAAGCAAAAAAGCCTCGGATTTTATATTTCGCTATTTTTGTAAATAAAAGGTTCTCAGAGCTATATTTTCATATTAGTGCTTACTAGAAGATATTTATAACAGTCAGTATCATAGAAATCGTCATATGCGAATTCGGGAAAAAAGTGCGTTTTGAAACCATGGGCTACAGTCCAGCAGAATTAAGCAAAAAAGCCTCGGATTTCATATCTCGGTAGTGTTGTCAATAAAAGGTTCTCAGAGCTATATTTTCAAATTTGTGCTTACTAGAAGATATTTATAACAGTCAGTATCGTAGAAATCGTCATATGCGTATTCGGGAAAAAAGTGCGTTTTGTAACCATGGGCTATAGTCCAGCAGAATTAAGCAAAAAAGCCTCGGATTTCATATCTCGGTATTTTTGTTAATAAAAGGTTCTCAGAGTTATATTTTCCAATTTTTTGCTTGCTAGTAGATGCTTATGACAATCAGTATCAGAGAAATCGTCATAAGCGAATTCGGGAAAAAAGTGCGTTTTGTAACCATGGGCTATAGTCCAGCAGAATTAAGCAAAAAAGCCTCGGATTTCATATCTCGGTATTTTTGTTAATAAAAGGTTCTCAGAGTTATATTTTCCAATTTTTTGCTTGCTAGTAGATGCTTATGACAATCAGTATCAGAGAAATCGTCATAAGCGAATTCGGGAAAAAAGTGCGCTTTGAAACCATGGGCTATAGTCCAGCAGAATTAAGCAAAAAAGCCTCGGAATTCATATCTCGGTATTTTTGTCAATAAAAGGTTCTCAGAGCTATATTTTCAATTTTGTGCTTACTAGAAGATACTTATAACAGTCAGTATCATAGAAATCGTCATATGCGAATTCGGGAAAAAAGTGCATTTTTTAACCATGGGCTATAGTCCAGCAGAATTAAGCAAAAAAGCCTCGGATTTCATATCTCGGTATTTTTGTTAATAAAAGGTTCTCAGAGTTATATTTTCCAATTTTTTGCTTGCTAGTAGATGCTTATGACAATCAGTATCAGAGAAATCGTCATAAGCGAATTCGGGAAAAAAGTGCGCTTTGAAACCATGGGCTATAGTCCAGCAGAATTAAGCAAAAAAGCCTCGGAATTCATATCTCGGTATTTTTGTCAATAAAAGGTTCTCAGAGCTATATTTTCAAATTTGTGCTTACTAGAAGATACTTATAACAGTCAGTATCATAGAAATCGTCATATGCGAATTCGGGAAAAAAGTGCGTTTTGAAACCATGGGCTATAGTCCAGCAGAATTAAGCAAAAAGGACTCGGATTTTATATCTCGCTATTTTTGTAAATAAAAGGTTCTCAGAGCTATATTTTCATATTAGTGCTTAGTAGGAGATGCTAATGACAATCAGTATCATAGAAGTCGTCGTAAGCGAATTCGGGAAAAAAGTGCATTTTGAAACCATGGGCTATAGTCCAGCAGAATTAAGCAAAAAGGACTCGGATTTTATATCTCGCTATTTTTGTAAATAAAAGGTTCTCAGAGCTATATTTTCATATAAGTGCTTAGTAGGAAATGCTAATGACAATCAGTATCATAGAAGTCGTCGTAAGCGAATTCGGGAAAAAAGTGCATTTTGGAACCATGGGCTATAGTCCAGCAGAATTAAGCAAAAAAGCCTCGGATTTCATATCTCGCTATTTTTGTAAATAAAAGGTTCTCAGAGCTATATTTTCATATTAGTGCTTAGTAGGAGATGCTAATGACAATCAGTATCAGAGAAATCGTCATAAGCGAATTCGGGAAAAAAGTGCGTTTTGAAACCATGGGCTATAGTCCAGCAGAATTAAGCAAAAAAGCCTCGGAATTCATATCTCGGTATTTTTGTCAATAAAAGGTTCTCAGAGCTATATTTTCAAATTTGTGCTTTCTAGTAGATGCTTATGACAATCAGTATCGTAGAAATCGTCATATGCGAATTCGGGAAAAAAGCGCATTTTGGAACCATGGGCTATAGTCCAGCAGAATTAAGCAAAAAAGCCTCGGATTTCATATCGCGGTATTTTTGTCAATAAAAGGTTCTCAGAGCTATATTTTCAAATTTGTGCTTACTAGAAGATACTTATAACAGTCAGTATCATAGAAATCGTCATATTCGAATTCGGGAAAAAAGTGCATTTTGAAACCATGGGCTATAGTCCAGCAGAATTAAGCAAAAAAGCCTCGGATTTCATATCTCGGTATTTTTGTCAATAAAAGGTTCTCAGAGCTATATTTTCAAATTTGTGCTTTCTAGTAGATGCTTATGACAATCAGTATCGTAGAAATCGTCATATGCGAATTCGGGAAAAAAGCGCATTTTGGAACCATGGGCTATAGTCCAGCAGAATTAAGCAAAAAAGCCTCGGATTTCATATCTCGGTAGTGTTGTCAATAAAAGGTTCTCAGAGCTATATTTTCAAATTTGTGCTTTCTAGTAGATGCTTATGACAATCAGTATCGTAGAAATCGTCATATGCGTATTCGGGAAAAAAGCGCATTTTGGAACCATGGGCTATAGTCCAGCAGAATTAAGCAAAAAATCCTCGGATTTCATATCTCGGTAGTTTTGTCAATAAAAGGTTCTCAGAGCTATATTTTCAAATTTGTGCTTACTAGAAGATACTTATAACAGTCAGTATCATAGAAATCGTCATATGCGAATTCGGGAAAAAAGTGCGTTTTGAAACCATGGGCTATAGTCCAGCAGAATTAAGCAAAAAAGCCTCGGATTTCATATCTCGGTATTTTTGTCAATAAAAGGTTCTCAGAGCTATATTTTCAAATTTGTGCTTACTAGAAGATACTTATAACAGTCAGTATCATAGAAATCGTCATATTCGAATTCGGGAAAAAAGTGCATTTTGGAACCATGGGCTATAGTCCAGCAGAATTAAGCAAAAAAGCCTCGGATTTCATATCGCGGTATTTTTGTCAATAAAAGGTTCTCAGAGCTATATTTTCAAATTTGTGCTTACTAGAAGATACTTATAACAGTCAGTATCATAGAAATCGTCATATTCGAATTCGGGAAAAAAGTGCATTTTGGAACCATGGGCTATAGTCCAGCAGAATTAAGCAAAAAAGCCTCGGATTTCATATCTCGGTAGTGTTGTCAATAAAAGGTTCTCAGAGCTATATTTTCAAATTTGTGCTTTCTAGTAGATGCTTATGACAATCAGTATCGTAGAAATCGTCATATGCGTATTCGGGAAAAAAGTGCGTTTTGAAACCATGGGCTATAGTCCAGCAGAATTAAGCAAAAAAGCCTCGGATTTCATATCTCGGTATTTTTGTCAATAAAAGGTTCTCAGAGCTATATTTTCAAATTTGTGCTTACTAGAAGATACTTATAACAGTCAGTATCATAGAAATCGTCATATTCGAATTCGGGAAAAAAGTGCATTTTGGAACTATGGGCTATAGTCCAGCAGAATTAAGCAAAAAAGCCTCGGATTTCATATCGCGGTATTTTTGTCAATAAAAGGTTCTCAGAGCTATATTTTCAAATTTGTGCTTACTAGAAGATACTTATAACAGTCAGTATCATAGAAATCGTCATATTCGAATTCGGGAAAAAAGTGCATTTTGGAACCATGGGTTATAGTCCAGCAGAATTAAGCAAAAAAGCCTCGGATTTCATATCTCGGTATTTTTGTCAATAAAAGGTTCTCAGAGCTATATTTTCATATTAGTGCTTAGTAGGAGATGCTAATGACAATCAGTATCAGAGAAATCGTCATAAGCGAATTCGGGAAAAAAGTGCGTTTTGAAACCATGGGCTATAGTCCAGCAGAATTAAGCAAAAAAGCCTCGGATTTCATATCTCGGTATTTTTGTCAATAAAAGGTTCTCAGAGCTATATTTTCAAATTTGTGCTTTCTAGTAGATGCTTATGACAATCAGTATCGTAGAAATCGTCATATGCGAATTCGGGAAAAAAGCGCATTTTGGAACCATGGGCTATAGTCCAGCAGAATTAAGCAAAAAAGTCTCGGATTTCATATCTCGGTAGTTTTGTCAATAAAAGGTTCTCAGAGCAATATTTTCAAATTTGTGCTTACTAGAAGATACTTATAACAGTCAGTATCATAGAAATCGTCATATGCGAATTCGGGAAAAAAGTGCGTTTTGAAACCATGGGCTATAGTCCAGCAGAATTAAGCAAAAAAGCCTCGGATTTCATATCTCGGTATTTTTGTCAATAAAAGGTTCTCAGAGCTGTATTTTCAAATTTGTGCTTACTAGAAGATACTTACAACAGTCAGTATCATAGAAATCGTCATATGCGAATTCGGGAAAAAAGTGCGTTTTGAAACCATGGGCTATAGTCCAGCAGAATTAAGCAAAAAAGCCTCGGATTTCATATCTCGGTATTTTTGTCAATAAAAGGTTCTCAGAGCTATATTTTCAAATTTGTGCTTACTAGAAGATACTTATAACAGTCAGTATCATAGAAATCGTCATATTCGAATTCGGGAAAAAAGTGCATTTTGGAACCATGGGCTATAGTCCAGCAGAATTAAGCAAAAAAGCCTCGGATTTCATATCGCGGTATTTTTGTCAATAAAAGGTTCTCAGAGCTATATTTTCAAATTTGTGCTTACTAGAAGATACTTATAACAGTCAGTATCATAGAAATCGTCATATGCGAATTCGGGAAAAAAGTGCGTTTTGAAACCATGGGCTATAGTCCAGCAGAATTAAGCAAAAAAGCCTCGGATTTCATATCTCGGTATTTTTGTCAATAAAAGGTTCTCAGAGCTATATTTTCAAATTTGTGCTTACTAGAAGATACTTATAACAGTCAGTATCATATAAATCGTCATATGCGAATTCGGGAAAAAAGTGCGTTTTGAAACCATGGGCTATAGTCCAGCAGAATTAAGCAAAAAAGCCTCGGATTTCATATCTCGGTATTTTTGTCAATAAAAGGTTCTCAGAGCTATATTTTCAAATTTGTGCTTACTAGAAGATACTTATAACAGTCAGTATCATAGAAATCGTCATATGCGTATTCGGGAAAAAAGCGCATTTTGGAACCATGGGCTATAGTCCAGCAGAATTAAGCAAAAAAGCCTCGGATTTCATATCTCGGTATTTTTGTCAATAAAAGGTTCTCAGAGCTATATTTTCAAATTTGTGCTTACTAGAAGATACTTATAACAGTCAGTATCATAGAAATCGTCATATGCGAATTCGGGAAAAAAGTGCGTTTTGAAACCATGGGCTATAGTCCAACAGAATTAAGCAAAAAAGCCTCGGATTTCATATCTCGGTAGTGTTGTCAATAAAAGGTTCTCAGAGCTATATTTTCAAATTTGTGCTTTCTAGTAGATGCTTATGACAGTCAGTATCGTAGAAATCGTCATATGCGAATTCGGGAAAAAAGTGCGTTTTGAAACCATGGGCTATAGTCCAGCAGAATTAAGCAAAAAAGCCTCGGATTTCATATCTCGGTATTTTTGTTAATAAAAGGTTCTCAGAGTTATATTTTCCAATTTTTTGCTTGCTAGTAGATGCTTATGACAATCAGTATCGTAGAAATCGTCATATGCGAATTCGGGAAAAAAGCGCATTTTGGAACCATGGGCTATAGTCCAGCAGAATTAAGCAAAAAAGCCTCGGATTTCATATCTCGGTAGTTTTGTCAATAAAAGGTTCTCAGAGCTATATTTTCAAATTTGTGCTTACTAGAAGATACTTATAACAGTCAGTATCATAGAAATCGTCATATTCGAATTCGGGAAAAAAGTGCATTTTGGAACCATGGGCTATAGTCCAGCAGAATTAAGCAAAAAAGCCTCGGAATTCATATCTCGGTATTTTTGTCAATAAAAGCGCAATATTTTCAAATTTGTGTTCAGTTAGGGATGCTCGTGACAATCTGTATCATAGAAATCGTCATATGCGAATTCGGGAAAAAAGTGCGCTTTGAAACCATGGGCTATAGTCCAGCAGAATTAAGCAAAAAAGCCTCGGATTTCATATCTCGGTAGTTTTGTCAATAAAAGGTTCTCAGAGCTATATTTTCAAATTTGTGCTTACTAGAAGATACTTATAACAGTCAGTATCATAGAAATCGTCATATTCGAATTCGGGAAAAAAGTGCATTTTGGAACCATGGGCTATAGTCCAGCAGAATTAAGCAAAAAAGCCTCGGATTTCATATCTCGGTAGTGTTGTCAATAAAAGGTTCTCAGAGCTATATTTTCAAATTTGTGCTTTCTAGTAGATGCTTATGACAATCAGTATCGTAGAAATCGTCATATGCGTATTCGGGAAAAAAGTGCGTTTTGAAACCATGGGCTATAGTCCAGCAGAATTAAGCAAAAAAGCCTCGGATTTCATATCTCGGTATTTTTGTCAATAAAAGGTTCTCAGAGCTATATTTTCAAATTTGTGCTTACTAGAAGATACTTATAACAGTCAGTATCATAGAAATCGTCATATTCGAATTCGGGAAAAAAGTGCATTTTGGAACTATGGGCTATAGTCCAGCAGAATTAAGCAAAAAAGCCTCGGATTTCATATCGCGGTATTTTTGTCAATAAAAGGTTCTCAGAGCTATATTTTCAAATTTGTGCTTACTAGAAGATACTTATAACAGTCAGTATCATAGAAATCGTCATATTCGAATTCGGGAAAAAAGTGCATTTTGGAACCATGGGTTATAGTCCAGCAGAATTAAGCAAAAAAGCCTCGGATTTCATATCTCGGTATTTTTGTCAATAAAAGGTTCTCAGAGCTATATTTTCATATTAGTGCTTAGTAGGAGATGCTAATGACAATCAGTATCAGAGAAATCGTCATAAGCGAATTCGGGAAAAAAGTGCGTTTTGAAACCATGGGCTATAGTCCAGCAGAATTAAGCAAAAAAGCCTCGGATTTCATATCTCGGTATTTTTGTCAATAAAAGGTTCTCAGAGCTATATTTTCAAATTTGTGCTTTCTAGTAGATGCTTATGACAATCAGTATCGTAGAAATCGTCATATGCGAATTCGGGAAAAAAGCGCATTTTGGAACCATGGGCTATAGTCCAGCAGAATTAAGCAAAAAAGTCTCGGATTTCATATCTCGGTAGTTTTGTCAATAAAAGGTTCTCAGAGCAATATTTTCAAATTTGTGCTTACTAGAAGATACTTATAACAGTCAGTATCATAGAAATCGTCATATGCGAATTCGGGAAAAAAGTGCGTTTTGAAACCATGGGCTATAGTCCAGCAGAATTAAGCAAAAAAGCCTCGGATTTCATATCTCGGTATTTTTGTCAATAAAAGGTTCTCAGAGCTGTATTTTCAAATTTGTGCTTACTAGAAGATACTTACAACAGTCAGTATCATAGAAATCGTCATATGCGAATTCGGGAAAAAAGTGCGTTTTGAAACCATGGGCTATAGTCCAGCAGAATTAAGCAAAAAAGCCTCGGATTTCATATCTCGGTATTTTTGTCAATAAAAGGTTCTCAGAGCTATATTTTCAAATTTGTGCTTACTAGAAGATACTTATAACAGTCAGTATCATAGAAATCGTCATATTCGAATTCGGGAAAAAAGTGCATTTTGGAACCATGGGCTATAGTCCAGCAGAATTAAGCAAAAAAGCCTCGGATTTCATATCGCGGTATTTTTGTCAATAAAAGGTTCTCAGAGCTATATTTTCAAATTTGTGCTTACTAGAAGATACTTATAACAGTCAGTATCATAGAAATTGTCATATGCGAATTCGGGAAAAAAGTGCGTTTTGAAACCATGGGCTATAGTCCAGCAGAATTAAGCAAAAAAGCCTCGGATTTCATATCTCGGTATTTTTGTCAATAAAAGGTTCTCAGAGCTATATTTTCAAATTTGTGCTTACTAGAAGATACTTATAACAGTCAGTATCATATAAATCGTCATATGCGAATTCGGGAAAAAAGTGCGTTTTGAAACCATGGGCTATAGTCCAGCAGAATTAAGCAAAAAAGCCTCGGATTTCATATCTCGGTATTTTTGTCAATAAAAGGTTCTCAGAGCTATATTTTCAAATTTGTGCTTACTAGAAGATACTTATAACAGTCAGTATCATAGAAATCGTCATATGCGAATTCGGGAAAAAAGCGCATTTTGGAACCATGGGCTATAGTCCAGCAGAATTAAGCAAAAAAGCCTCGGATTTCATATCTCGGTATTTTTGTCAATAAAAGGTTCTCAGAGCTATATTTTCAAATTTGTGCTTACTAGAAGATACTTATAACAGTCAGTATCATAGAAATCGTCATATGCGAATTCGGGAAAAAAGTGCGTTTTGAAACCATGGGCTATAGTCCAACAGAATTAAGCAAAAAAGCCTCGGATTTCATATCTCGGTAGTGTTGTCAATAAAAGGTTCTCAGAGCTATATTTTCAAATTTGTGCTTTCTAGTAGATGCTTATGACAGTCAGTATCGTAGAAATCGTCATATGCGAATTCGGGAAAAAAGTGCGTTTTGAAACCATGGGCTATAGTCCAGCAGAATTAAGCAAAAAAGCCTCGGATTTCATATCTCGGTATTTTTGTTAATAAAAGGTTCTCAGAGTTATATTTTCCAATTTTTTGCTTGCTAGTAGATGCTTATGACAATCAGTATCAGAGAAATCGTCATAAGCGAATTCGGGAAAAAAGTGCGCTTTGAAACCATGGGCTATAGTCCAGCAGAATTAAGCAAAAAAGCCTCGGATTTCATATCTCGGTAGTTTTGTCAATAAAAGGTTCTCAGAGCTATATTTTCAAATTTGTGCTTACTAGAAGATACTTATAACAGTCAGTATCATAGAAATCGTCATATTCGAATTCGGGAAAAAAGTGCATTTTGGAACCATGGGCTATAGTCCAGCAGAATTAAGCAAAAAAGCCTCGGAATTCATATCTCGGTATTTTTGTCAATAAAAGCGCAATATTTTCAAATTTGTGTTCAGTTAGGGATGCTCGTGACAATCTGTATCATAGAAATCGTCATATGCGAATTCGGGAAAAAAGTGCATTTTGAAACCATGGGATATAGTCCAGCAGAATTATGCAAAAGAGCCTCGGGTTTCATATCTCGGTATTTTTGTCAATAAAAGCGCAATATTTTCAAATTTGTGTTCAGTTAGGGATGCTCGTGACAATCTGTATCATAGAAATCGTCATATGCGAATTCGGGAAAAAAGTGCATTTTGAAACCATGTGCTACAGTCCAGCAGAATTAAGCAAAAAAGCCTCGGATTTTATATTTCGCTATTTTTGTAAATAAAAGGTTCTCAGAGCTATATTTTCATATTAGTGCTTAGTAGGAGATGCTAATGACAATCAGTATCATAGAAGTCGTCGTAAGCGAATTCGGGAAAAAAGTGCATTTTGAAACCATGGGCTATAGTCCAGCAGAATTAAGCAAAAAGGACTCGGATTTTATATTTCGCTATTTTTGTAAATAAAAGGTTCTCAGAGCTATATTTTCATATTAGTGCTTAGTAGGAGATGCTAATGACAATCAGTATCATAGAAGTCGTCGTAAGCGAATTCGGGAAAAAAGTGCATTTTGAAACCATGGGCTATAGTCCAGCAGAATTAAGCAAAAAAGCCTCGGATTTCATATCCCGGTATTTTTGTCGATAAAAGGTTCTCAGAGCTTAATTTTCATAATTGTGTTCAGTTAGGGATGCTCGTGACAATCTGTATCATAGAAATCGTCAAATGCGAATTCGGGAAAAAAGTGAATTTTGAAACCATGGGCTATAGTCCAGCAGAATTAAGCAAAAAAGCCTCGGATTTCATATCTCGGTATTTTTGTAAATAGAAGGTTCTCAGAGCTAAATTTTCAAATTTGTGCTTAGAAGGAGATGCTAATGACAATCAGTATCATAGAAATCGTCATATGCGAATTCAGGAAAAAAGTGCATTTTGAAACCATGGGCTATAGTCCAGCAGAATTAAGCAAAAAAGCCTCGGATTTCATATCTCGGTAGTGTTGTCAATAAAAGGTTCTCAGAGCTATATTTTCAAATTTGTGCTTTCTAGTAGATGCTTATGACAATCAGTATCGTAGAAATCGTCATATGCGTATTCGGGAAAAAAGTGCGTTTTGAAACCATGGGCTATAGTCCAGCAGAATTAAGCAAAAAAGCCTCGGATTTCATATCTCGGTAGTTTTGTCAATAAAAGTTTCTCAGAGCTATATTTGCAAGTTTGTGCTTACTAGTAGATGTTAATGACAATCAGTATCGTAGAAATCGTCATATGCGAATTCGGGAAAAAGTGCATTTTGGAACCATGGGCTATAGTCCAGCAGAATTAAGCAAAAAAGCCTCGGATTTCATATCTCGGTATTTTTGTTAATAAAAGGTTCTCAGAGTTATATTTTCCAATTTTTTGCTTGCTAGTAGATGCTTATGACAATCAGTATCAGAGAAATCGTCATAAGCGAATTCGGGAAAAAAGTGCGTTTTGAAACCATGGGCTATAGTCCAACAGAATTAAGCAAAAAAGCCTCGGAATTCATATCTCGGTATTTTTGTCAATAAAAGGTTCTCAGAGCTATATTTTCATATTTGTGCTTACTTGAAGATATTTATAACAGTCAGTATCATAGAAATCGTCATATGCGAATTCGGGAAAAAAGTGCGTTTTGAAACCATGGGCTACAGTCCAGCAGAATTAAGCAAAAAAGCCTCGGATTTCATATCTCGGTAGTGTTGTCAATAAAAGGTTCTCAGAGCTATATTTTCAAATTTGTGCTTTCTAGTAGATGCTTATGACAATCAGTATCGTAGAAATCGTCATATGCGTATTCGGGAAAAAAGTGCGTTTTGTAACCATGGGCTATAGTCCAGCAGAATTAAGCAAAAAAGCCTCGGATTTCATATCTCGGTATTTTTGTTAATAAAAGGTTCTCAGAGTTATATTTTCCAATTTTTTGCTTGCTAGTAGATGCTTATGACAATCAGTATCAGAGAAATCGTCATAAGCGAATTCGGGAAAAAAGTGCGCTTTGAAACCATGGGCTATAGTCCAGCAGAATTAAGCAAAAAAGCCTCGGAATTCATATCTCGGTATTTTTGTCAATAAAAGGTTCTCAGAGCTATATTTTCAATTTTGTGCTTACTAGAAGATACTTATAACAGTCAGTATCATAGAAATCGTCATATGCGAATTCGGGAAAAAAGTGCATTTTTTAACCATGGGCTATAGTCCAGCAGAATTAAGCAAAAAAGCCTCGGATTTCATATCTCGGTATTTTTGTTAATAAAAGGTTCTCAGAGTTATATTTTCCAATTTTTTGCCTGCTAGTAGATGCTTATGACAATCAGTATCAGAGAATTCGTCATAAGCGAATTCGGGAAAAAAGTGCGCTTTGAAACCATGGGCTATAGTCCAGCAGAATTAAGCAAAAAAGCCTCGGAATTCATATCTCGGTATTTTTGTCAATAAAAGGTTCTCAGAGCTATATTTTCAAATTTGTGCTTACTAGAAGATACTTATAACAGTCAGTATCATAGAAATCGTCATATGCGAATTCGGGAAAAAAGTGCGTTTTGAAACCATGGGCTATAGTCCAGCAGAATTAAGCAAAAAGGACTCGGATTTTATATCTCGCTATTTTTGTAAATAAAAGGTTCTCAGAGCTATATTTTCATATTAGTGCTTAGTAGGAGATGCTAATGACAATCAGTATCATAGAAGTCGTCGTAAGCGAATTCGGGAAAAAAGTGCATTTTGAAACCATGGGCTATAGTCCAGCAGAATTAAGCAAAAAGGACTCGGATTTTATATCTCGCTATTTTTGTAAATAAAAGGTTCTCAGAGCTATATTTTCATATTAGTGCTTAGTAGGAAATGCTAATGACAATCAGTATCATAGAAGTCGTCGTAAGCGAATTCGGGAAAAAAGTGCATTTTGGAACCATGGGCTATAGTCCAGCAGAATTAAGCAAAAAAGCCTCGGATTTCATATCTCGCTATTTTTGTAAATAAAAGGTTCTCAGAGCTATATTTTCATATTAGTGCTTAGTAGGAGATGCTAATGACAATCAGTATCAGAGAAATCGTCATAAGCGAATTCGGGAAAAAAGTGCGTTTTGAAACCATGGGCTATAGTCCAGCAGAATTAAGCAAAAAAGCCTCGGAATTCATATCTCGGTATTTTTGTCAATAAAATTTTCTCAGAGCTATATTTTCAAATTTGTGCTTTCTAGTAGATGCTTATGACAATCAGTATCGTAGAAATCGTCATATGCGAATTCGGGAAAAAAGCGCATTTTGGAACCATGGGCTATAGTCCAGCAGAATTAAGCAAAAAAGCCTCGGATTTCATATCTCGGTAGTGTTGTCAATAAAAGGTTCTCAGAGCTATATTTTCAAATTTGTGCTTTCTAGTAGATGCTTATGACAATCAGTATCGTAGAAATCGTCATATGCGTATTCGGGAAAAAAGTGCGTTTTGAAACCATGGGCTATAGTCCAGCAGAATTAAGCAAAAAAGCCTCGGATTTCATATCTCGGTATTTTTGTCAATAAAAGGTTCTCAGAGCTATATTTTCAAATTTGCGCTTTCTAGTAGATGCTTATGACAATCAGTATCGTAGAAATCGTCATATGCGAATTCGGGAAAAAAGCGCATTTTGGAACCATGGGCTATAGTCCAGCAGAATTAAGCAAAAAATCCTCGGATTTCATATCTCGGTAGTTTTGTCAATAAAAGGTTCTCAGAGCTATATTTTCAAATTTGTGCTTACTAGAAGATACTTATAACAGTCAGTATCATAGAAATCGTCATATGCGAATTCGGGAAAAAAGTGCGTTTTGAAACCATGGGCTATAGTCCAGCAGAATTAAGCAAAAAAGCCTCGGATTTCATATCGCGGTATTTTTGTCAATAAAAGGTTCTCAGAGCTATATTTTCAAATTTGTGCTTACTAGAAGATACTTATAACAGTCAGTATCATAGAAATCGTCATATTCGAATTCGGGAAAAAAGTGCATTTTGGAACCATGGGCTATAGTCCAGCAGAATTAAGCAAAAAAGCCTCGGATTTCATATCGCGGTATTTTTGTCAATAAAAGGTTCTCAGAGCTATATTTTCAAATTTGTGCTTTCTAGTAGATGCTTATGACAATCAGTATCGTAGAAATCGTCATATGCGAATTCGGGAAAAAAGCGCATTTTGGAACCATGGGCTATAGTCCAGCAGAATTAAGCAAAAAAGCCTCGGATTTCATATCTCGGTAGTGTTGTCAATAAAAGGTTCTCAGAGCTATATTTTCAAATTTGTGCTTTCTAGTAGATGCTTATGACAATCAGTATCGTAGAAATCGTCATATGCGAATTCGGGAAAAAAGCGCATTTTGGAACCATGGGCTATAGTCCAGCAGAATTAAGCAAAAAAGCCTCGGATTTCATATCTCGGTAGTTTTGTCAATAAAAGGTTCTCAGAGCTATATTTTCAAATTTGTGCTTACTAGAAGATACTTATAACAGTCAGTATCATAGAAATCGTCATATGCGAATTCGGGAAAAAAGTGCGTTTTGAAACCATGGGCTATAGTCCAGCAGAATTAAGCAAAAAAGCCTCGGATTTCATATCTCGGTATTTTTGTCAATAAAAGGTTCTCAGAGCTATATTTTCAAATTTGTGCTTACTAGAAGATACTTATAACAGTCAGTATCATAGAAATCGTCATATTCGAATTCGGGAAAAAAGTGCATTTTGGAACCATGGGCTATAGTCCAGCAGAATTAAGCAAAAAAGCCTCGGATTTCATATCGCAGTATTTTTGTCAATAAAAGGTTCTCAGAGCTATATTTTCAAATTTGTGCTTACTAGAAGATACTCATAACAGTCAGTATCATAGAAATCGTCATATGCGAATTCGGGAAAAAAGTGCGTTTTGAAACCATGGGCTATAGTCCAGCAGAATTAAGCAAAAAAGCCTCGGATTTCATATCTCGGTAGTGTTGTCAATAAAAGGTTCTCAGAGCTATATTTTCAAATTTGTGCTTTCTAGTAGATGCTTATGACAATCAGTATCGTAGAAATCGTCATATGCGAATTCGGGAAAAAAGCGCATTTTGGAACCATGGGCTATAGTCCAGCAGAATTAAGCAAAAAAGCCTCGGATTTCATATCTCGGTAGTGTTGTCAATAAAAGGTTCTCAGAGCTATATTTTCAAATTTGTGCTTACTAGAAGATACTTATAACAGTCAGTATCATAGAAATCGTCATATTCGAATTCGGGAAAAAAGTGCATTTTGGAACCATGGGCTATAGTCCAGCAGAATTAAGCAAAAAAGCCTCGGATTTCATATCGCAGTATTTTTGTCAATAAAAGGTTCTCAGAGCTATATTTTCAAATTTGTGCTTACTAGAAGATACTCATAACAGTCAGTATCATAGAAATCGTCATATGCGAATTCGGGAAAAAAGTGCGTTTTGAAACCATGGGCTATAGTCCAGCAGAATTAAGCAAAAAAGCCTCGGATTTCATATCGCGGTATTTTTGTCAATAAAAGGTTCTCAGAGCTATATTTTCAAATTTGTGCTTACTAGAAGATACTTATAACAGTCAGTATCATAGAAATCGTCATATTCGAATTCGGGAAAAAAGTGCATTTTGGAACCATGGGCTATAGTCCAGCAGAATTAAGCAAAAAAGCCTCGGATTTCATATCGCGGTATTTTTGTCAATAAAAGGTTCTCAGAGCTATATTTTCAAATTTGTGCTTTCTAGTAGATGCTTATGACAATCAGTATCGTAGAAATCGTCATATGCGAATTCGGGAAAAAAGCGCATTTTGGAACCATGGGCTATAGTCCAGCAGAATTAAGCAAAAAAGCCTCGGATTTCATATCTCGGTAGTGTTGTCAATAAAAGGTTCTCAGAGCTATATTTTCAAATTTGTGCTTTCTAGTAGATGCTTATGACAATCAGTATCGTAGAAATCGTCATATGCGAATTCGGGAAAAAAGCGCATTTTGGAACCATGGGCTATAGTCCAGCAGAATTAAGCAAAAAAGCCTCGGATTTCATATCTCGGTAGTTTTGTCAATAAAAGGTTCTCAGAGCTATATTTTCAAATTTGTGCTTACTAGAAGATACTTATAACAGTCAGTATCATAGAAATCGTCATATGCGAATTCGGGAAAAAAGTGCGTTTTGAAACCATGGGCTATAGTCCAGCAGAATTAAGCAAAAAAGCCTCGGATTTCATATCTCGGTATTTTTGTCAATAAAAGGTTCTCAGAGCTATATTTTCAAATTTGTGCTTACTAGAAGATACTTATAACAGTCAGTATCATAGAAATCGTCATATTCGAATTCGGGAAAAAAGTGCATTTTGGAACCATGGGCTATAGTCCAGCAGAATTAAGCAAAAAAGCCTCGGATTTCATATCGCAGTATTTTTGTCAATAAAAGGTTCTCAGAGCTATATTTTCAAATTTGTGCTTACTAGAAGATACTCATAACAGTCAGTATCATAGAAATCGTCATATGCGAATTCGGGAAAAAAGTGCGTTTTGAAACCATGGGCTATAGTCCAGCAGAATTAAGCAAAAAAGCCTCGGATTTCATATCTCGGTATTTTTGTCAATAAAAGGTTCTCAGAGCTATATTTTCAAATTTGTGCTTACTAGAAGATACTTATAACAGTCAGTATCATATAAATCGTCATATGCGAATTCGGGAAAAAAGTGCGTTTTGAAACCATGGGCTATAGTCCAGCAGAATTAAGCAAAAAAGCCTCGGATTTCATATCTCGGTATTTTTGTCAATAAAAGGTTCTCAGAGCTATATTTTCAAATTTGTGCTTACTAGAAGATACTTATAACAGTCAGTATCATAGAAATCGTCATATGCGAATTCGGGAAAAAAGCGCATTTTGGAACCATGGGCTATAGTCCAGCAGAATTAAGCAAAAAAGCCTCGGATTTCATATCTCGGTATTTTTGTCAATAAAAGGTTCTCAGAGCTATATTTTCAAATTTGTGCTTACTAGAAGATACTTATAACAGTCAGTATCATAGAAATCGTCATATGCGAATTCGGGAAAAAAGTGCGTTTTGAAACCATGGGCTATAGTCCAGCAGAATTAAGCAAAAAAGCCTCGGATTTCATATCTCGGTATTTTTGTCAATAAAAGGTTCTCAGAGCTATATTTTCAAATTTGTGCTTACTAGAAGATACTTATAACAGTCAGTATCATATAAATCGTCATATGCGAATTCGGGAAAAAAGTGCGTTTTGAAACCATGGGCTATAGTCCAGCAGAATTAAGCAAAAAAGCCTCGGATTTCATATCTCGGTATTTTTGTCAATAAAAGGTTCTCAGAGCTATATTTTCAAATTTGTGCTTACTAGAAGATACTTATAACAGTCAGTATCATAGAAATCGTCATATGCGAATTCGGGAAAAAAGCGCATTTTGGAACCATGGGCTATAGTCCAGCAGAATTAAGCAAAAAAGCCTCGGATTTCATATCTCGGTATTTTTGTCAATAAAAGGTTCTCAGAGCTATATTTTCAAATTTGTGCTTACTAGAAGATACTTATAACAGTCAGTATCATAGAAATCGTCATATGCGAATTCGGGAAAAAAGTGCGTTTTGAAACCATGGGCTATAGTCCAGCAGAATTAAGCAAAAAAGCCTCGGATTTCATATCTCGGTATTTTTGTCAATAAAAGGTTCTCAGAGCTATATTTTCAAATTTGTGCTTACTAGAAGATACTTATAACAGTCAGTATCATAGAAATCGTCATATGCGAATTCAGGAAAAAAGTGCGTTTTGAAACCATGGGCTATAGTCCAGCAGAATTAAGCAAAAAAGCCTCGGATTTCATATCTCGGTAGTGTTGTCAATAAAAGGTTCTCAGAGCTATATTTTCAAATTTGTGCTTACTAGTAGATGCTAATGACAATCAGTATCGTAGAAATCGTCATATGCGTATTCGGGAAAAAAGTGCGTTTTGAAACCATGGGCTATAGTCCAGCAGAATTAAGCAAAAAAGCCTCGGATTTCATATCTCGGTATTTTTGTCAATAAAAGGTTCTCAGAGCTATATTTTCAAATTTGTGCTTTCTAGTAGATGCTTATGACAATCAGTATCGTAGAAATCGTCATATGCGAATTCGGGAAAAAAGCGCATTTTGGAACCATGGGCTATAGTCCAGCAGAATTAAGCAAAAAAGCCTCGGATTTCATATCTCGGTAGTTTTGTCAATAAAAGGTTCTCAGAGCTATATTTTCAAATTTGTGCTTACTAGAAGATACTTATAACAGTCAGTATCATAGAAATCGTCATATGCGAATTCGGGAAAAAAGTGCGTTTTGAAACCATGGGCTATAGTCCAGCAGAATTAAGCAAAAAAGCCTCGGATTTCATATCTCGGTATTTTTGTCAATAAAAGGTTCTCAGAGCTATATTTTCAAATTTGTGCTTACTAGAAGATACTTATAACAGTCAGTATCATAGAAATCGTCATATTCGAATTCGGGAAAAAAGTGCATTTTGGAACCATGGGCTATAGTCCAGCAGAACTAAGCAAAAAAGCCTCGGATTTCATATCGCAGTATTTTTGTCAATAAAAGGTTCTCAGAGCTATATTTTCAAATTTGTGCTTACTAGAAGATACTCATAACAGTCAGTATCATAGAAATCGTCATATGCGAATTCGGGAAAAAAGTGCGTTTTGAAACCATGGGCTATAGTCCAGCAGAATTAAGCAAAAAAGCCTCGGATTTCATATCTCGGTATTTTTGTCAATAAAAGGTTCTCAGAGCTATATTTTCAAATTTGTGCTTACTAGAAGATACTTATAACAGTCAGTATCATATAAATCGTCATATGCGAATTCGGGAAAAAAGTGCGTTTTGAAACCATGGGCTATAGTCCAGCAGAATTAAGCAAAAAAGCCTCGGATTTCATATCTCGGTATTTTTGTCAATAAAAGGTTCTCAGAGCTATATTTTCAAATTTGTGCTTACTAGAAGATACTTATAACAGTCATTATCATAGAAATCGTCATATGCGAATTCGGGAAAAAAGCGCATTTTGAAACCATGGGCTATAGTCCAGCAGAATTAAGCAAAAAAGCCTCGGATTTCATATCTCGGTATTTTTGTCAATAAAAGGTTCTCAGAGCTATATTTTCAAATTTGTGCTTACTAGAAGATACTTATAACAGTCAGTATCATATAAATCGTCATATGCGAATTCGGGAAAAAAGTGCGTTTTGAAACCATGGGCTATAGTCCAGCAGAATTAAGCAAAAAAGCCTCGGATTTCATATCTCGGTATTTTTGTCAATAAAAGGTTCTCAGAGCTATATTTTCAAATTTGTGCTTACTAGAAGATACTTATAACAGTCAGTATCATAGAAATCGTCATATGCGAATTCGGGAAAAAAGCGCATTTTGGAACCATGGGCTATAGTCCAGCAGAATTAAGCAAAAAAGCCTCGGATTTCATATCTCGGTATTTTTGTCAATAAAAGGTTCTCAGAGCTATATTTTCAAATTTGTGCTTACTAGAAGATACTTATAACAGTCAGTATCATAGAAATCGTCATATGCGAATTCGGGAAAAAAGTGCGTTTTGAAACCATGGGCTATAGTCCAGCAGAATTAAGCAAAAAAGCCTCGGATTTCATATCTCGGTATTTTTGTCAATAAAAGGTTCTCAGAGCTATATTTTCAAATTTGTGCTTACTAGAAGATACTTATAACAGTCAGTATCATATAAATCGTCATATGCGAATTCGGGAAAAAAGTGCGTTTTGAAACCATGGGCTATAGTCCAGCAGAATTAAGCAAAAAAGCCTCGGATTTCATATCTCGGTATTTTTGTCAATAAAAGGTTCTCAGAGCTATATTTTCAAATTTGTGCTTACTAGAAGATACTTATAACAGTCAGTATCATAGAAATCGTCATATGCGAATTCGGGAAAAAAGCGCATTTTGGAACCATGGGCTATAGTCCAGCAGAATTAAGCAAAAAAGCCTCGGATTTCATATCTCGGTATTTTTGTCAATAAAAGGTTCTCAGAGCTATATTTTCAAATTTGTGCTTACTAGAAGATACTTATAACAGTCAGTATCATAGAAATCGTCATATGCGAATTCGGGAAAAAAGTGCGTTTTGAAACCATGGGCTATAGTCCAGCAGAATTAAGCAAAAAAGCCTCGGATTTCATATCTCGGTATTTTTGTCAATAAAAGGTTCTCAGAGCTATATTTTCAAATTTGTGCTTACTAGAAGATACTTATAACAGTCAGTATCATAGAAATCGTCATATGCGAATTCAGGAAAAAAGTGCGTTTTGAAACCATGGGCTATAGTCCAGCAGAATTAAGCAAAAAAGCCTCGGATTTCATATCTCGGTAGTGTTGTCAATAAAAGGTTCTCAGAGCTATATTTTCAAATTTGTGCTTACTAGTAGATGCTAATGACAATCAGTATCGTAGAAATCGTCATATGCGAATTCGGGAAAAAAGTGCATTTTGGAACCATGGGCTATAGTCCAGCAGAATTAAGCAAAAAAGCCTCGGATTTCATATCTCGGTAGTTTTGTCAATAAAAGGTTCTCAGAGCTATATTTTCAAATTTGTGCTTACTAGTAGATGCTAATGACAATCAGTATCGTAGAAATCGTCATATGCGAATTCGGGAAAAAAGTGCATTTTGGAACCATGGGCTATAGTCCAGCAGAATTAAGCAAAAAAGCCTCGGATTTCATATCTCGGTATTTTTGTCAATAAAAGGTTCTCAGAGCTATATTTTCAAATTTGTGCTTTCTAGTAGATGCTTATGACAATCAGTATCGTAGAAATCGTCATATGCGAATTCGGGAAAAAAGTGCATCAGAATTAAGCAAAAAAGCCTCGGATTTCATATCTCGGTATTTTTGTCAATAAAAGGTTCTCAGAGCTATATTTTCAAATTTGTGCTTTCTAGTAGATGCTTATGACAATCAGTATCGTAGAAATCGTCATATGCGAATTCGGGAAAAAAGTGCATTTTGGAACCATGGGCTATAGTCCAGCAGAATTAAGCAAAAAAGCCTCGGATTTCATATCTCGGTATTTTTGTCAATAAAAGGTTCTCAGAGCTATATTTTCAAATTTTTTGCTTGCTAGTAGATGCTTATGACAATCAGTATCAGAGAAATCGTCATAAGCGAATTCGGGAAAAAAGTGCATCAGAATTAAGCAAAAAAGCCTCGGATTTCATATCTCGGTATTTTTGTCAATAAAAGGTTCTCAGAGCTATATTTTCAAATTTGTGCTTTCTAGTAGATGCTTTTGACAATCAGTATCGTAGAAATCGTCATATGCGAATTCGGGAAAAAAGTGCATTTTGGAACCATGGGCTATAGTCCAGCAGAATTAAGCAAAAAAGCCTCGGATTTCATATCTCGGTATTTTTGTCAATAAAAGGTTCTCAGAGCTATATTTTCAAATTTGTGCTTTCTAGTAGATGCTTATGACAATCAGTATCGTAGAAATCGTCATATGCGAATTCGGGAAAAAAGTGCATTTTGGAACCATGGGCTATAGTCCAGCAGAATTAAGCAAAAAAGCCTCGGATTTCATATCTCGGTATTTTTGTTAATAAAAGGTTCTCAGAGTTATATTTTCCAATTTTTTGCTTGCTAGTAGATGCTTATGACAATCAGTATCAGAGAAATCGTCATAAGCGAATTCGGGAAAAAAGTGCGTTTTGAAACCATGGGCTATAGTCCATCAGAATTAAGCAAAAAAGCCTCGGATTTCATATCTCGGTATTTTTGTCAATAAAAGGTTCTCAGAGCTATATTTTCAAATTTGTGCTTACTAGAAGATACTTATTACAGTCAGTATCATAGAAATCGTCATATGCGAATTCGGGAAAAAAGTGCGTTTTGAAACCATGGGCTATAGTCCAGCAGAATTAAGCAAAAAAGCCTCGGATTTCATATCTCGGTAGTGTTGTCAATAAAAGGTTCTCAGAGCTATATTTACAAATTTGTGCTTTCTGGTAGATGCTTATGACAATCAGTATCGATCGTAGAAATCGTCATATGCGAATTCGGGAAAAAAGTGCGTTTTGAAACCATGGGCTATAGTCCAGCAGAATTAAGCAAAAAAGCCTCGGATTTCATATCTCGGTATTTTTGTCAATAAAAGGTTCTCAGAGCTATATTTTCAAATTTGTGCTTTCTAGTAGATGCTTATGACAATCAGTATCGTAGAAATCGTCATATGCGAATTCGGGAAAAAAGTGCATTTTGGAACCATGGGCTATAGTCCAGCAGAATTAAGCAAAAAAGACTCGGATTTCATATCTCGGTATTTTTGTCAATAAAAGGTTCTCAGAGCTATATTTTCAAATTTGTGCTTTCTAGTAGATACTTATTACAATCAGTATCGTAGAAATCGTCATATGCGAATTCGGGAAAAAAGTGCGTTTTGAAACCATGGGCTATAGTCCAGCAGAATTAAGCAAAAAAGCCTCGGATTTCATATCTCGGTAGTGTTGTCAATAAAAGGTAGAGCTATATTTTCAAATTTGTGCTTTCTAGTAGATGCTTATGACAATCAGTATCAGAGAAATCGTCATAAGCGAATTCGGGAAAAAAGTGCGTTTTGAAACCATGGGCTATAGTCCATCAGAATTAAGCAAAAAAGCCTCGGATTTCATATCTCGGTATTTTTGTCAATAAAAGGTTCTCAGAGCTATATTTTCAAATTTGTGCTTTCTAGTAAATGCTTATGACAATCAGTATCGTAGAAATCGTCATATGCGAATTCGGGAAAAAAGTGCATTTTGGAACCATGGGCTATAGTCCAGCAGAATTAAGCAAGAAAGCCTCGGATTTCATATCTCGGTATTTTTGTCAATAAAAGGTTCTCAGAGCTATATTTTCAAATTTGTGCTTACTAGAAGATACTTATAACAGTCAGTATCATAGAAATCGTCATATGCGAATTCGGGAAAAAAGTGCGTTTTGAAACCATGGGCTATAGTCCAGCAGAATTAAGCAAAAAAGCCTCGGATTTCATATCTCGGTATTTTTGTCAATAAAAGGTTCTCAGAGCTATATTTTCAAATTTGTGCTTACTAGAAGATACTTATAACAGTCAGTATCATAGAAATCGTCATATGCGAATTCGGGAAAAAAGTGCGTTTTGAAACCATGGGCTATAGTCCAGCAGACTTAAGCAAAAAAGCCTCGGATTTCATATCTCGGTATTTTTGTCAATAAAAGGTTCTCAGAGCTATATTTTCAAATTTGTGCTTTCTGGTAGATGCTTATGACAATCAGTATCGTAGAAATCGTCATATGCGAATTCGGGAAAAAAGCGCGTTTTGAAACCATGGGCTATAGTCCAGCAGACTTAAGCAAAAAAGCCTCGGATTTCATATCTCGGTATTTTTGTCAATAAAAGGTTCTCAGAGCTATATTTTCAAATTTGTGCTTACTAGAAGATACTTATAACAGTCAGTATCATAGAAATCGTCATATGCGAATTCGGGAAAAAAGTGCGTTTTGAAACCATGGGCTATAGTCCAGCAGAATTAAGCAAAAAAGCCTCGGATTTCATATCTCGGTAGTGTTGTCAATAAAAGGTTCTCAGAGCTATATTTTCAAATTTGTGCTTTCTAGTAGATGCTTATGACAATCAGTATCGTAGAAATCGTCATATGCGAATTCGGGAAAAAAGCGCATTTTGGAACCATGGGCTATAGTCCAGCAGAATTAAGCAAAAAAGCCTCGGATTTCATATCTCGGTATTTTTGTCAATAAAAGGTTCTCAGAGCTATATTTTCAAATTTGTGCTTACTAGAAGATACTTATAACAGTCAGTATCATAGAAATCGTCATATGCGAATTCGGGAAAAAAGTGCGTTTTGAAACCATGGGCTATAGTCCAGCAGAATTAAGCAAAAAAGCCTCGGATTTCATATCTCGGTAGTGTTGTCAATAAAAGGTTCTCAGAGCTATATTTTCAAATTTGTGCTTTCTAGTAGATGCTTATGACAGTCAGTATCGTAGAAATCGTCATATGCGAATTCGGGAAAAAAGTGCGTTTTGAAACCATGGGCTATAGTCCAGCAGAATTAAGCAAAAAAGCCTCGGATTTCATATCTCGGTAGTTTTGTCAATAAAAGGTTCTCAGAGCTATATTTTCAAATTTGTGCTTACTAGTAGATGCTTATGACAATCAGTATCGTAGAAATCGTCATATGCGAATTCGGGAAAAAAGTGCATTTTGGAACCATGGGCTATAGTCCAGCAGAATTAAGCAAAAAAGCCTCGGATTTCATATCTCGGTATTTTTGTTAATAAAAGGTTCTCAGAGTTATATTTTCCAATTTTTGCTTGCTAGTAGATGCTTATGACAATCAGTATCAGAGAAATCGTCATAAGCGAATTCGGGAAAAAAGTGCGTTTTGAAACCATGGCTATAGTCCATCAGAATTAAGCAAAAAAGCCTCGGATTTCATATCTCGGTATTTTTGTCAATAAAAGGTTCTCAGAGCTATATTTTCAAATTTGTGCTTTCTAGTAGATGCTTATGACAATCAGTATCGTAGAAATCGTCATATGCGAATTCGGGAAAAAAGTGCATTTTGGAACCATGGGCTATAGTCCAGCAGAATTAAGCAAGAAAGCCTCGGATTTCATATCTCGGTATTTTTGTCAATAAAAGGTTCTCAGAGCTATATTTTCAAATTTGTGCTTACTAGAAGATACTTATAACAGTCAGTATCATAGAAATCGTCATATGCGAATTCGGGAAAAAAGTGCGTTTTGAAACCATGGGCTGTAGTCCAGCAGAATTAAGCAAAAAAGCCTCGGATTTCATATCTCGGTAGTGTTGTCAATAAAAGGTTCTCAGAGCTATATTTTCAAATTTGTGCTTACTAGAAGATACTTATAACAGTCAGTATCATAGAAATCGTCATATGCGAATTCGGATAAAAAGCGCATTTTGGAACCATGGGCTATAGTCCAGCAGAATTAAGCAAAAAAGCCTCGGATTTCATATCTCGGTATTTTTTTCAATAAAAGGTTCTCAGAGCTATATTTTCAAATTTGTGCTTACTAGAAGATACTTATAACAGTCAGTATCATAGAAATCGTCATATGCGAATTCGGATAAAAAGCGCATTTTGGAACCATGGGCTATAGTCCAGCAGAATTAAGCAAAAAAGCCTCGGATTTCATATCTCGGTATTTTTTTCAATAAAAGGTTCTCAGAGCTATATTTTCAAATTTGTGCTTACTAGAAGATACTTATAACAGTCAGTATCATAGAAATCGTCATATGCGAATTCGGGAAAAAATTGCGTTTTGAAACCATGGGCTATAGTCCAGCAGAATTAAGCAAAAAAGCCTCGGATTTCATATCTCGGTAGTGTTGTCAATAAAAGGTTCTCAGAGCTATATTTTCAAATTTGTGCTTTCTAGTAGATGCTTATGACAATCAGTATCAGAGAAATCGTCATAAGCGAATTCGGGAAAAAAGTTCGTTTTGAAACCATGGGCTATAGTCCATCAGAATTAAGCAAAAAAGCCTCGGATTTCATATCTCGGTATTTTTGTCAATAAAAGGTTCTCAGAGCTATATTTTCAAATTTGTGCTTTCTAGTAAATGCTTATGACAATCAGTATCGTAGAAATCGTCATATGCGAATTCGGGAAAAAAGTGCATTTTGGAACCATGGGCTATAGTCCAGCAGAATTAAGCAAGAAAGCCTCGGATTTCATATCTCGGTATTTTTGTCAATAAAAGGTTCTCAGAGCTATATTTTCAAATTTGTGCTTACTAGAAGATTCTTATAACAGTCAGTATCATAGAAATCGTCATATGCGAATTCGGGAAAAAAGTGCGTTTTGAAACCATGGGCTATAGTCCAGCAGAATTAAGCAAAAAAGCCTCGGATTTCATATCTCGGTAGTGTTGTCAATAAAAGGTTCTCAGAGCTATATTTTCAAATTTGTGCTTTCTGGTAGATGCTTATGACAATCAGTATCGTAGAAATCGTCATATGCGAATTCGGGAAAAAAGTGCGTTTTGAAACCATGGGCTATAGTCCAGCAGACTTAAGCAAAAAAGCCTCGGATTTCATATCTCGGTATTTTTGTCAATAAAAGGTTCTCAGAGCTATATTTTCAAATTTGTGCTTACTAGAAGATACTTATAACAGTCAGTATCATAGAAATCGTCATATGCGAATTCGGGAAAAAAGTGCGTTTTGAAACCATGGGCTATAGTCCAGCAGAATTAAGCAAAAAAGCCTCGGATTTCATATCTCGGTAGTGTTGTCAATAAAAGGTTCTCAGAGCTATATTTTCAAATTTGTGCTTTCTAGTAGATGCTTATGACAATCAGTATCGTAGAAATCGTCATATGCGAATTCGGGAAAAAAGTGCGTTTTGAAACCATGGGCTATAGTCCAGCAGAATTAAGCAAAAAAGCCTCGGATTTCATATCTCGGTAGTGTTGTCAATAAAAGGTTCTCAGAGCTATATTTTCAAATTTGTGCTTTCTAGTAGATGCTTATGACAATCAGTATCGTAGAAATCGTCATATGCGAATTCGGGAAAAAAGCGCATTTTGGAACCATGGGCTATAGTCCAGCAGAATTAAGCAAAAAAGCCTCGGATTTCATATCTCGGTATTTTTTTCAATAAAAGGTTCTCAGAGCTATATTTTCAAATTTGTGCTTACTAGAAGATACTTATAACAGTCAGTATCATAGAAATCGTCATATGCGAATTCGGGAAAAAAGTGCGTTTTGAAACCATGGGCTATAGTCCAGCAGAATTAAGCAAAAAAGCCTCGGATTTCATATCTCGGTAGTGTTGTCAATAAAAGGTTCTCAGAGCTATATTTTCAAATTTGTGCTTTCTAGTAGATGCTTATGACAATCAGTATCGTAGAAATCGTCATATGCGAATTCGGGAAAAAAGTGCGTTTTGAAACCATGGGCTATAGTCCAGCAGAATTAAGCAAAAAAGCCTCGGATTTCATATCTCGGTATTTTTGTCAATAAAAGGTTCTCAGAGCTATATTTTCAAATTTGTGCTTACTAGAAGATACTTATAACAGTCAGTATCATAGAAATCGTCATATGCGAATTCGGGAAAAAAGTGCGTTTTGAAACCATGGGCTATAGTCCAGCAGAATTAAGCAAAAAAGCCTCGGATTTCATATCTCGGTAGTGTTGTCAATAAAAGGTAGAGCTATATTTTCAAATTTGTGCTTTCTAGTAGATGCTTATGACAATCAGTATCATAGAAATCGTCATATGCGAATTCGGGAAAAAAGTGCATTTTGGAACCATGGGCTATAGTCCAGCAGAATTAAGCAAAAAAGCCTCGGATTTCATATCTCGGTATTTTTGTCAATAAAAGTTTCTCAGAGCTTTATTTTCAAATTTGTGCTTTCTAGTAGATGCTTATGACAGTCAGTATCGTAGAAATCGTCATAAGCGAATTCGGGAAAAAAGTGCGTTTTGAAACCATGGGCTATAGTCCAGCAGAATTAAGCAAAAAAGCCTCGGATTTCATATCTCGGTATTTTTGTCAATAAAAGGTTCTCAGAGCTATATTTTCAAATTTGTGCTTTCTAGTAGATGCTTATGACAATCAGTATCGTAGAAATCGTCATATGCGAATTCGGGAAAAAAGTGCGTTTTGAAACCATGGGCTATAGTCCAGCAGAATTAAGCAAAAAAGCCTCGGATTTCATATCTTGGTAGTTTTGTCAATAAAAGGTTCTCAGAGCTATATTTTCAAATTTGTGCGTACTAGAAGATACTTATAACAGTCAGTATCATAGAAACCTCATATGCGAATTCGGGAAAAAAGCGCATTTTGGAACCATGGGCTATAGTCCAGCAGAATTAAGCAAAAAAGCCTCGGATTTCATATCTCGGTATTTTTGTCAATAAAAGGTTCTCAGAGCTATATTTTCAAATTTGTGCTTTCTAGTAGATGCTTATGACAATCAGTATCGTAGAAATCGTCATATGCGAATTCGGGAAAAAAGTGCATTTTGGAACCATGGGCTATAGTCCAGCAGAATTAAGCAAAAAAGACTCGGATTTCATATCACGGTATTTTTGTCAATAAAAGGTTCTCAGAGCTATATTTTCAAATTTGTGCTTTCTAGTAGATACTTATTACAATCAGTATCGTAGAAATCGTCATATGCGAATTCGGGAAAAAAGTGCGTTTTGAAACCATGGGCTATAGTCCAGCAGAATTAAGCAAAAAAGCCTCGGATTTCATATCTCGGTATTTTTGTCAATAAAAGGTTCTCAGAGCTATATTTTCAAATTTGTGCTTTCTAGTAGATGCTTATGACAATCAGTATCGTAGAAATCGTCATATGCGAATTCGGGAAAAAAGTGCATTTTGGAACCATGGGCTATAGTCCAGCAGAATTAAGCAAAAAAGACTCGGATTTCATATCTCGGTATTTTTGTCAATAAAAGGTTCTCAGAGCTATATTTTCAAATTTGTGCTTTCTAGTAGATACTTATTACAATCAGTATCGTAGAAATCGTCATATGCGAATTCGGGAAAAAAGTGCGTTTTGAAACCATGGGCTATAGTCCAGCAGAATTAAGCAAAAAAGCCTCGGATTTCATATCTCGGTAGTGTTGTCAATAAAAGGTAGAGCTATATTTTCAAATTTGTGCTTTCTAGTAGATGCTTATGACAATCAGTATCATAGAAATCGTCATATGCGAATTCGGGAAAAAAGTGCATTTTGGAACCATGGGCTATAGTCCAGCAGAATTAAGCAAAAAAGCCTCGGATTTCATATCTCGGTATTTTTGTCAATAAAAGTTTCTCAGAGCTATATTTTCAAATTTGTGCTTTCTAGTAGATGCTTATGACAGTCAGTATCGTAGAAATCGTCATAAGCGAATTCGGGAAAAAAGTGCGTTTTGAAACCATGGGCTATAGTCCAGCAGAATTAAGTAAAAAAGCCTCGGATTTCATATCTCGGTATTTTTGTCAATAAAAGGTTCTCAGAGCTATATTTTCAAATTTGTGCTTTCTAGTAGATGCTTATGACAATCAGTATCGTAGAAATCGTCATATGCGAATTCGGGAAAAAAGTGCGTTTTGAAACCATGGGCTATAGTCCAGCAGAATTAAGCAAAAAAGCCTCGGATTTCATATCTTGGTAGTTTTGTCAATAAAAGGTTCTCAGAGCTATATTTTCAAATTTGTGCGTACTAGAAGATACTTATAACAGTCAGTATCATAGAAACCTCATATGCGAATTCGGGAAAAAAGCGCATTTTGGAACCATGGGCTATAGTCCAGCAGAATTAAGCAAAAAAGCCTCGGATTTCATATCTCGGTATTTTTGTCAATAAAAGGTTCTCAGAGCTATATTTTCAAATTTGTGCTTTCTAGTAGATGCTTATGACAATCAGTATCGTAGAAATCGTCATATGCGAATTCGGGAAAAAAGTGCATTTTGGAACCATGGGCTATAGTCCAGCAGAATTAAGCAAAAAAGACTCGGATTTCATATCTCGGTATTTTTGTCAATAAAAGGTTCTCAGAGCTATATTTTCAAATTTGTGCTTTCTAGTAGATACTTATTACAATCAGTATCGTAGAAATCGTCATATGCGAATTCGGGAAAAAAGTGCGTTTTGAAACCATGGGCTATAGTCCAGCAGAATTAAGCAAAAAAGCCTCGGATTTCATATCTCGGTAGTGTTGTCAATAAAAGGTAGAGCTATATTTTCAAATTTGTGCTTTCTAGTAGATGCTTATGACAATCAGTATCATAGAAATCGTCATATGCGAATTCGGGAAAAAAGTGCATTTTGGAACCATGGGCTATAGTCCAGCAGAATTAAGCAAAAAAGCCTCGGATTTCATATCTCGGTATTTTTGTCAATAAAAGTTTCTCAGAGCTATATTTTCAAATTTGTGCTTTCTAGTAGATGCTTATGACAGTCAGTATCGTAGAAATCGTCATAAGCGAATTCGGGAAAAAAGTGCGTTTTGAAACCATGGGCTATAGTCCAGCAGAATTAAGCAAAAAAGCCTCGGATTTCATATCTCGGTATTTTTGTCAATAAAAGGTTCTCAGAGCTATATTTTCAAATTTGTGCTTTCTAGTAGATGCTTATGACAATCAGTATCGTAGAAATCGTCATATGCGAATTCGGGAAAAAAGTGCGTTTTGAAACCATGGGCTATAGTCCAGCAGAATTAAGCAAAAAAGCCTCGGATTTCATATCTTGGTAGTTTTGTCAATAAAAGGTTCTCAGAGCTATATTTTCAAATTTGTGCGTACTAGAAGATACTTATAACAGTCAGTATCATAGAAACCTCATATGCGAATTCGGGAAAAAAGCGCATTTTGGAACCATGGGCTATAGTCCAGCAGAATTAAGCAAAAAAGCCTCGGATTTCATATCTCGGTATTTTTGTCAATAAAAGGTTCTCAGAGCTATATTTTCAAATTTGTGCTTTCTAGTAGATGCTTATGACAATCAGTATCGTAGAAATCGTCATATGCGAATTCGGGAAAAAAGTGCGTTTTGAAACCATGGGCTATAGTCCAGCAGAATTAAGCAAAAAAGCCTCGGATTTCATATCTCGGTATTTTTGTCAATAAAAGGTTCTCAGAGCTATATTTTCAAACTTGTGCGTACTAGAAGATACTTATAACAGTCAGTATCATAGAAACCTCATATGCGAATTCGGGAAAAAAGCGCATTTTGGAACCATGGGCTATAGTCCAGCAGAATTAAGCAAAAAAGCCTCGGATTTCATATCTCGGTATTTTTGTCAATAAAAGGTTCTCAGAGCTATATTTTCAAATTTGTGCTTTCTAGTAGATGCTTATGACAATCAGTATCGTAGAAATCGTCATATGCGAATTCGGGAAAAAAGTGCATTTTGGAACCATGGGCTATAGTCCAGCAGAATTAAGCAAAAAAGACTCGGATTTCATATCTCGGTATTTTTGTCAATAAAAGGTTCTCAGAGCTATATTTTCAAATTTGTGCTTTCTAGTAGATACTTATTACAATCAGTATCGTAGAAATCGTCATATGCGAATTCGGGAAAAAAGTGCGTTTTGAAACCATGGGCTATAGTCCAGCAGAATTAAGCAAAAAAGCCTCGGATTTCATATCTCGGTATTTTTGTCAATAAAAGGTTCTCAGAGCTATATTTTCAAATTTGTTCTTACTAGAAGATACTTATAACAGTCAGTATCATAGAAATCGTCATAATGCGAATTCGGGAAAAAGCGCATTTTGGAACCATGGGCTATAGTCCAGCAGAATTAAGCGAAAAAGCCTCGGGTTTCATATCTCGGTATTTTTGTCAATAAAAGGTTCTCAGAGCTATATTTTCAAATTTGTGCTTACTAGAAGATACTTATAACAGTCATTATCATAGAAATCGTCATATGCGAATTCGGGAAAAAAGCGCATTTTGGAACCATGGGCTATAGTCCAGCAGAATTAAGCGAAAAAGCCTCGGGTTTCATATCTCGGTATTTTTGTCAATAAAAGGTTCTCAGAGCTATATTTTCAAATTTGTGCTTACTAGAAGATACTTATAACAGTCATTATCATAGAAATCGTCATATGCGAATTCGGGAAAAAAGCGCATTTTGGAACCATGGGCTATAGTCAAGCAGAATTAAGCAAAAAAGACTCGGATTTCATATCTCGGTATTTTTGTCAATAAAAGGTTCTCAGAGCTATATTTTCAAATTTGTTCTTACTAGAAGATACTTATAACAGTCAGTATCATAGAAATCGTCATATGCGAATTCGGGAAAAAAGCGCATTTTGGAACCATGGGCTATAGTCCAGCAGAATTAAGCGAAAAATCCTCGGGTTTCATATCTCGGTATTTTTGTCAATAAAAGGTTCTCAGAGCTATATTTTCAAATTTGTGCTTTCTAGTAGATACTTATTACAATCAGTATCGTAGAAATCGTCATATGCGAATTCGGGAAAAAAGTGCGTTTTGAAACCATGGGCTATAGTCCAGCAGAATTAAGCAAAAAAGACTCGGATTTCATATCTCGGTATTTTTGTCAATAAAAGGTTCTCAGAGCTATATTTTCAAATTTGTGCTTTCTAGTAGATACTTATTACAATCAGTATCGTAGAAATCGTCATATGCGAATTCGGGAAAAAAGTGCGTTTTGAAACCATGGGCTATAGTCCAGCAGAATTAAGCAAAAAAGCCTCGGATTTCATATCTCGGTATTTTTGTCAATAAAAGGTTCTCAGAGCTATATTTTCAAATTTGTTCTTACTAGAAGATACTTATAACAGTCAGTATCATAGAAATCGTCATATGCGAATTCGGGAAAAAAGCGCATTTTGGAACCATGGGCTATAGTCCAGCAGAATTAAGCAAAAAAGCCTCGGATTTCATATCTTGGTAGTTTTGTCAATAAAAGGTTCTCAGAGCTATTTTTTCAAATTTGTGCGTACTAGAAGATACTTATAACAGTCAGTATCATAGAAATCGTCATATGCGAATTCGGGAAAAAAGTGCGTTTTGAAACCATGGGCTATAGTCCAGCAGAATTAAGCAAAAAAGCCTCGGATTTCATATCTCGGTATTTTTGTCAATAAAAGGTTCTCAGAGCTATATTTTCAAACTTGTGCGTACTAGAAGATACTTATAACAGTCAGTATCATAGAAACCTCATATGCGAATTCGGGAAAAAAGCGCATTTTGGAACCATGGGCTATAGTCCAGCAGAATTAAGCAAAAAAGCCTCGGATTTCATATCTCGGTATTTTTGTCAATAAAAGGTTCTCAGAGCTATATTTTCAAATTTGTGCTTTCTAGTAGATGCTTATGACAATCAGTATCGTAGAAATCGTCATATGCGAATTCGTGAAAAAAGTGCATTTTGGAACCATGGGCTATAGTCCAGCAGAATTAAGCAAAAAAGACTCGGATTTCATATCTCGGTATTTTTGTCAATAAAAGGTTCTCAGAGCTATATTTTCAAATTTGTGCTTTCTAGTAGATACTTATTACAATCAGTATCGTAGAAATCGTCATATGCGAATTCGGGAAAAAAGTGCGTTTTGAAACCATGGGCTATAGTCCAGCAGAATTAAGCAAAAAAGCCTCGGATTTCATATCTCGGTATTTTTGTCAATAAAAGGTTCTCAGAGCTATATTTTCAAATTTGTTCTTACTAGAAGATACTTATAACAGTCAGTATCATAGAAATCGTCATATGCGAATTCGGGAAAAAAGCGCATTTTGGAACCATGGGCTATAGTCCAGCAGAATTAAGCGAAAAAGCCTCGGGTTTCATATCTCGGTATTTTTGTCAATAAAAGGTTCTCAGAGCTATATTTTCAAATTTGTGCTTACTAGAAGATACTTATAACAGTCATTATCATAGAAATCGTCATATGCGAATTCGGGAAAAAAGCGCATTTTGGAACCATGGGCTATAGTCAGCAGAATTAAGCGAAAAAGCCTCGGATTTCATATCTCGGTATTTTTGTCAATAAAAGGTTCTCAGAGCTATATTTTCAAACTTGTGCGTACTAGAAGATACTTATAACAGTCAGTATCATAGAAACCTCATATGCGAATTCGGGAAAAAAGCGCATTTTGGAACCATGGGCTATAGTCCAGCAGAATTAAGCAAAAAAGCCTCGGATTTCATATCTCGGTATTTTTGTCAATAAAAGGTTCTCAGAGCTATATTTTCAAATTTGTGCTTTCTAGTAGATGCTTATGACAATCAGTATCGTAGAAATCGTCATATGCGAATTCGGGAAAAAAGTGCATTTTGGAACCATGGCCTGTAGTCCAGCAGAATTAAGCAAAAAAGCCTCGGATTTCATATCTCGGTATTTTTGTCAATAAAAGGTTCTCAGAGCTATATTTTCAAATTTGTGCTTACTAGAAGATACTTATAACAGTCGGTATCATAGAAATCGTCATATGCGAATTCGGGAAAAAAGCGCATTTTGGAACCATGGGCTATAGTCCAGCAGAATTAAGCGAAAAAGCCTCGGATTTCATATCTCGGTATTTTTGTCAATAAAAGGTTCTCAGAGCTATATTTTCAAATTTGTGCTTTCTAGTAGATGCTTATGACAATCAGTATCGTAGAAATCGTCATATGCGAATTCGGGAAAAAAGTGCATTTTGGAACCATGGGCAATAGTCCAGCAGAATTAAGCAAAAAAGACTCGGATTTCATATCTCGGTATTTTTGTCAATAAAAGGTTCTCAGAGCTATATTTTCAAATTTGTGCTTTCTAGTAGATGCTTATGACAATCAGTATCGTAGAAATCGTCATATGCGAATTCGGGAAAAAAGTGCATTTTGGAACCATGGGCTATAGTCCAGCAGAATTAAGCGAAAAAGCCTCGGATTTCATATCTCGGTATTTTTGTCAATAAAAGGTTCTCACAGCTATATTTTCAAATTTGTGCTTACTAGAAGATACTTATAACAGTCAGTATCATAGAAATCGTCATATGCGAATTCGGGAAAAAAGCGCATTTTGGAACCATGGGCTATAATCCAGCAGAATTAAGCAAAAAAGCCTCGGATTTCATATCTCGGTATTTTTGTCAATAAAAGGTTCTCAGAGCTATATTTTCAAATTTGTGCTTACTAGAAGATACTTATAACAGTCAGTATCATAGAAATCGTCATATGCGAGTTCGGGAAAAAAGTGCATTTTGGAACCATGGGCTATAGTCCAGCAGAATTAAGCAAAAAAGCCTCGGATTTCATATCTCGGTATTTTTGTTAATAAAAGGTTCTCAGAGCTTAATTTTCATAATTGTGTTCAGTTAGGGATGCTAATGACAATCAGTATCATAGAAATCGTCATATGCGAATTCGGGAAAAAAGTGCATTTTGAAACCACGGGCTATAGTCCAGCAGAATTAAGCAAAAAAGCCTCGGATTTCATATCTCGGTATTTTTGTCAATAAAAGGTTCTCAGAGCTATATTTTCAAATTTGTGCTTTCTAGTAGATGCTTATGACAATCAGTATCGTAGAAATCGTCATATGCGAATTCGGGAAAAAAGTGCATTTTGGAACCATGGGCTGTAGTCCAGCAGAATTAAGCGAAAAAGCCTCGGATTTCATATCTCGGTATTTTTGTCAATAAAAGGTTCTCAGAGCTATATTTTCAAATTTGTGCTTACTAGAAGATACTTATAACAGTCAGTATTATAGAAATCGTCATATGCGAATTCGGGAAAAAAGCGCATTTTGGAACCATGGGCTATAGTCCAGCAGAATTAAGCGAAAAAGCCTCGGATTTCATATCTCGGTATTTTTGTCAATAAAAGGTTCTCAGAGCTATATTTTCAAATTTGTGCGTACTAGAAGATACTTATAACAGTCAGTATCATAGAAATCGTCATATGCGAATTCGGGAAAAAAGCGCATTTTGGAACCATGGGCTATAGTCCAGCAGAATTAAGCGAAAAAGCCTCGGATTTCATATCTCGGTATTTTTGTCAATAAAAGGTTCTCAGAGCTATATTTTCAAATTTGTGCTTACTAGAAGATACTTATAACAGTCAGTATCATAGAAATCGTCATATGCGAATTCGGGAAAAAAGCGCATTTTGGAACCATGGGCTATAGTCCAGCAGAATTAAGCGAAAAAGCCTCGGATTTCATATCTCGGTATTTTTGTCAATAAAAGGTTCTCAGAGCAATATTTTCAAATTTGTGCTTTCTAGTAGATGCTTATGACAATCAGTATCGTAGAAATCGTCATATGCGAATTCGGGAAAAAAGTGCATTTTGGAACCATGGGCAATAGTCCAGCAGAATTAAGCAAAAAAGACTCGGATTTCATATCTCGGTATTTTTGTCAATAAAAGGTTCTCAGAGCTATATTTTCAAATTTGTGCTTTCTAGTAGATGCTTATGACAATCAGTATCGTAGAAATCGTCATATGCGAATTCGGGAAAAAAGTGCATTTTGGAACCATGGGCTATAGTCCAGCAGAATTAAGCAAAAAGCCTCGGATTTCATATCTCGGTATTTTTGTCAATAAGAGGTTCTCAGAGCTATATTTTCAAATTTGTGCTTTCTAGTAGATGCTTATGACAATCAGTATCGTAGAAATCGTCATATGCGAATTCGGGAAAAAAGCGCATTTTGGAACCATGGGCTATAGTCCAGCAGAATTAAGCGAAAAAGCCTCGGATTTCATATCTCGGTATTTTTGTCAATAAAAGGTTCTCAGAGCTATATTTTCAAATTTGTGCTTACTAGAAGATACTTATAACAGTCAGTATCATAGAAATCGTCATATGCGAGTTCGGGAAAAAAGTGCATTTTGGAACCATGGGCTATAGTCCAGCAGAATTAAGCGAAAAAGCCTCGGATTTCATATCTCGGTATTTTTGTCAATAAAAGGTTCTCAGAGCTATATTTTCAAATTTGTGCTTACTAGAAGATACTTATAACAGTCAGTATCATAGAAATCGTCATATGCGAATTCGGGAAAAAAGCGCATTTTGGAACCATGGGCTATAGTCCAGCAGAATTAAGCAAAAAAGCCTCGGATTTCATATCTCGGTATTTTTGTCAATAAAAGGTTCTCAGAGCTATATTTTCAAATTTGTGCTTACTAGAAGATACTTATAACAGTCAGTATCATAGAAATCGTCATATGCGAATTCGGGAAAAAAACGCATTTTGGAACCATGGGCTATAGTCCAGCAGAATTAAGCAAAAAAGCCTCGGATTTCATATCTCGGTATTTTTGTCAATAAAAGGTTCTCAGAGCTATATTTTCAAATTTGTGCTTTCTAGTAGATGCTTATTACAATCAGTATCGTAGAAATCGTCATATGCGAATTTGGGAAAAAAGTGCGTTTTGAAACCATGGGCTATAGTCCAGCAGAATTAAGCAAAAAAGCCTCGGATTTCATATCTCGGTATTTTTGTTAATAAAAGGTTCTCAGAGCTTAATTTTCATAATTGTGTTCAGTTAGGGATGCTAATGACAATCAGTATCATAGAAATCGTCATATGCGAATTCGGGAAAAAAGTGCAATTTGGAACCATGGGCTATAGTCCAGCAGAATTAAGCAAAAAAGCCTCGGATTTCATATCTCGGTATTTTTGTCAATAAAAGGTTCTCAGAGCTATATTTTCAAATTTGTGCTTTCTAGTAGATGCTTATTACAATCAGTATCGTAGAAATCGTCATATGCGAATTCGGGAAAAAAGTGCGTTTTGAAACCACGGGCTATAGTCCAGCAGAATTAAGCAAAAAAGCCTCGGTATTTTGTATTATATTTTCAAATTTGTGCTTTCTAGTAGATGCTTATGACAATTAGTATCGTAGAAATCGTCATATGCGAATTCGGGAAAAAAGTGCAATTTGGAACCATGGGCTATAGTCCAGCAGAATTAAGCAAAAAAGCCTCGGATTTCATATCTCGGTATTTTTGTCAATAAAAGGTTCTCAGAGCTATATTTTCAAATTTGTGCTTTCTAGTAGATGCTTATTACAATCAGTATCGTAGAAATCGTCATATGCGAATTCGGGAAAAAAACGCATTTTGGAACCATGGGCTATAGTCCAGCAGAATTAAGCAAAAAAGCCTCGGATTTCATATCTCGGTATTTTTGTTAATAAAAGGTTCTCAGAGCTTAATTTTCATAATTGTGTTCAGTTAGGGATGCTAATGACAATCAGTATCATAGAAATCGTCATATGCGAATTCGGGAAAAAAGTGCAATTTGAAACCATGGGCTATAGTCCAGCAGAATTAAGCAAAAAAGCCTCGGATTTCATATCTCGGTATTTTTGTCAATAAAAGGTTCTCAGAGCTATATTTTCAAATTTGTGCTTTCTAGTAGATGCTTATTACAATCAGTATCGTAGAAATCGTCATATGCGAATTCGGGAAAAAAGTGCGTTTTGAAACCACGGGCTATAGTCCAGCAGAATTAAGCAAAAAAGCCTCGGTATTTTGTATTATATTTTCAAATTTGTGCTTTCTAGTAGATGCTTATGACAATTAGTATCGTAGAAATCGTCATATGCGAATTCGGGAAAAAAGTGCAATTTGGAACCATGGGCTATAGTCCAGCAGAATTAAGCAAAAAAGCCTCGGATTTCATATCTCGGTATTTTTGTCAATAAAAGGTTCTCAGAGCTATATTTTCAAATTTGTGCTTTCTAGTAGATGCTTATTACAATCAGTATCGTAGAAATCGTCATATGCGAATTTGGGAAAAAAGTGCGTTTTGAAACCATGGGCTATAGTCCAGCAGAATTAAGCAAAAAAGCCTCGGATTTCATATCTCGGTATTTTTGTTAATAAAAGGTTCTCAGAGCTTAATTTTCATAATTGTGTTCAGTTAGGGATGCTAATGACAATCAGTATCATAGAAATCGTCATATGCGAATTCGGGAAAAAAGTGCAATTTGGAACCATGGGCTATAGTCCAGCAGAATTAAGCAAAAAAGCCTCGGATTTCATATCTCGGTATTTTTGTCAATAAAAGGTTCTCAGAGCTATATTTTCAAATTTGTGCTTTCTAGTAGATGCTTATTACAATCAGTATCGTAGAAATCGTCATATGCGAATTCGGGAAAAAAGTGCGTTTTGAAACCACGGGCTATAGTCCAGCAGAATTAAGCAAAAAAGCCTCGGTATTTTGTATTATATTTTCAAATTTGTGCTTTCTAGTAGATGCTTATGACAATTAGTATCGTAGAAATCGTCATATGCGAATTCGGGAAAAAAGTGCAATTTGGAACCATGGGCTATAGTCCAGCAGAATTAAGCAAAAAAGCCTCGGATTTCATATCTCGGTATTTTTGTCAATAAAAGGTTCTCAGAGCTATATTTTCAAATTTGTGCTTTCTAGTAGATGCTTATTACAATCAGTATCGTAGAAATCGTCATATGCGAATTCGGGAAAAAAGTGCGTTTTGAAACCATGGGCTATAGTCCAGCAGAATTAAGCAAAAAAGCCTAGGATTTCATATCTCGGTATTTTTGTCAATAAAAGGTTCTCAGAGCTATATTTTCAAATTTGTGCTTTCTAGTAGATGCTTATGACAATCAGTATCGTAGAAATCGACATATGCGAATTCGGGAAAAAAGTGCATTTTGGAACCATGGGCTATAGTCCAGCAGAATTAAGCAAAAAAGACTCGGATTTCATATCTCGGTATTTTTGTCAATAAAAGGTTCTCAGAGCTATATTTTCAAATTTGTGCTTACTAGAAGATACTTATAACAGTCAGTATCATAGCAATCGTCATATGCGAATTCGGGAAAAAAGCGCATTTTGGAACCATGGGCTATAGTCCAGCAGAATTAAGCAAAAAAGCCTCGGATTTCATATCTCGGTATTTTTGTCAATAAAAGGTTCTCAGAGCTATATTTTCAAATTTGTGCTTACTAGAAGATACTTATAACAGTCAGTATCATAGAAATCGTCATATGCGAATTCAGGAAAAAAGCGCATTTTGGAACCATGGGCTATAGTCTAGCAGAATTAAGCAAAAAAGCCTCGGATTTCATATCTCGGTATTTTTGTCAATAAAAGGTTCTCAGAGCTATATTTTCAAATTTGTGCTTACTAGAAGATACTTATAACAGTCAGTATCATAGAAATCGTCATATGCGAATTCGGGAAAAAAGTGCATTTTGGAACCATGGGCTATAGTCCAGCAGAATTAAGCAAAAAAGCCTCGGATTTCATATCTCGGTATTTTTGTCAATAAAAGGTTCTCAGAGCTATATTTTCAAATTTGTGCTTTCTAGTAGATGCTTATTACAATCAGTATCGTAGAAATCGTCATATGCGAATTCGGGAAAAAAGTGCGTTTTGAAACCATGGGCTATAGTCCAGCAGAATTAAGCAAAAAAGCCTCGGATTTCATATCTCGGTATTTTTGTTAATAAAAGGTTCTCAGAGCTTAATTTTCATAATTGTGTTCAGTTAGGGATGCTAATGACAATCAGTATCATAGAAATCGTCATATGCGAATTCGGGAAAAAAGTGCAATTTGGAACCATGGGCTATAGTCCAGCAGAATTAAGCAAAAAAGCCTCGGATTTCATATCTCGGTATTTTTGTCAATAAAAGGTTCTCAGAGCTATATTTTCAAATTTGTGCTTTCTAGTAGATGCTTATTACAATCAGTATCGTAGAAATCGTCATATGCGAATTCGGGAAAAAAGTGCGTTTTGAAACCACGGGCTATAGTCCAGCAGAATTAAGCAAAAAAGCCTCGGTATTTTGTATTATATTTTCAAATTTGTGCTTTCTAGTAGATGCTTATGACAATTAGTATCGTAGAAATCGTCATATGCGAATTCGGGAAAAAAGTGCAATTTGGAACCATGGGCTATAGTCCAGCAGAATTAAGCAAAAAAGCCTCGGATTTCATATCTCGGTATTTTTGTCAATAAGAGGTTCTCAGAGCTATATTTTCAAATTTGTGCTTTCTAGTAGATGCTTATGACAATCAGTATCGTAGAAATCGTCATATGAATTCGGGAAAAAAGCGCATTTTGGAACCATGGGCTATAGTCCAGCAGAATTAAGCGAAAAAGCCTCGGATTTCATATCTCGGTATTTTTGTCAATAAAAGGTTCTCAGAGCTATATTTTCAAATTTGTGCTTACTAGAAGATACTTATAACAGTCAGTATCATAGAAATCGTCATATGCGAGTTCGGGAAAAAAGTGCATTTTGGAACCATGGGCTATAGTCCAGCAGAATTAAGCGAAAAAGCCTCGGATTTCATATCTCGGTATTTTTGTCAATAAAAGGTTCTCAGAGCTATATTTTCAAATTTGTGCTTACTAGAAGATACTTATAACAGTCAGTATCATAGAAATCGTCATATGCGAATTCGGGAAAAAAGCGCATTTTGGAACCATGGGCTATAGTCCAGCAGAATTAAGCAAAAAAGCCTCGGATTTCATATCTCGGTATTTTTGTCAATAAAAGGTTCTCAGAGCTATATTTTCAAATTTGTGCTTACTAGAAGATACTCATAACAGTCAGTATCATAGAAATCGTCATATGCGAATTCGGGAAAAAAGCGCATTTTGGAACCATGGGCTATAGTCCAGCAGAATTAAGCAAAAAAGCCTCGGATTTCATATCTCGGTATTTTTGTCAATAAAAGGTTCTCAGAGCTATATTTTAAAATTTTTGCTTACTGGAAGATACTTATAACAGTCAGTATCATAGAAATCGTCATATGCGAATTCGGGAAAAAAGCTCATTTTGGAACCATGGGCTATAGTCCAGGAGAATTAAGCAAAAAAGCCTCGGATTTCATATCTCGGTATTTTTGTCAATAAAAGGTTCTCAGAGCTATATTTTCAAATTTGTGCTTACTAGAAGATACTTATAACAGTCAGTATCATAGAAATCGTCATATGCGAATTCGGGAAAAAAGCGCATTTTGGAACCATGGGCTATAGTCCAGCAGAATTAAGCAAAAAAGCCTCGGATTTCATATCTCGGTATTTTTGTCAATAAAAGGTTCTCAGAGCTATATTTTCAAATTTGTGCTTTCTAGTAGATGCTTATTACAATCAGTATCGTAGAAATCGTCATATGCGAATTCGGGAAAAAAGTGCGTTTTGAAACCATGGGCTATAGTCCAGCAGAATTAAGCAAAAAAGCCTCGGATTTCATATCTCGGTATTTTTGTTAATAAAAGGTTCTCAGAGCTTAATTTTCATAATTGTGTTCAGTTAGGGATGCTAATGACAATCAGTATCATAGAAATCGTCATATGCGAATTCGGGAAAAAAGTGCAATTTGGAACCATGGGCTATAGTCCAGCAGAATTAAGCAAAAAAGCCTCGGATTTCATATCTCGGTATTTTTGTCAATAAAAGGTTCTCAGAGCTATATTTTCAAATTTGTGCTTTCTAGTAGATGCTTATTACAATCAGTATCGTAGAAATCGTCATATGCGAATTCGGGAAAAAAGTGCGTTTTGAAACCACGGGCTATAGTCCAGCAGAATTAAGCAAAAAAGCCTCGGTATTTTGTATTATATTTTCAAATTTGTGCTTTCTAGTAGATGCTTATGACAATTAGTGTCGTAGAAATCGTCATATGCGAATTCGGGAAAAAAGTGCAATTTGGAACCATGGGCTATAGTCCAGCAGAATTAAGCAAAAAAGCCTCGGATTTCATATCTCGGTATTTTTGTCAATAAAAGGTTCTCAGAGCTATATTTTCAAATTTGTGCTTTCTAGTAGATGCTTATTACAATCAGTATCGTAGAAATCGTCATATGCGAATTCGGGAAAAAAGTGCGTTTTGAAACCATGGGCTATAGTCCAGCAGAATTAAGCAAAAAAGCCTAGGATTTCATATCTCGGTATTTTTGTCAATAAAAGGTTCTCAGAGCTATATTTTCAAATTTGTGCTTTCTAGTAGATGCTTATGACAATCAGTATCGTAGAAATCGTCATATGCGAATTCGGGAAAAAAGTGCATTTTGGAACCATGGGCTATAGTCCAGCAGAATTAAGCAAAAAAGACTCGGATTTCATATCTCGGTATTTTTGTCAATAAAAGGTTCTCAGAGCTATATTTTCAAATTTGTGCTTTCTAGTAGATGCTTATGACAATCAGTATCGTAGAAATCGTCATATGCGAATTCGGGAAAAAAGTGCATTTTGGAACCATGGGCTATAGTCCAGCAGAATTAAGCAAAAAAGCCTCGGATTTCATATCTCGGTATTTTTGTCAATAAAAGGTTCTCAGAGCTATATTTTCAAATTTGTGCTTACTAGAAGATACTTATAACAGTCAGTATCATAGAAATCGTCATATGCGAATTCGGGAAAAAAGCGCATTTTGGAACCATGGGCTATAGTCCAGCAGAATTAAGCAAAAAAGCCTCGGATTTCATATCTCGGTATTTTTGTCAATAAAAGGTTCTCAGAGCTATATTTTCAAATTTGTGCTTACTAGAAGATACTTATAACAGTCAGTATCATAGAAATCGTCATATGCGAATTCGGGAAAAAAGCGCATTTTGGAACCATGGGCTATAGTCCAGCAGAATTAAGCAAAAAAGCCTCGGATTTCATATCTCGGTATTTTTGTCAATAAAAGGTTCTCAGAGCTATATTTTCAAATTTGTGCTTACTAGAAGATACTTATAACAGTCAGTATCATAGAAATCGTCATATGCGAATTCGGGAAAAAAGTGCATTTTGGAACCATGGGCTATAGTCCAGCAGAATTAAGCAAAAAAGCCTCGGATTTCATATCTCGGTATTTTTGTCAATAAAAGGTTCGCAGAGCTATATTTTCAAATTTGTGCTTACTAGAAGATACTTATGACAATCAGTATCGTAGAAATCGTCATATGCGAATTCGGGAAAAAAGTGCATTTTGGAACCATGGGCTATAGTCCAGCAGAATTAAGCAAAAAAGCCTCGGATTTCATATCTCGGTATTTTTGTCAATAAAAGGTTCTCAGAGCTATATTTTCAAATTTGTGCTTACTAGAAGATACTTATAACAGTCAGTATCATAGAAATCGTCATATGCGAGTTCGGGAAAAAAGTGCATTTTGAACCATGGGCTATAGTCCAGCAGAATTAAGCAAAAAAGCCTCGGATTTCATATCTCGGTATTTTTGTTAATAAAAGGTTCTCAGAGCTTAATTTTCATAATTGTGTTCAGTTAGGGATGCTAATGACAATCAGTATCATAGAAATCGTCATATGCGAATTCGGGAAAAAAGTGCATTTTGAAACCATGGGCTATAGTCCAGCAGAATTAAGCAAAAAAGCCTCGGATTTCATATCTCGGTATTTTTGTCAATAAAAGGTTCTCAGAGCTTAATTTTCATAATTGTGTTCAGTTAGGGATGCTAATGACAATCAGTATCATAGAAATCGTCATATGCGAATTCGGGAAAAAAGCGCATTTTGGAACCATGGGCTATAGTCCAGCAGAATTAAGCAAAAAAGCCTCGGATTTCATATCTCGGTATTTTTGTCAATAAAAGGTTCTCAGAGCTATATTTTCAAATTTGTGCTTAATAGGAGATACTTATGACAATCAGTATCGTAGAAATCGTCATATGCGAATTCGGGAAAAAAGTGCATTTTGGAACCATGGGCTATAGTCCAGCAGAATTAAGCAAAAAAGCCTCGGTATTTTTGTAAATAAAAGGTTCTTAGAGCTATATTTTCAAATTTGTGCTTAATAGGAGATGCTTATGACAATCAGTGTCATAGAAATCATCATATGCGAATTCAGGAAAAAAGTGCATTTTGAAACCATGGGCTATAGTACAGCAGAATTAAGCAAAAAAGCCTCGGATTTCACATTTCGGAATTTTTATCAATAAAAGGTTCTCAGAGCTTAATTTTCATAATTGTGTTCAGTTAGGGATGCTAATGACAATCAGTATCATAGAAATCGTCATATGCGAATTCGGGAAAAAAGTGCATTTTGAAACCACGGGCTATAGTCCAGCAGAATTAAGCAAAAAAGTTTCGGATTTCATATCTCGGTATTTTTGTCAATAAAAGGTTCTCAGAGCTTAATTTTCATAATTGTGTTCAGTTAGGGATGCTAATGACAATCAGTATCATATAAATCATCATTTGCGGATTCGGGAAAAGAGTGCATTTTGAAACCACGGGCTATAGTCCAGCAGAATTAAGCAAAAAAGCCTCGGATTTCACATCTCGGTATTTTTGTCAATAAAAGGTTCTCAGAGCTTAATTTTCATAATTGTGTTCAGTTAGGGATGCTAATGACAATCAGTATCATAGAAATAGTCATATGCGAATTCGGGAAAAAAGTGCATTTTGAAACCACGGGCTATAGTCCAGCAGAATTAAGCAAAAAAGCCTCGGTATTTTTGTAAATAAAAGGTTCTTAGAGCTTTATTATCAAATTTGTGCTTAATAGGTGATGCTTATGACAATCAGTATCATAGAAATCATCATATGCGAATTCAGGGAAAAAGTGCATTTTGAAACCATGGGCTATAGTCCAGCAGAATTAAGCAAAAAAGCCTCGGATTTCATATCTCGGTATTTTTGTCAATAAAAGGTTCTCAGAGCTTAATTTTCATAATTGTGTTCAGTTAGGGATGCTAATGACAATCAGTATCATATAAATCATCATTTGCGAATTCGGGAAAAGAGTGCATTTTGAAACCACGGGCTATAGTCCAGCAGAATTAAGCAAAAAAGCCTCGGATTTCACATCTCGGTATTTTTGTCAATAAAAGGTTCTCAGAGCTTAATTTTCATAATTGTGTTCAGTTATGGATGCTAATGACAATCAGTATCATAGAAATCGTCATATGCGAATTCGGGAAAAAAGTGCATTTTGAAACCACGGGCTGTAGTCCAGCAGAATTAAGCAAAAAAGCCTCGCATTTCGAATCTCGGTATTTTTGTAAATAAAAGGTTCTTAGAGCTATATTTTCAAATTTGTGCTTACTAAGAGATGCGTATGACAAACAGTATCATAGAAATCGTCATATGCGAATTCAGGAAAAAAGTGCATTTTGAAACAATGGGCTATAGTCCAGCAGAATTAAGCAAAAAAGCCTCGGATTTCATATCTCGGTATTTTTGTCAATAAAAGGTTCTCAGAGCTTAATTTTCATAATTGTGTTCAGTTAGGGATGCTAATGACAATCAGTATCATAGAAATCGTCATATGCGAATTCAGGGAAAAAGTGCATTTTGAAACCATGGGCTATAGTCCAGCAGAATTAAGCAAAAAAGCCTCGGATTTCATATCTCGGTATTTTTATCAATAAAAGGTTCTCAGAGCTTAATTTTCATAATTGTGTTCAGTTAGGGATGCTAATGACAATCAGTATCATAGAAATAGTCATATGCGAATTCGGGAAAAAAGTGCATTTTGAAACCACGGGCTATAGTCCAGCAGAATTAAGCAAAAAAGCCTCGGTATTTTTGTAAATAAAAGGTTCTCAGAGCTTAATTTTCATAATTGTGTTCAGTTAGGGATGCTAATGACAATCAGTATCATATAAATCATCATTTGCGAATTCGGGAAAAGAGTGCATTTTGAAACCATGGGCTATAGTTCAGCAGAATTAAGCAAAAAAGCCTCGGATTTCACATCTCGGTATTTTTGTCAATAAAAGGTTCTCAGAGCTTAATTTTCATAATTGTGTTCAGTTAGGGATGCTTATGACAATCAGTATCATAGAAATCGTCACATGCGAATTCAGGGAAAAAGTGCATTTTGAAACCATGGGCTATAGTCCAGCAGAATTAAGCAAAAAAGCCTCGGATTTCATATCTCGGTATTTTTATCAATAAAAGGTTCTCAAAGCTTAATTTTCATAATTGTGTTCAGTTAGGGATGCTAATGACAATCAGTATCATAGAAATCGTCATATGCGAATTCAGGAAAAAAGTGCATTTTGAAACAATGGGCTATAGTCCAGCAGAATTAAGCAAAAAAGCCTCGGATTTCATATCTCGGTATTTTTGTCAATAAAAGGTTCTCAGAGCTTAATTTTCATAATTGTGTTCAGTTAGGGATGCTAATGACAATCAGTATCATATAAATCATCATTTGCGAATTCGGAAAAAAATACATTTTGAAACCATGGGCTATAGTCCAGCAGAATTAAGCAAAAAACCTCGGATTTCATGTCTCGGTATTTTTGTCAATAAAAGGTTCTCAGAGCTATATTTTCAAATTCGCGCTTATTAGGAGATGCTAATGACAATCAGCATTATAGAAATCGTCATATGCGAATTCGGAAAAAAATACATTTTGAAACCATGGGCTATAGTCCAGCAGAATTAAGCAAAAAAGCCTCGGATTTCATGTCTCGGTATTTTTGCCAATAAAAGGTTCTCAGAGCTTAATTTTCATATTTGTGTTCAGATAGGACGCTCGTGACAGTCAGTATCATAGAAATCGTCATATGCGAATTCGGGCAAAAAATACATTTTGAAACCATGGCTATAGTCCAGCAGAATTAAGCAAAAAAGCCTCGGATTTCATATCTCGGTATTTTTGCCAATAAAAGGTTCTCAGAGCTATATTTTCAAATTTGTGCTTACTAGAAGATTCTTATAACAGTCAGTATCATAGAAATCGTCATATGCGAATTCGGGAAAAAAGTGCATTTTGGAACCATGGGCTATAGTCCAGCAGAATTAAGCAAAAAAGCCTCGGATTTCATATCTCGGTATTTTTGTCAATAAAAGGTTCTCAGAGCTATATTTTCAAATTTGTGCTTACTAGAAGATACTTATAACAGTCAGTATCATAGAAATCGTCATATGCGAATTCGGGAAAAAAGTGCATTTTGGAACCATGGGCTATAGTCCAGCAGAATTAAGCAAAAAAGCCTCGGATTTCATATCTCGGTATTTTTGTTAATAAAAGGTTCTCAGAGCTATATTTTCAAATTTGTGCTTACTAGTAGATGCTAATGAAAATCAGTATCAAAGAAATCGTCATATGCGAATTCGGGAAAAAAGTGCATTTTGGAACCATGGGCTATAGTCCAGCAGAATTAAGCAAAAAAGCCTCGGATTTCATATCTCGGTATTTTTGTCAATAAAAGGTTCTCAGAGCTATATTTTCAATTTGTGCTTACTAGAAGATACTTATAACAGTCAGTATCATAGAAATCGTCATATGCGAATTCGGGAAAAAAGTGCATTTTGGAACCATGGGCTATAGTCCAGCAGAATTAAGCAAAAAAGCCTCCGATTTCATATCTCGGTATTTTTGTTAATAAAAGGTTCTCAGAGCTATATTTTCAAATTTGTGCTTACTAGTAGATGCTAATGAAAATCAGTATCAAAGAAATCGTCATATGCGAATTCGGGAAAAAAGTGCATTTTGGAACCATGGGCTATAGTCCAGCAGAATTAAGCAAAAAAGCCTCCGATTTCATATCTCGGTATTTTTGTCAATAAAAGGTTCTCAGAGCTATATTTTCAAATTTGTGCTTACTAGAAGATACTTATAACAGTCAGTATCAGAGAAATCGTCATATGCGAATTCGGGAAAAAAGTGCGTTTTGAAACCATGGGCTATAGTCCAGCAGAATTAAGCAAAAAAGCCTCCGATTTCATATCTCGGTATTTTTGTCAATAAAAGGTTCTCAGAGCTATATTTTCAAATTTGTGCTTACTAGAAGATACTTATAACAGTCAGTATCATAGAAATCGTAATATGCGAATTCGGGAAAAAAGTGCATTTTGGAACCATGGGCTATAGTCCAGCAGAATTAAGCAAAAAAGCCTCCGATTTCATATCTCGGTATTTTTGTTAATAAAAGGTTCTCAGAGCTATATTTTCAAATTTGTGCTTACTAGTAGATGCTAATGAAAATCAGTATCAAAGAAATCGTCATATGCGAATTCGGGAAAAAAGTGCATTTTGGAACCATGGGCTATAGTCCAGCAGAATTAAGCAAAAAAGCCTCCGATTTCATATCTCGGTATTTTTGTCAATAAAAGGTTCTCAGAGCTATATTTTCAAATTTGTGCTTACTAGAAGATACTTATAACAGTCAGTATCAGAGAAATCGTCATATGCGAATTCGGGAAAAAAGTGCGTTTTGAAACCATGGGCTATAGTCCAGCAGAATTAAGCAAAAAAGCCTCCGATTTCATATCTCGGTATTTTTGTCAATAAAAGGTTCTCAGAGCTATATTTTCAAATTTGTGCTTACTAGAAGATACTTATAACAGTCAGTATCATAGAAATCGTAATATGCGAATTCGGGAAAAAAGTGCATTTTGGAACCATGGGCTATAGTCCAGCAGAATTAAGCAAAAAAGCCTCCGATTTCATATCTCGGTATTTTTGTTAATAAAAGGTTCTCAGAGCTATATTTTCAAATTTGTGCTTACTAGTAGATGCTAATGAAAATCAGTATCAAAGAAATCGTCATATGCGAATTCGGGAAAAAAGTGCATTTTGGAACCATGGGCTATAGTCCAGCAGAATTAAGCAAAAAAGCCTCGGATTTCATATCTCGGTATTTTTGTCAATAAAAGGTTCTCAGAGCTATATTTTCAAATTTGTGCTTACTAGAAGATACTTATAACAGTCAGTATCATAGAAATCGTCATATGCGAATTCGGGAAAAAAGTGCATTTTGGAACCATGGGCTATAGTCCAGCAGAATTAAGCAAAAAAACCTCCGATTTCATATCTCGGTATTTTTGTTAATAAAAGGTTCTCAGAGCTATATTTTCAAATTTGTGCTTACTAGTAGATGCTAATGAAAATCAGTATCAAAGAAATCGTCATATGCGAATTCGGGAAAAAAGTGCATTTTGGAACCATGGGCTATAGTCCAGCAGAATTAAGCAAAAAAGCCTCGGATTTCATATCTCGGTATTTTTGTCAATAAAAGGTTCTCAGAGCTATATTTTCAAATTTGTGCTTACTAGAAGATACTTATAACAGTCAGTATCATAGAAATCGTCATATGCGAATTCGGGAAAAAAGTGCATTTTGGAACCATGGGCTATAGTCCAGCAGAATTAAGCAAAAAAGCCTCCGATTTCATATCTCGGTATTTTTGTTAATAAAAGGTTCTCAGAGCTATATTTTCAAATTTGTGCTTACTAGTAGATGCTAATGAAAATCAGTATCAAAGAAATCGTCATATGCGAATTCGGGAAAAAAGTGCGTTTTGAAACCATGGGCTATAGTCCAGCAGAATTAAACAAAAAAGCCTCGGATTTCATATCTCGGTAGTTTTGTCAATAAAAGGTTCTCAGAGCTATATTTTCAAATTTGTGCTTACTAGAAGATTCTTATAACAGTCAGTATCATAGAAATCGTCATATGCGAATTCGGGAAAAAAGTGCATTTTGGAACCATGGGCTATAGTCCAGCAGAATTAAGCAAAAAAGCCTCGGATTTCATATCTCGGTATTTTTGTCAATAAAAGGTTCTCAGAGCTATATTTTCAAATTTGTGCTTACTAGAAGATACTTATAACAGTCAGTATCATAGAAATCGTCATATGCGAATTCGGGAAAAAAGTGCATTTTGGAACCATGGGCTATAGTCCAGCAGAATTAAGCAAAAAAGCCTCGGATTTCATATCTCGGTATTTTTGTCAATAAAAGGTTCTCAGAGCTATATTTTCCAATTTTTTGCTTGCTAGTAGATGCTTATGACAATCAGTATCATAGAAATTGTCATATGCGAATTCGGGAAAAAAGTGCATTTTGGAACCATGGGCTATAGTCCAGCAGAATTAAGCAAAAAAGCCTCGGATTTCATATCTCGGTATTTTTGTCAATAAAAGGTTCTCAGAGCTATATTTTCAAATTTGTGCTTACTAGAAGATACTTATAACAGTCAGTATCATAGAAATCGTCATATGCGAATTCGGGAAAAAAGTGCATTTTGGAACCATGGGCTATAGTCCAGCAGAATTAAGCAAAAAAGCCTCGGATTTCATATCTCGGTATTTTTGTCAATAAAAGGTTCTCAGAGCTATATTTTCAAATTTGTGCTTACTAGAAGATACTTATAACAGTCAGTATCATAGAAATCGTCATATGCAAATTCGGGAAAAAAGTGCATTTTGGAACCATGGGCTATAGTCCAGCAGAATTAAGCAAAAAAGCCTCCGATTTCATATCTCGGTATTTTTGTTAATAAAAGGTTCTCAGAGCTATATTTTCAAATTTGTGCTTACTAGTAGATGCTAATGAAAATCAGTATCAAAGAAATCGTCATATGCGAATTCGGGAAAAAAGTGCATTTTGGAACCATGGGCTATAGTCCAGCAGAATTAAGCAAAAAAGCCTCCGATTTCATATCTCGGTATTTTTGTCAATAAAAGGTTCTCAGAGCTATATTTTCAAATTTGTGCTTACTAGAAGATACTTATAACAGTCAGTATCAGAGAAATCGTCATATGCGAATTCGGGAAAAAAGTGCGTTTTGAAACCATGGGCTATAGTCCAGCAGAATTAAGCAAAAAAGCCTCCGATTTCATATCTCGGTATTTTTGTCAATAAAAGGTTCTCAGAGCTATATTTTCAAATTTGTGCTTACTAGAAGATACTTATAACAGTCAGTATCATAGAAATCGTAATATGCGAATTCGGGAAAAAAGTGCATTTTGGAACCATGGGCTATAGTCCAGCAGAATTAAGCAAAAAAGCCTCCGATTTCATATCTCGGTATTTTTGTTAATAAAAGGTTCTCAGAGCTATATTTTCAAATTTGTGCTTACTAGTAGATGCTAATGAAAATCAGTATCAAAGAAATCGTCATATGCGAATTCGGGAAAAAAGTGCATTTTGGAACCATGGGCTATAGTCCAGCAGAATTAAGCAAAAAAGCCTCGGATTTCATATCTCGGTAGTGTTGTCAATAAAAGGTTCTCAGAGCTATATTTTCAAATTTGTGCTTACTAGAAGATACTTATAACAGTCAGTATCAGAGAAATCGTCATATGCGAATTCGGGAAAAAAGTGCATTTTGGAACCATGGGCTATAGTCCAGCAGAATTAAGCAAAAAAGCCTCGGATTTCATATCTCGGTAGTGTTGTCAATAAAAGGTTCTCAGAGCTATATTTTCAAATTTGTGCTTACTAGAAGATACTTATAACAGTCAGTATCAGAGAAATCGTCATATGCGAATTCGGGAAAAAAGTGCGTTTTGAAACCATGGGCTATAGTCCAGCAGAATTAAACAAAAAAGCCTCGGATTTCATATCTCGGTATTTTTGTTAATAAAAGGTTCTCAGAGCTATATTTTCAAATTTGTGCTTACTAGTAGATGCTAATGAAAATCAGTATCAAAGAAATCGTCATATGCGAATTCGGGAAAAAAGTGCATTTTGGAACCATGGGCTATAGTCCAGCAGAATTAAGCAAAAAAGCCTCGGATTTCATATCTCGGTATTTTTGTCAATAAAAGGTTCTCAGAGCTATATTTTCAAATTTGTGCTTACTAGAAGATACTTATAACAGTCAGTATCATAGAAATCGTCATATGCGAATTCGGGAAAAAAGTGCATTTTGGAACCATGGGCTATAGTCCAGCAGAATTAAGCAAAAAAGCCTCGGATTTCATATCTCGGTATTTTTGTCAATAAAAGGTTCTCAGAGCTATATTTTCAAATTTGTGCTTACTAGAAGATACTTATAATAGTCAGTATCATAGAAATCGTCATATGCGAATTCGGGAAAAAAGTGCATTTTGGAACCATGGGCTATAGTCCAGCAGAATTAAGCAAAAAAGCCTCCGATTTCATATCTCGGTATTTTTGTTAATAAAAGGTTCTCAGAGCTATATTTTCAAATTTGTGCTTACTAGTAGATGCTAATGAAAATCAGTATCAAAGAAATCGTCATATGCGAATTCGGGAAAAAAGTGCATTTTGGAACCATGGGCTATAGTCCAGCAGAATTAAGCAAAAAAGCCTCCGATTTCATATCTCGGTATTTTTGTCAATAAAAGGTTCTCAGAGCTATATTTTCAAATTTGTGCTTACTAGAAGATACTTATAACAGTCAGTATCAGAGAAATCGTCATATGCGAATTCGGGAAAAAAGTGCGTTTTGAAACCATGGGCTATAGTCCAGCAGAATTAAGCAAAAAAGCCTCCGATTTCATATCTCGGTATTTTTGTCAATAAAAGGTTCTCAGAGCTATATTTTCAAATTTGTGCTTACTAGAAGATACTTATAACAGTCAGTATCATAGAAATCGTAATATGCGAATTCGGGAAAAAAGTGCATTTTGGAACCATGGGCTATAGTCCAGCAGAATTAAGCAAAAAAGCCTCCGATTTCATATCTCGGTATTTTTGTTAATAAAAGGTTCTCAGAGCTATATTTTCAAATTTGTGCTTACTAGTAGATGCTAATGAAAATCAGTATCAAAGAAATCGTCATATGCGAATTCGGGAAAAAAGTGCATTTTGGAACCATGGGCTATAGTCCAGCAGAATTAAGCAAAAAAGCCTCGGATTTCATATCTCGGTAGTGTTGTCAATAAAAGGTTCTCAGAGCTATATTTTCAAATTTGTGCTTACTAGAAGATACTTATAACAGTCAGTATCAGAGAAATCGTCATATGCGAATTCGGGAAAAAAGTGCGTTTTGAAACCATGGGCTATAGTCCAGCAGAATTAAACAAAAAAGCCTCGGATTTCATATCTCGGTAGTTTTGTCAATAAAAGGTTCTCAGAGCTATATTTTCAAATTTGTGCTTACTAGTAGATGCTAATGACAATCAGTATCGTAGAAATCGTCATTTGCGAATTAGGGAAAAAAGTGCATTTTGAAACCATGGGCTATAGTCCAGCAGAATTAAGCAAAAAAGCCTCGGATTTCATATCTCGGTAGTGTTGTCAATAAAAGGTTCTCAGAGCTATATTTTCAAATTTGTGCTTACTAGAAGATTCTTATAACAGTCAGTATCATAGAAATCGTCATATGCGAATTCGGGAAAAAAGTGCATTTTGGAACCATGGGCTATAGTCCAGCAGAATTAAGCAAAAAAGCCTCGGATTTCATATCTCGGTATTTTTGTCAATAAAAGGTTCTCAGAGCTATATTTTCAAATTTGTGCTTACTAAAAGATACTTATAACAGTCAGTATCATAGAAATCGTCATATGCGAATTCGGGAAAAAAGTGCATTTTGGAACCATGGGCTATAGTCCAGCAGAATTAAGCAAAAAAGCCTCGGATTTCATATCTCGGTATTTTTGTCAATAAAAGGTTCTCAGAGCTATATTTTCCAATTTTTTGCTTGCTAGTAGATGCTTATGACAATCAGTATCATAGAAATTGTCATATGCGAATTCGGGAAAAAAGTGCATTTTGGAACCATGGGCTATAGTCCAGCAGAATTAAGCAAAAAAGCCTCGGATTTCATATCTCGGTATTTTTGTCAATAAAAGGTTCTCAGAGCTATATTTTCAAATTTGTGCTTACTAGAAGATACTTGTAACAGTCAGTATCATAGAAATCGTCATATGCGAATTCGGGAAAAAAGTGCATTTTGGAACCATGGGCTATAGTCCAGCAGAATTAAGCAAAAAAGCCTCCGATTTCATATCTCGGTATTTTTGTTAATAAAAGGTTCTCAGAGCTATATTTTCAAATTTGTGCTTACTAGTAGATGCTAATGAAAATCAGTATCAAAGAAATCGTCATATGCGAATTCGGGAAAAAAGTGCATTTTGGAACCATGGGCTATAGTCCAGCAGAATTAAGCAAAAAAGCCTCCGATTTCATATCTCGGTATTTTTGTCAATAAAAGGTTCTCAGAGCTATATTTTCAAATTTGTGCTTACTAGAAGATACTTATAACAGTCAGTATCAGAGAAATCGTCATATGCGAATTCGGGAAAAAAGTGCGTTTTGAAACCATGGGCTATAGTCCAGCAGAATTAAGCAAAAAAGCCTCCGATTTCATATCTCGGTATTTTTGTCAATAAAAGGTTCTCAGAGCTATATTTTCAAATTTGTGCTTACTAGAAGATACTTATAACAGTCAGTATCATAGAAATCGTAATATGCGAATTCGGGAAAAAAGTGCATTTTGGAACCATGGGCTATAGTCCAGCAGAATTAAGCAAAAAAGCCTCCGATTTCATATCTCGGTATTTTTGTTAATAAAAGGTTCTCAGAGCTATATTTTCAAATTTGTGCTTACTAGTAGATGCTAATGAAAATCAGTATCAAAAAAATCGTCATATGCGAATTCGGGAAAAAAGTGCATTTTGGAACCATGGGCTATAGTCCAGCAGAATTAAGCAAAAAAGCCTCGGATTTCATATCTCGGTATTTTTGTCAATAAAAGGTTCTCAGAGCTATATTTTCAAATTTGTGCTAAGTAGGAGATGCTAATGACAATCAGTATCATAGAAATCGTCATATGCGAATTTGGGAAAAAAGTGCATTTTGAAACCATGGGCTATAACTCCAGCAGAATTAAGCAAAAGAGCCTCGGATTTCATATCTCGGTATTTTTGTCAATAAAAGGTTCTCAGAGCTATATTTTCAAATGTGTGCTTAGGAGCAGATGCTAATGACAATCAGTATCATAGAAATCGTCATATGCAAATTTGGGAAAAAAGTGCATTTTGAAACCATGGGCTATAACTCCAGCAGAATTAAGCAAAAAAGCCTCGGATTTCATATCTCGGTATTTTTGTCAATAAAAGGTTCTCAGAGCTATATTTTCATATTTTTGTTCAGTTAGGGACGCTCGTGACAGTCAGTATCATAGAAATCGTCATATGCGAATTTGGGAAAAAAGTGCATTTTGAAACCATGGGCTATAACTCCAGCATAATTAAGCAAAAAAGCCTCGGATATCATATCTCGGTATTTTTGTAAATAAAAGGTTCTCAGAGCTATATTTTCAAATTTGTGCTAAGTAGGAGATGCTAATGACAATCAGTATCATAGAAATCGTCATATGCAAATTTGGGAAAAAAGTGCATTTTGAAACCATGGGCTATAGTCCAGCAGAATTAAGCAAAAAAGCCTCGGATTTCATATCTCGGTATTTTTGTCAATAAAAGGTTCTCAGAGCTATATTTTCATATTTTTGTTCAGTTAGGGACGCTCGTGACAGTCAGTATCATAGAAATCGTCATATGCGAATTTGGGAAAAAAGTGCATTTTGAAACCATGGGCTATAACTCCAGCATAATTAAGCAAAAAAGCCTCGGATTTCATATCTCGGTATTTTTGTAAATAAAAGGTTCTCAGAGCTATATTTTCAAATTTGTGCTAAGTAGGAGATGCTAATGACAATCAGTATCATAGAAATCGTCATATGCAAATTTGGGAAAAAAGTGCATTTTGAAACCATGGGCTATAGTCCAGCAGAATTAAGCAAAAAAGCCTCGGATTTCATATCTCGGTATTTTTGTCAATAAAAGGTTCTCAGAGCTATATTTTCATATTTTTGTTCAGTTAGGGACGCTCGTGACAGTCAGTATCATAGAAATCGTCATATGCGAATTTGGGAAAAAAGTGCATTTTGAAACCATGGGCTATAACTCCAGCATAATTAAGCAAAAAAGCCTCGGATTTCATATCTCGGTATTTTTGTAAATAAAAGGTTCTCAGAGCTATATTTTCAAATTTGTGCTAAGTAGGAGATGCTAATGACAATCAGTATCATAGAAATCGTCATATGCAAATTTGGGAAAAAAGTGCATTTTGAAACCATGGGCTATAGTCCAGCAGAATTAAGCAAAAAAGCCTCGGATTTCATATCTCGGTATTTTTGTCAATAAAAGGTTCTCAGAGCTATATTTTCATATTTTTGTTCAGTTAGGGATGCTCGTGACAGTCAGTATCATAGAAATCGTCATATGCGAATTCGGGAAAAAAGTGCATTTTGAAACCATGGGCTATAACTCCAGCAGAATTAAGCAAAAAAGCCTCGGATTTCATATCTCGGTATTTTTGTCAATAAAAGGCTCTCAGAGCTATATTTTCAAATGTGTGCTTAGGAGCAGATGCTAATGACAATCAGTATCATAGAAATCGTCATATGCAAATTTGGGAAAAAAGTGCATTTTGAAACCATGGGCTATAACTCCAGCAGAATTAAGCAAAAAAGCCTCGGATTTCATATCTCGGTATTTTTGTCAATAAAAGGTTCTCAGAGCTATATTTTCATATTTTTGTTCAGTTAGGGACGCTCGTGACAGTCAGTATCATAGAAATCGTCATATGCGAATTCGGGAAAAAAGTGCATTTTGAAACCGTGGGCTATAGTCCAGCAGAATTAAGCAAAAAAGCCTCGGATTTCATATCTCGGTATTTTTGTCAATAAAAGGTTCTCAGAGCTATATTTTCAAATTTGTGCTAAGTAGGAGATGCTAATGACAATCAGTATCATAGAAATCGTCATATGCAAATTTGGGAAAAAAGTGCATTTTGAAACCATGGGCTATAGTCCAGCATAATTAAGCAAAAAAGCCTCGGATTTCATATCTCGGTATTTTTGTAAATAAAAGGTTCTCAGAGCTATATTTTCAAATTTGTGCTAAGTAGGAGATGCTAATGACAATCAGTATCATAGAAATCGTCATATGCAAATTTGGGAAAAAAGTGCATTTTGAAACCATGGGCTATAGTCCAGCAGAATTAAGCAAAAAAGCCTCGGATTTCATATCTCGGTATTTTTGTCAATAAAAGGTTCTCAGAGCTATATTTTCATATTTTTGTTCAGTTAGGGATGCTCGTGACAGTCAGTATCATAGAAATCGTCATATGCGAAATCGGGAAAAAAGTGCATTTTGAAACCATGGGCTATAGTCCAGCAGAATTAAGCAAAAAAACCTCGGATTTCATATCTCGGTATTTTTGTCAATAAAAGGTTCTCAGAGCTATTTTTTCAAATTTGTGCTAAGTAGGAGATGCTAATGACAATCAGTATCATAGAAATCGTCATATGCAAATTTGGGCAAAAAGTGCATTTTGAAACCATGGGCTATAACTCCAGCAGAATTAAGCAAAAGAGCCTCGGATTTCATATCTCGGTATTTTTGTCAATAAAAGGTTCTCAGAGCTATATTTTCAAATGTGTGCTTAGGAGCAGATGCTAATGACAATCAGTATCATAGAAATCGTCATATGTAAATTTGGGAAAAAAGTGCATTTTGAAACCATGGGCTATAGTCCAGCAGAATTAAGCAAAAAAGCCTCGGATTTCATATCTCGGTATTTTTGCCAATAAAAGGTTCTCAGAGCTAAATTTTCATATTTATATTCAGTTAGGGAAGCTCGGGACAATCAGTATCATAGAAATCGTCATATGCGAATTCGGGAAAATAGTGCATTTTGAAACCATGGGCTATAGTCCAGCAGAATTAAGCAAAAAAGCCTCGGATTTCTTATCTCGGTATTTTTGCCAATAAAAGGTTCTCAGAGCTAAATTTTCATATTTGTGTTCAGTTAGGGAAGCTCGTGACAATCAGTATCATAGAAATCGTCAAATGCGAATTCGGGAAAAAAGTGCATTTTGAAACCATGGGCTATAGTCCAGCAGAATTAAGCAAAAAAGCCTCGTATTTCATATCTCGGTATTTTTGCCAATAAAAGGTTCTCAGAGCTTAATTTTCATATCTTTGTGCAGTTAGGGACGCTCGTGACAGTCAGTATCATAGAAATCGTCACATGCGAATTCGAGAAAAAAGTGCATTTTGAAACCATGGGCTATAGTCCAGCAGAATTAAGCAAAAAAGCCTCGGATTTCATATCTCGGTATTTTTGTCAATAAAAGGTTCTCAGAGCTATATTTTCAAATTTGTGCTAAGTAGGAGATGCTAATGACAATCAGTTTCATAGAAATCGTCATATGCAAATTTGGGAAAAAAGTGCATTTTGAAACCATGGGCTATAGTCCAGCAGAATTAAGCAAAAAAGCCTCGGATTTCATATCTCGGTATTTTTGTCAATAAAAGGTTCTCAGAGCTATATTTTCAAATTTGCGCTAAGTAGGAGATGCTAATGACAATCAGTATCATAGAAATCGTCATATGCAAATTTGGGAAAAAAGTGCATTTTGAAACCATGGGCTATAGTCCAGCAGAATTAAGCAAAAAAGCCTCGGATTTCATATCTCGGTATTTTTGCCAATAAAAGGTTCTCAGAGCTATATTTTCAAATTTGTGCTAAGTAGGAGATGCTAATGACAATCAGTATCATAGAAATCGTCATATACAAATTTGGGAAAAAAGTGCATTTTGAAACCATGGGCTATAACTCCAGCAGAATTAAGCAAAAGAGCCTCGGATTTCATATCTCGGTATTTTTGTCAATAAAAGGTTCTCAGAGCTATATTTTCAAATGTGTGCTTAGGAGCAGATGCTAATGACAATCAGTATCATAGAAATCGTCATATGCAAATTTGGGAAAAAAGTGCATTTTGAAACCATGGGCTATAGTCCAGCAGAATTAAGCAAAAAAGCCTCGAATTTCATATCTCGGTATTTTTGTCAATAAAAGGTTCTCAGAGCTATATTTTCAAATTTGCGCTAAGTAGGAGATGCTTATGACAATCAGTATCATAGAAATCGTCATATGCAAATTTGGGAAAAAAGTGCATTTTGAAACCATGGGCTATAGTCCAGCAGAATTAAGCAAAAAAGCCTCGGATTTCATATCTCGGTATTTTTGTCAATAAAAGGTTCTCAGAGCTATATTTTCAAATTTGTGCTAAGTAGGAGATGCTAATGACAATCAGTATCATAGAAATCGTCATATACAAATTTGGGAAAAAAGTGCATTTTGAAACCATGGGCTATAACTCCAGCAGAATTAAGCAAAAGAGCCTCTGATTTCATATCTCTGTATTTTTGTAAATAAAAGGTTCTCAGAGCTAAATTTTCAAATTTGTTCTAAGTAGGAGATGCTTATGACAATCAGTATCATAGAAATCGTCATATGCAATTTCTGCAAAAAAGTGAATTTTGAAACCATGGGCTATAGTCCAGCAGAATTAAGCAAAAAAGCCTCGGATTTCATATCTCGGTACTTTTTGTCAATAAAAGGTTCTCAGAGCTTAATTTTCATAATTGCGTTCAGTTAGGGACGCTCGTGACAATCAGTATCATAGAAATCGTCATATGCGAATTCGGGAAAAAAGTGCATTTTGAAACCATGGGCTATAGTCCAGCAGAATTAAGCAAAAAAGCCTCGGATTTCATATCTCGATATTTTTGTAAATAAAAGGTTCTCAGAGCTATATTTTCAAATTTGTGCTCAGTAGGAGATGCTTATGACAATCAGTATCATAGAAATCGTCACATGCGAATTCGGGAAAAAAGTGCATTTTGAAACCATGGGCTATAGTCCAGCAAAATTAAGCAAAAAAGCCTCGGATTTCATATCTCGGTATTTTTGTCAATAAAAGGTTCTCAGAGCTATATTTTCAAATTTGTGCTCAGTAAGAGATGCTCATAGTAACAGGGTCTCAGTTATCATCATATGCGAATTCGGGAAAAAAGTGCATTTTGAAACCATGGGCTATAATCCAGCAGAATTAAGCAAAAAAGCCTCGGATGTCGTATCTCGGTATTTTTGTCAATAAAAGGTTCTCAGAGCTATATTTTCAAATTTGTGCTTAGTAGAAGATGCTAATGACAATCAGTATCATTGTCATATGCGAATTCGGGAAAAAAGTGCATTTTGAATCCATGGGCGATAGTCCAGCAGAATTAAGCAAAAAAGCCTCGGAATTCATATCTCGGTTTTTTTTGTCAATAAAAGGTTCTCAGAGCTATATTTTCAAATTTTTGCTCAGTAGGAGATGCTAATGACAATCAGTATCATTGTCATATGCGAATTCGGGAAAAAGTGCATTTTGAAAATATGGACGATAGTCCAGCAGAATTAAGCAAAAAAGCCTCGGAATTCATATCTCGGTATTTTTTTCAATAAAAGGTTCTCAGGGCTATATTTTCAAATTTGTGCTCAGAAGGAGATGCTAATGACAATCAGTATCATTGTCATATGCGAATTCGGGAAAAAAGTGCATTTTGAGACCATGGGCGATAGTCCAGCAGAATTAAGCAAAATAGCCTCGGAATTCATATCTCGGTATTTTTTTCAATAAAAGGTTCTCAGAGCTTAGTTTTCATAATTGTGTTCAGTTAGGTTAGAAATCGTCATATGCGAATTCGGGAAAAAAGTGGATTTTGAAACCATGGGCTATAGTCCAGCAAAATTAAGCAAAAAAGCCTCGGATTTCGTATCTCGGTATTTTTGTCAATAAAAGGTTCTCAGAGCTATATTTTCAAATTTGTGCTCAGTAGGAGATGCTAATGACAATCAGTATCATAGTCATATGCGAATTCGGGAAAAAAGTGCATTTTGAGACCATGGGCGATAGTCCAGCAAAATTAAGCAAAAAAGCCTCGGATTTCGTATCTCGGTATTTTTGTCAATAAAAGGTTCTCAGAGCTATATTTTCAAATTTGTGCTTAGTAGAAGATGCTAATGACAACCAGTATCGTAGTCATATGCGAATTCGGGAAAAAGTGCATTTTGAAACCATGGGCTATAGTCCAGCAGAATTAAGCAAAATAGCCTCGGAATTCATATCTCGGTATTTTTGTCAATAAAAGGCTATCAGAGCTATATTTTCAAATTTGTGCTCAGTAGGAGATGCTTATGACAATCAGTATCATAGAAATCGTCATATGCGATTTCAGGAAAAAAGTGCATTTTGAAACCATGGACGATAGTCCAGCAGAATTAAGCAAAAAAGCCTCGGATTTCGTATCTCGGTATTTTTGTAAATAAAAGGTTCTCAGAAATAATTTTCATAATTGTGCTTAGTAGGAGATGCTAATGACAATCAGTATCATAGAAATCGTCATATGCGAATTCAGGAAAAAAGTGCATTTTGAAAACATGGGCTTATAGTCCAGCAGAATTAAGCAAAAAAGCCTCGGATTTCATATCTCGGTATTTTTGTCAATAAAAGGCTATCAGAGCTATATTTTCAAATTTGTGCTCAGTAGGAGATGCTTATGACAATCAGTATCATAGAAATCGTCATATGCGAATTCGGGAAAAAAGTGCATTTTGAAACCATGGGCTATAGTCCAGCAGAATTAAGCAAAAAAGCCTCGGATTTCATATCTCGGTATTTTTGTCAATAAAAGGTTCTCAGAGCTAAATTTTCATAATTGTGCTTAGTAGGAGATGCTAATTACAATCAGTATCATAGAAATCGTTATATGCGAATTTGGGAAAAAAGTGCCTTTTGAAACCATGGGCGATAAGTCCAGCAGAATTAAGCCAAAAAGCCTCGGATTTCATATCTCGGTATTTTTGTCATCAAAAGGTTCTCAGAGCTAAATTTTCATAATTGTGCTTAGTAGAAGATCCTAATTACAATCAGTATCATAGAAATCGTCATATGCGAATTTTGGAAAAAAGTTCATTTTGAAACCATGGGCGATAGTCCAGCAGAATTAAGCCAAAAAGCCTCGGATTTCATATCTCGGTATTTTTGTCAATAAAAGGTTCTCAGAGCTATATTTTCAAATTTGTGCTCAGTAGAAGATGCTAATGACAATCAGTATCATTGTCATATGCGAATTCGGGAAAAAAGTGCATTTTGAAACCATGGGCTATAGTCCAGCAGAATTAAGCAAAAAAGCCTCGGATTTCGTATCTCGGTATTTTTGTCAATAAAAGGTTCTCAGAGCTATATTTTCAACTTTGTGCTTAGTAGAAGATGCTAATGACAACCAGTATCGTAGTCATATGCGAATTCGGGAAAAAGTGCATTTTGAAACCATGGGCGATAGTCCAGCAGAATTAAGCAAAATAGCCTCGGAATTCATATCTCGGTATTTTTGTCAATAAAAGGCTATCAGAGCTATATTTTCAAATTTGTGCTCAGTAGGAGATGCTAATGACAATCAGTATCATTGTCATATGCGAATTCGGGAAAAAAGTGCATTTTGAAACCATGGGCTATAGTCCAGCAGAATTAAGCAAAAAAGCCTCGGATTTCGTATCTCGGTATTTTTGTCAATAAAAGGTTCTCAGAGCTATATTTTCAAATTTGTGCTTAGTAGAAGATGCTAATGACAATCAGTATCATTGTCATATGCGAATTCGGGAAAAAAGTGCATTTTGAATCCATGGGCGATAGTCCAGCAGAATTAAGCAAAAAAGCCTCGGAATTCATATCTCGGTTTTTTTTTGTCAATAAAAGGTTCTCAGAGCTATATTTTCAAATTTTTGCTCAGTAGGAGATGCTAATGACAATCAGTATCATTGTCATATGCGAATTCGGGAAAAAGTGCATTTTGAAAATATGGACGATAGTCCAGCAGAATTAAGCAAAAAATCCTCGGATTTCATATCTCGGTATTTTTGTCAATAAAAGGTTCTCAGAGCTATATTTTCAAATTTGTGCTCAGTAGAAGATGCTAATGACAATCAGTATCATTGTCATATGCGAATTCGGGAAAAAAGTGCATTTTGAAACCATGGGCTATAGTCCAGCAGAATTAAGCAAAAAAGCCTCGGATTTCGTATCTCGGTATTTTTGTCAATAAAAGGTTCTCAGAGCTATATTTTCAAATTTGTGCTTAGTAGAAGATGCTAATGACAATCAGTATCATTGTCATATGCGAATTCGGGAAAAAAGTGCATTTTGAATCCATGGGCGATAGTCCAGCAGAATTAAGCAAAAAAGCCTCGGAATTCATATCTCGGTTTTTTTTGTCAATAAAAGGTTCTCAGAGCTATATTTTCAAATTTTTGCTCAGTAGGAGATGCTAATGACAATCAGTATCATAGTCATATGCGAATTCGGGAAAAAAGTGCATTTTGAAACCATGGTCCAGCAGAATTAAGCAAAAAAGCCTCGGATTTCGTATCTCGGTATTTTTGTCAATAAAAGGTTCTCAGAGCTATATTTTCAAATTTGTGCTTAGTAGAAGATGCTAATGACAATCAGTATCATTGTCATATGCGAATTCGGGAAAAAAGTGCATCTTGAATCCATGGGCGATAGTCCAGCAGAATTAAGCAAAAAAGCCTCGGAATTCATATCTCGGTTTTTTTTGTCAACAAAAGGTTCTCAGAGCTATATTTTCAAATTTTTGCTCAGTAGGAGATGCTAATGACAATCAGTATCATTGTCATATGCGAATTCGGGAAAAAGTGCATTTTGAAAATATGGACGATAGTCCAGCAGAATTAAGCAAAAAATCCTCGGATTTCATATCTCGGAATTTTTGTCAATAAAAGGTTCTCAGAGCTATATTTTCAAATTTTTGCTCAGTGGGAGATGCTAATGACAATCAGTATCATAGTCATATGCGAATTCGGGAAAAAAGTGCATTTTGAAACCATGGTCCAGCAGAATTAAGCAAAAAAGCTTCGGATTTCGTATCTCGGTATTTTTGTCAATAAAAGGTTCTCAGAGCTATATTTTCAATTTTGTGCTCAGTAGGAGATGCTAATGACAATCAGTATCATAGTCATATGCGAATTCGGGAAAAAAGTGCATTTTGAGACCATGGGCGATAGTCCAGCAAAATTAAGCAAAAAAGCCTCGGATTTCGTATCTCGGTATTTTTGTCAATAAAAGGTTCTCAGAGCTATATTTTCAACTTTGTGCTTAGTAGAAGATGCTAATGACAACCAGTATCGTAGTCATATGCGAATTCGGGAAAAAGTGCATTTTGAAACCATGGGCGATAGTCCAGCAGAATTAAGCAAAATAGCCTCGGAATTCATATCTCGGTATTTTTGTCAATAAAAGGCTATCAGAGCTATATTTTCAAATTTGTGCTCAGTAGGAGATGCTTATGACAATCAGTATCATAGAAATCGTCATATGCGAATTCAGGAAAAAAGTGCATTTTGAAACCATGGACGATAGTCCAGCAGAATTAAGCAAAAAAGCCTCGGATTTCGTATCTCGGTATTTTTGTAAATAAAAGGTTCTCAGAAATAATTTTCATAATTGTGCTTAGTAGGAGATGCTAATGACAATCAGTATCATAGAAATCGTCATATGCGAATTCAGGAAAAAAGTGCATTTTGAAAACATGGGCTTATAGTCCAGCAGAATTAAGCAAAAAAGCCTCGGATTTCATATCTCTGTATTTTTGTCAATAAAAGGCTATCAGAGCTATATTTTCAAATTTGTGCTCAGTAGGAGATGCTTATGACAATCAGTATCATAGAAATCGTCATATGCGAATTCGGGAAAAAAGTGCATTTTGAAACCATGGGCTATAGTCCAGCAGAATTAAGCAAAAAAGCCTCGGATTTCATATCTCGGTATTTTTGTAAATAAAAGGTTCTCAGAAATAATTTTCATAATTGTGCTTAGTAGGAGATGCTTATGACAATCAGTATCATAGAAATCGTCATATGCGAATTCAGGAAAAAAGTGCATTTTGAAAACATGGGCTTATAGTCCAGCAGAATTAAGCAAAAAAGCCTCGGATTTCATATCTCGGTATTTTTGTCAATAAAAGGCTATCAGAGCTATATTTTCAAATTCGTGCTCAGTAGGATATGCTTATGACAATCAGTATCATAGAAATCGTCATATGCGAATTCAGGAAAAAAGTGCATTTTGAAACCATGGGCTATAGTCCAGCAGAATTAAGCAAAAAAGCCTCGGATTTCATATCTCGATATTTTTGTAAATAAAAGGTTCTCAGAGCTATATTTTCAAATTTGTGCTCAGTAGGATATGCTTATGACAATCAGTATCATAGAAATCGTCATATGCGAATTCAGGAAAAAAGTGCATTTTGAAACCATGGGCTATAGTCCAGCAGAATTAAGCAAAAAAGCCTCGGATTTCATATCTCGGTATTTTTGTCAATAAAAGGTTCTCAGAGCTAAATTTTCATAATTGTGCTTAGTAGGAGATGCTAATTACAATCAGTATCATAGAAATCGTCATATGCGAATTTGGGAAAAAAGTGCCTTTTGAAACCATGGGCGATAAGTCCAGCAGAATTAAGCCAAAAAGCCTCGGATTTCATATCTCGGTATTTTTGTCATCAAAAGGTTCTCAGAGCTAAATTTTCATAATTGTGCTTAGTAGAAGATGCTAATTACAATCAGTATCATAGAAATCGTCATATGCGAATTTTGGAAAAAAGTTCATTTTGAAACCATGGGCGATAGTCCAGCAGAATTAAGCCAAAAAGCCTCGGATTTCATATCTCGGTATTTTTGTCAATAAAAGGTTCTCAGAGCTAAATTTTGTAATTTGTGCCCAGTAAGAGATGCCCATAGTTAACAGGATCTCAGTAAACGTCACTAGTGAATTCGGGAAAAAAGTGCATTTTGAAACCATGGGCTATGGTCCAGCAGAATTAAGCAAAAAATCCTCGGATTTCATATCTCGGTATTTTTGTCAATAAAAGTTTCTCAGAGCTTAATTTTCATAATTGTGTTCAGCTCGTGACAATCAGTATCATAGAAATCGTCATATGCGAATTCGGGAAAAAAGTGCATTTTGAAACCATGGGCTATAGTATAGCAGAATTAAGCAAAAAAGCCTCGGATTTCATGTCTCGGTATTTTTGTCAATAAAAGGTTCTCAGAGCTATATTTTCAAATTCGTGCTCAGTAAGAGATCCTCATAGTAACAGGGTCTCAGTTATCTACATATGCGAATTCGGGAAAATAGTGCATTTTGAAACCATGGGCTAAAGTCCAGCAGAATTAATTAAAAAAGCCTCGGATTTCATATCTCATTATTTTTGTCAATAAAAGGTTCTCAGAGCTATATTTTCAAATTTGTGCTCAGTAAGAGTTGCTCATAGT